>AZHD01000011.1:390586-503087 GCA_001636815.1 Niveomyces insectorum RCEF 264
AAAGCCGTTTTTTTTTTTTTTTTTTTTTTTTGGTCTTCTTACCTTTTTCTCTTCCTGCAGGGGTGTGGCTGACCCAATATATGTAAATGAGCAATCCCAGCTACATTTCTTTCGTTGATGGAGCGAGGGAGCATGTGCATCATTTTTTTTCGGATCCATTCGGTAATGGTCCAGTGGGAAGGGTGGACCATTTTTTTTTCTTTGTTCCTCTTTTCTTCCCAGAGTCAAATTGGCCCACCCAGCTGTGGTACAAGAGTAATATTTTAAAATGAGTTCGGATTGCGTTACGGTAAAGAAGCAAAAAGCAAAACGCCTCCGTACCGGGAGGGGGGGGAGATGGAGAGAGTATGTTAGCAAGGAATAGAAGTGTCATTTTTTTTCCCCAGCACTCTGGCTGATTCTATGCCATTTCGTCTTTTCTATTTTTCTATTTTTTTCTTTTTTTGCAGTCTTCTTTGGATGGGGGAGAGGGCCGTATTCCCGATTTTGATTTGATTTCGATTTTAAATGTTGATATTGATTTTGATGATGCGTTTCAATGTAAAACAAAAAAGTGGAGCCAGCCGTAGGTGAGTTACCGAATCGGGACCAAAAAAAGGGGGGTCAACTCGGGGTCAATACAAAGAACTGGTACATGGATTTCAAACCGTTGCTGTGTAATTCATGGCCTTTACCGGTGTAGGGGTTAGAACTGTGAAAAGATTGCGGCTAGCATTACTCCATGGTCCCGGTTCTGCGCGCCTGCTGCACCCAAATATGAACGTGCGTGTATCGCATATTATCCCATCATGAACGCTCACCTTCACGCCACGAAACGTCTGCCTTCCGAGCTGCATTTTTGACTTGCTTCGGTGGCAACTGCTCCTCTTTGGCACTGTAGAGAAAATCCGCGAAGCAGGCAGGATACCATGGTTTGCCGAGAGACAGGCGCGTACGGACAGCCAGTCTCTTGCCTCTTCTCTGCCTGCCCGGCTGTGGGCATCGCCAACCATGATCCACACACGAGAACCCATGAAAGACTGGATTCATTGCACGATGCGTGCTGGCCATTCAAGAATTCCTTGGAATGTTTCATCAAAACATGGTTTGTCTCGCTTCATCGCGGCCATGCCGACGTGCACCCCTCTGCACCCCCCTGTAGCCGTAAAGGTCATCTGGATTTGTTTGCTTCAATCCGAGAAATCAATAGCTTCTCAACTGGTTCTCGTGCAGCTGAGCTCTGAGAAAATAAAAAAAATGAGAAAAAAAAGAGACCTGTCAGATCGTTTAGAGTTCATGCAAAAAAAAAAAAAAACGCAAAGGTCCATCAGCAGGCCGTCTCTTTCGCTGGCTGCTTTGCCCGTTGCTGGTGTCCGTTGTCCAAAAAAAAAAAAAAATTAAAAAGCAAACGTTTTTTATCTGAGCGAGAGCATCGTCTGCTGTCTAAAGAAAGCGAACACTTCTCACCTCAACGAAAGCATCATATCTTGTCTGAAGAAAGCAAACGACTGCCAACAGAACAAAAGCAACATCGCAACATCGGCTCTCTGAATAGTTTTTTGTTTTTTGTTTTTTGTTTTTTGTATTTGTTTTTTCTTTTTTTAAAGCAGCCCAGGTTGTTGTCTCAACTTGTCAAGATGGTGAACCGAAAAAATAAGCAAGACCGTTGCTGTCCCCATTTTGGCTGGGTAACGAGTTGTTTCACGCCCGGGGACGAAGATGAAGCCCACACGGTAAGTGGCACCGTAACCAGCGTGGTCTGGGACACGGACTGGAGCATGTGCCTGATCACTGATGCATGCCTGGCAGCAGGACAACGGAAGCCGCCCGACAAAAATCACCAAAGAGGGTGTCCAGAGCGGTCTTCAGCTGTTCGACCTTCAACCGCCCGACGTCGTGCCCGAGCCACAGCCCGCCGACGTCGTGCCCGACCCGCAGCCCGCCGACATTGTGCCCGAGCCACAGCCCGCCGACATCGTGCCCGACCTCCAGCCGGCTGGCCCCCAGATACCCGACGCACCCAGCACGCTTGACATACCCGACATATCCGACACGCTGGACCAGCTGGCTCGCCCCATGACGTCCGTTTCCAACAACGTGGACACCGAGGCGGAAGGGACGGGGCCGGATCTCGACACGGAAGCAGCACCGAACAAGCCAACGACGGCTACCACAGAGCCAGAAAATGCGGTTGCCAGTGCTGCCACGTACAAAAGCCTCTGGGCCCAAGCGTATCGGCAGGTCAAGGACGACGAAAGATACGCTCCTCTCTTCAAAAAATATGAAAAGGCCTTACGGAAACAGCAGAACCTGCCGCAGGTCTCTGATAAGCTAGAAGATTTTGCCGAGACTGCAAAGACCTTGCTAGACGAACTGCCGAAAAAGCAAATCATCCTTCACATCGGACACACGCGGGTCAAAGTCCGAACTTGCATCGACAAAGTTGTCAATGCCTTGACGGCGTTGAACGAGTCCGTGGGCTCCGCAATCTCGGCCGAGCCACACGCAGCGTTGGCCTGGTCCGCCGTCATGGTGGCTTTACCTGTAAGATGAAGATGGTGTTGGCCCACACCGCGCACGGAAGAGATGACGTTGATGGTATATTAACACGCGCGGACAGCTTATCAAGAAAGCCCTCGAGCAAGACGAAAAAGCCATTGAAGGGTTTGCCGAAATTTCCCTCCATCAAGTTCGTTATCGCTTGGTGGAGGAAGAATATGTTTTGTCCAATAGCCGACGCAAGAGGTATGTTCTGCGACGAAGCGCCACCTTGGTTTTTCTTCTCCTCTCTTCCTCTTTTCCCCGTGTCTCTCTTGTTTCACTCACCAGATCTCGCTAACACGAAGCGACAACAAGCCACAACTACCAAAGTCTTGTTATGGTTCTTGAGGCACATCTGGTCAAAGCGTACGCCTTGGCATACCGGTACTACATGAAGATCATCATCCATTACACGCACGGAACATTACACCAACAGTGGGACGATTTTGTCACTTCTCAGTGGAAGACGATGTTGGATGACTTCAAGGATACCGACAGTCTAATCACCGCAGCGGTGGACACACTGTCCTCCAGCCAGTTCGGAAAGGCCATGGAATCCTTCAAGGATAAAATCGTAGAATTGTCCGCCAAAATGAACGAACTCAAGGAAAGCTTTGAGGCAAGTCAAGTCTTTGGGTCCTCTTCATCCTTTTTTTTTTTTTTTTTTTTTTTTTTTTTTTTTTTGGTTCACAGTTGTTTCGTGGCAGTGGATTCTAACAAATTCAGAGCCAGGAGCAAGCCAACCTCGTTTCGCGGCTGCCCCATGACGATAATGCTCCGTTCGATTCGATAGCCAGCAAGCATAGAACTTGTCTTGACGGCACCCAACGTGCCACGCTGGCTACGATCCAGAAGTGGATCGAGGACAAGGATGCTCCGCTCGTCCTCTGGCTTCATGGGATGGCCGGGACCGGAAAGTCGAGCATCGCCCAGACCGTGGCCACGCAGCTCCACAAGCAAATGTCGCTCACCACGAACAAGCGGGTTGACGACGTTTACCTTGGTTCCAGTTACTTCATTTTGCGCGAAGACAATACCAGAAACAGGCTCAACAACTTGATTTCGACTGTCGCATTGGAACTTACGCAGACGTTCCCCCTCCTCAAGCCCTATGTCGCTGAAGCCCTCAAAAACTCGACAACAATTGGACAAGAGTCTCTGCCGGAGCAAATGGGCTGTTTCATTGTGGACCCAATCAACGAGCTGGTGTCTGATTTTACAAGGGATCTCCCCCATCAGACACGACTCGTCATTGTAATCGATGCTCTGGACGAGTGCATTGACGACGAGCAGGCCCAGGTCTTGCTCAGGCAGTTGACACAGCTGGAGAAACTGCAACAAGTCCACATTCGGATTCTGGTTACGAGCAGGCCCGAGAGCCACATCAAGAAGGCCATGCCTTCGGGGCTGACTCAATCCCTCCCCCTAAACAAAATTTCCCGTGTGGCCGACGTCGCTGTGGGCGCTCCTCGACACGACGACATTTCCCTCTATCTTCGGACCGAGCTGCACGAAATCACAATGGAGAACAACCTTGCGCCCGACTGGATCTCGGAAGACACGATCAGCGCTCTGGCCCAGCGGGCTGATGGTCTGTTCATCTACGCAGCAACCATCTGCCGCTTTTTGAGAAATTGCACCAAGAAAACAACACGAACGCGTCGCCTGGAGAGGGTCCTGCAGGGCACTGCGGATGACAACACCGACAGCCCTGAGAATACGATCGGCCGAATTTACCGCATCGTACTTGGCTTCCCGCACGACAATCTGTCCACAACAGAGAGGAAGGAAGCACATGCGGTCCTGCGGACCATCCTCGGAGCGGTCGCGGTTGCGTTCAAACCAGTCAATGCCACGAGCTTGAGCCATCTCATCTGCACGGCAGGGGACAGCAGCACGGAGGCCGGCATCATCATGGATAGAGATGGAATTCTGGAGGAGCTGGAGCCCTTGCGAGCCATTGTCGATGTGCCCTCGTCCGAGACGCGCCCACTCGGTTTTTTCCATTTGTCCTTCCGCGACTATCTTCTGAAAGAGGGTCATGATTTTTCGATTGACCAAGTTGCCACGCATGCCTCGTTGTTCCACGCATGCCTCCGGATCTTGAACAAGGAGCTTCATCAAGATATGTGCAAGGTACGGCGGGCCGATCGCTCGGTCGAGGTGGTCCCGAAGGAGAGGGTCCAGGACTACATCTCGCCTCACCTTCAGTACGCCTGCTTGTTCTGGCTCGATCACCTTGTGAAAACTGGTGAGATGCTGTCCGATAAGTCGGAAAACTACACGCTTGTGTACAAGTTTTTGTCCACGAACTTCCTCTTCTGGCTCGAGGCACTGAGTTGGATGCGCAAATTGCCATCATCCTTCGCCACCTTCAACTCTCTGTTTGCTATCCTTACGGTGTGTAATTTCTCCATACTTCCCGTTGTTTTTTCTTAACGTTTGCTAACAGGAAGAACTGCGTGTCGTAGACAAAAACAGAACTCTCTGATTTGGTCCTCGACGGGCAGCATTTCATATCCAAACACATCTTGATGATGCATGAGATGCCACTGCAGATATACAGCTCCGCACTCATGTCAAGCCCAATGAAAAGCATCATTCGATGTACCTTCCAGAGTAAGGTTGCTCCGTGGTTGTTCCGCGCGCCAGGCATTGATGATGAGTGGGATCCTTTGATAATCCGCTTCACCGACTACGGAGAAGCCTCTGCCACTGCAATGTCTGCACGCAACGCTACAATTGTTCGCGGACAAAAGTCTTTAGGCATAAGCCAACTGAACTGCTTGACCGGTCAGAAGGTACTCTTCTTTCAAACTTCCCAGATTGTCAGAGACATCGCCGTCTCGCCAGACGCAAGGCTTATTGCATTCAGATTGAAGGATAATACGATCGGTCTCCGAAAACAGTCGCACGAAGTGACGACTGACATTCCCAAGGGGGAAACCATGGCCTTGTCCCCGGCTGGCGGTTTCTTGGCAATTTCGAGAAAGGCGACCCTCGACGTGTGGAACATCGACAAACACAAAATCGAATTTTCCCATGTCTTCATTCAACATATCACAAAGTGTGCTTTTTCTCCAGACGGTACGAAGATTGTGGTGTTGTTTGAGGAGGGAGGAGCTGCAGTATACTGTGTCGAGACAAGACATCCGACCTTGCTAGGTCCGTCTACAGAAAAGATCAGCGCAGCAGCATTTGCAATGGATGGGAAGAAGCTTGCTCTGGGAGTCTCGGGGGGTCTTCAAGTGTGGGATGTCGACACGGGGCTTCTGACGGGCCGGGTCACACTCGACCACACGAAACACGGCCGCGTCCTTCGAGAACTTGCATTCTTTCCCATCGACGAGCGGCTTCTTGTCGTTGTTGCAGAAAGCGGCCAAATTCTTGTATGCGATATCTCGTTTCCTTCGACACCCAAAATACGAACTAGCCATATCATCACAGAGTCTCTGGTGTTTTCGCCGGACGGATACTTCCTGGCACTGTGTCAACATTCGGAGGTCAGTGTCATGGATGCGTCTCTCTTCCTTAAAACGATAGAAGAGGGCAGGCCATTCTTGCCTTTTCTCAGATAAGTACGAAGACAGTCAGGCGCTAGACGAAAATCAATCAGAAAGATCATCATGATATGGTTGAGGAACCAAGCGACCAAAATGTGTTCGGTGGCGAGGCCAGATTGTGGCCCTAGAGTTGGAGGACACGCGCGTGCAATTTTGGGAAGCCGGATCAAGGACGATGATCCAAGAATTTGACGACGTTTTGCATACTTTTATTTCCGGGAATGGTGAAATGGTTGCGATGTGTTGTTTGGATAGGATCCGGGTGCTCAACACCACAACCTGGAGCGAGAAGACTGTCATGGACCCGCAGTTCACCGGCCGGATCACATTTTCTCCCAGAAACCGGTTCCTCATTCAGGAAGATTACGAACTGCTATATATTTGGAATTTGGAGACGGATGGATGGCACAAAGTCCCTAGACACCCAAATGCGATGTATGCCTTCTCGGAAAATGACGAGCTGTTGGCATTGCCGGTCACCCGTCAAGATGGTGCAAAGGACCTTGTCGTCTTAGAGCCCAACAGCGGAAAACGAAGGTGCACAATTGTCTGCGATTCCTCAGAAAGTACTCAGCCGTTGTTTGTGCCCACCACCGTCAATCCAGATGGTGAAAAGAACGCCAACGACGGAAGAAAGAGCCGCAAACCCACTTGTTCCTTTGACGGATTTTTTTGCGCTTGATTTCAGTGGCAATTACGTTGCCGCGAGCGCACAAGACTGCATCACCGTATGGGAAATCTCTTCTGGAACACAGAAGCACTGTCTCACCATCGACGGCTTAGGTTGGCAAGTCACAGCGTTATTGTTCTCTGCGACAGGAGAAATCATTGCAAATTTGTTTCGTCACGACGCCACACAAGACTGGAGTTGCCACATCGTCTGGGATGGAGAAAGTGGTGAACTGATTGGAAAAGTTGACCACAAGTCTGCCATAAAACAACTGTCCCTATCTGATGATGGCACCCATCTGGTCACGGAGAACGGTTCAATTTCCCTTTCGAATCAGCTAGAAATTCAGGACTCCTCTCTTCTTCTTCTTCTTCTTTCTGTTTTTCTTTGTCTTTGGTTATTTCAGGGCCGCTTTTTTGGAGTTGAGGAGGCTCGGTTTTCTTGGGGGCTTTCTGGTTGCCAATAGAGACAGTACAAGACGCGATTCGCCGTGAAACATTCTGATCCATAGCTTGCGCTGAAAAAAAAAAAAAAAAAAAAAAAAAAAAAAAAAAAACCCTCCTGTGAGAAGAGTAAACATACAAAATAAGAAATTTATGGGAAGTCAATGAAGTGTCTTTGCGTGAAAGATGCACTCAAGGGAACGACACAGCTCAGCCTGTCCAGTATTAGCCTGGTTGATGCATCATGCACCAAGAGAAACGTTTTGGGAGACGTTGCTATTTGTACAGACCCGCGGTCATTTTTCGCAGTTTTTATGGAAAAAAAATGAGAGTTGTTCCGTCCCAGCAAAAGCAAATAAAGCACACAACAGTCTCACAGGACGGGTTCTGGGACTCATGATTGTGGCGTGCGAGTGGGCTTGCCATAAAGGAGAAGCAGGCTGGAGCAAATTGAATGGGAAAATTGGCATGGTCACTTCCGGTTGAAATTCGGAGCAGATTTCCGTTTTTTTATTCTAGAATAATTCGATTCCACTTTAAAAACAAATGTGAACGTAAACAAGACTAAAAAAACCGCATTCAACCAAAGAAGACGAAAGAAACGGGGAGAAAGAAAAAGGGAACATTTTTGGAAAGCAGAGGCACAGCAGCAAATGACCCGGGAAATGAAAAAAAAATCACAAATATTTTTGTAGGTCGGTAGAATTCAAGACGAGAGGTGAAGGCGAACAAGAAAAGAAAACATGAAAAAAAAAGGAAGCAGAAGCGGAGGGTTTTCTCATTATTTTTGTCATCGTCGCCAAAGGCAACACCATTTCACATCCAAGCAAGAAACGCACGAAATTCAAAGTCCATTCTTTTCCGAATCTCATCAAGTACCTCGACTGGTTGATGTGTGAGCCACTCTTCGATGAGTTTGTGAGCTTTTGCGAGATCATCGCTGTTGAGATGAGTTTTGTGGGAGACGAACTGTACCAGCTTTACTCCAAACTGGTAATCTCGGGAGTCAACAAGTTCCGCATACGGGACTCCCGCTTCCTTGAAAAAAGCATCCCTGAGTTCCTCATCGTACATCTTTCCATCTTCGTTTCCATCAACATCGTTTCCATCGACCGTCTCATGTTTCTTTTCCTCGATCTGGCTCTCCCTCGCAGTCGGTCCACTTTTGCCAGCCTCTTCCTCGGTTTTCGGCGTGTCTTTATCTTTATTTTTTTTCTTCGAGTGGATGCCTCTCGTTTTGTCCTTGATATGTTCCCGGAAACGGAGCAAATTGTCCGCAATTTCACGGCGCAAAGAGTTTTTCATTTCCTTCTTCGGGTTCTCGTTGTCCGTCTCCACGCTGTTGCCGGTCTCTTTCTCGGTCGTCGCCTTGTGTTGAGCTTCCCGTTGTAGATGAAGCCCTCGATTCTCGTCCTTGCTGTATCTCCAGAGCCATTCCGAATTGCGCAGGAAATCATCGCGCGAAACAATGTGCGTTTTCTTGGGAACATCGGGCGGAAAATAGTATGGGCTCCAGCTCACAAAGCCTGTGACGATAGGTTCCGAAGACGTGGCTTTCGGGTTGACCAGGATGTTTCTCGGTTGCAGGAAAATGTGGCGAAGATAAAAGTGGCCGTAAGAAAATAAGCCAAAGTGGTCAAGCACATGTAAGATGACATCGATTAGATGTGAAACTCTGCTTGCGTCGGTGTCCTCCTCTTCCTCCGAGTAAGCAGTCGAATAATGAACGTCAAACAATCGAAACGGTTCGAACTCGTCGCGGAGATCACCCCTAATCATGTCCATAATGAAGGTATTATCAGGCTGTCTCGTGGTAGTTCTTTCCTGATTGGTGTGGTATTCATGCACCAGCTTCCACAACTTGGCGATGACGGTGCCCAGCTCTCGAGCCAGTTGAAGCCACTGCTCACGGCTGAGTGTGTCGCCAAACATTTCCAAAGTCTTCTGCGGGACATATTCTTGGAGAATAAATCGCATGCGCTCGATTTTTCGAAAATGGCCATCTAACATAAACGTGACGTTTTTCTGCCTGAAATCATGGGCGACAATTTTGGCAACCGGGATGGTGGTATTCTCGCGAATAAAATCCATGGTAACAGCTTCGGTGGATACACAGATGTCTTCGTCGAAGAAGCGCAGGAAATAATACTTGGAAGGGACGTCGCCCGGCGTCTTCTCCTCTACCAGCCACGTGTAATGGCTACGCGGTCCAATGGGCTCAAAGCGGTAGGTTTCTACCTTCGGTTTGAGGGCCTCCTCTATGATGTTATTGAGCATTTCGTCAGGATAACCATCGTCATCCGTATTTGAGTTGTGTTCCATCTTGCGTCGTAGTTGAGGAATTAGAGCGAAAAAGGCAATTGGAGAAAAAAGAAAAGAAAAAGAAAAGACTAGAAAATGACAAGAGAGGGAATGAGAGCGAGGATGAGAGTAGAAATAATAATGTGAATGAGAATGAGAGCGGAAGCTGGGTGGGTGGTCCCTGAGGGTGCCTGACGGTTGTTTTTCAGTTTTTAGTCAAGAAAATAAGGCGTTGTGCTTCTTTTTTTTTTTTTTTTTTTTTTTTTTTTTTTCCTTTCGAAACCCTTTCCCCGGGGGGATCTTATCAGCTTTAAGTACTTAAAATTGAGGCACGCCGCGCCGCGTTCGAAGATATAACGGTTGAATTTATCTTAAGGAATACAAAGGAGAAGACACAAAGAACGAACAAAAAAAAAAAAAAAAAACCAGGCACATTCCGGACGCGAGAACAAAACGAGATGCAGGAAGAGGCCAGAAATAGAACAGGAAGCTAGTGAACATATAAAGAACAGACCGAGAAAGAAAAAAAGGTCAAAAATAAACGAGCTTCCAAATTAGGCCTTCACTTTGTTTTCTTCTCGGATTTCCTTCGTCCTGGCCTATATGTTGGATCAAGTCTTTCAGCGTCTTTTCGAGCGGGAACATGTTTTTATTACGCAATATTGTATATTAAAAAGCGATCTGACATTATACGCAACCGGCTGGTGTTGTTTCCTTTGTCTTCCACTGTTGTTATGCAGCCAGGAGTAGAGAGACGACAAAGAGACGTCAAAGAAATCGCATTTGTACGCAGCGTAAATGGACGTTTCCACCAGAGATGCCTTAATTAATGTGCTTTAATGTAGGTAAAATGAAGCATTTTCGCTTTGCATACACGGGCAAAACCTTGCATCCTTTCTCGATCTTCTCACGACGGCATAGATTACAACAGAACCTGCTTTGGCTCATGTTCGGATTGCCTCTGGTCATGTACGGTTTATGTTTTTCCTACAAACGTGTAACCAAGAACAAATGGAGAACAAAAAAGGCAGAGGACGTCCAACGCCAGGACGTCCAACGCCAGGACAAGGCAACACAAAGACGGTGGTGTGCTTCAGGAATAAAGAACGGGAGAAGGTGGAATTAAAAGAAAAAAAAGAAAGAAAAAAAAGAAAGAAGAAAAGAAAGAAAAAAGAAAGAAAAAAAGAAAGAAAAAAAGAAAGAAAAAAAGAAAGAAAAAAAGAAAGAAAAAAAGAAAGAAAAAAAGAAAGAAAAAAAGAAAGAAAAAAAGAAAGAAAAAAAGAAAGAAAAAAAGAAAGAAAAAAAGAAAGAAAAAAAGAAAGAAAAAAAGAAAGAAAAAAAGAAAGAAAAAAAGAAAGAAAAAAAGAAAGAAAAAAAGAAAGAAAAAAAGAAAGAAAAAAAGAAAGAAAAAAAGAAAGAAAAAAAGAAAGAAAAAAAGAAAGAAAAAAAGAAAGAAAAAAAGAAAGAAAAAAAGAAAGAAAAAAAGAAAGAAAAAAAGAAAGAAAAAAAGAAAGAAAAAAAGAAAGAAAAAAAGAAAGAAAAAAAGAAAGAAAAAAAGAAAGAAAAAAAGAAAGAAAAAAAGAAAGAAAAAAAGAAAGAAAAAAAGAAAGAAAAAAAGAAAGAAAAAAAGAAAGAAAAAAAGAAAGAAAAAAAGAAAGAAAAAAAGAAAGAAAAAAAGAAAGAAAAAAAGAAAGAAAAAAAGAAAGAAAAAAAAAGAAGAAAAGAAATAAAGAAAAGAAAAAGAAAATCATCTTTGCGGGCCGCAAACGATGGCCAATATAACGGAAAGTCGTCTTGTGATCGTTTCCGGGCTTCATTGAGATGCTTTACATTTCTAAACTTGGGATTTCTATATTTTTCTTCTTTGTCTGTTTACTTGGGCTTTTGCTCTGTCCTCCGTTTCCGGCCGTTCTCTGGACGGCAACAATTGATTGGTTCCTCGCCAAGCCGGTGATGTTGGAAGCGGGCTGACGCTCGTCGACCTCACCTTTTGTGTTGTTGGAACGCCTTTGAAGCAAAGTTGAATAGCAGCATTAATCACTAATCCCTCTTTGTTTTGCACTGTCTTGGCCCGGTCTAGCCGGCCAAAAGGTCAAACGTGCGAGGGAAAAATCGTCACTTCAAGTGCGAGGCCCATGAGACATAACCAGCCGGCCATGGCCCTCGTAAGCGTCTGTCTGTCCCTCCCTCGAACCTACATCGAGCAAATCGCCTTTGTGACCGGCAATGTTAATTTCCTTAATGCAGAGGTGTTGGAAGTACCTGGCGGTCACCAGGCCAGAAGACGAGAGCTTGTTATGATGGTACGTGAACCGTTGTCTGTCCTTGTTTGATTCTTATTGTTACTTCTACCAGGAGGACCTGGGCCAGGCTGTACGTGCAACTTTCTCCGTATACCGAACGTCTACTTCCTTGTGCGTTTTCTTCCTCAGAACTCAGGAGGCCAGGCGGCTTCCAAGTTTGACCCCCGTGCCGTACCGCCGCCCTACCAAGTACTCCCACAAGTAGACCTCGTCGGGATGTACTCTAAAATGCCCAGGGGATACAGCTTGGGCTCACCATCGAATCGCTTCCAGAAGACACCAAGCCAATCGGAAAACTCACTTCCAACTTGCACGGCGCGTTGTCTTCACCTACGGTAAGCCCTAAGCCAACTTTCTGACAGCAACGTCCGAGAGCGGTCAAGGTTGGAGGCATGGCCCAACATACCGAAATCCAAGCTTTGGAGCCCATCTGCTCCGTACCCCGAACCGGGCATTGCCTTCACTTGTCGTCGCTTCGTCGAATGACGATGTTTCGGTTTGCCAGCAGACCTCTCCATCACCCAATATCTACAAGTCCTTTTGCCACCTCTCGTGCTGCCGGTACATCGAGAATCTTGTTTCCATGCTTTTCCAGGCGTTGGAAACGCAATCAACAAGTCCCCCCCGTAGAGACTTGTTGACTACGAAACAGGGCAGCCTTTTGGTATGCGTAGCCCTCTGCACGTCCGACAAACTAAACTACCCGCACAGATACGACATACAGCTTGTGGAGTATTACAACGCCTCAAGGAGACACATCCTGGAAGACGAGCAAATTGTGTCGTCCCGCCGTCGTTCGTGAGGGGGCTTCTTATCTCTCGTATCATTCCGGAACTTGGCGTATCTGCTGGTTGTGGGTTCCACATCCGGCGCTAGTGCGCTGGCTACATCCGGAATCCGGGGTAAGGCCGGTCGGCCATGATAACCGCCCCGCCCCCATTTGGACGACAGCATTTCGTGGAGATGCCCCCTCGGTGAGATAAAGTCTGGGACGGCCACTGCGGCGTGATAAATGCCTTTCCGTGTCGTTGATGCGTGGTATTGACTGGAACGGATTCGCCTGTCATCGCCCAAGACCGCAGCCCCCCAAAGCAAATACGCACTTTTTTCTGTCTGGCGAATTCTTCCTGCATCATTCTCGAACAATAAACAAAACGACGACCATGGGTCTGAAGGAGGTCTTTACCGAGTCCACTATCGCCAAGTATGTGCGGGTTATCAGAGCGTCGCCGCGGAGCCTCGTCGCCAACAAGCGACTGCTTCTCACGACCCTGCTCTTTTCCACGGCCGGCATGCCCCTGAGTGAGTGTTTTTTTTGTTTTTTTCTTGTTTTTTTCTTGTTTTTTTGTTTCTTGTTTTTTTTTTGTTTTTTGCAATATTTTAGTTTATGCAACCCTTCGTACGCCCTTGAGAGACTCGGCCCGGGAAAACTAAATGTCTCTAGCCTTGGACCAAGGCTCGTCCTCGCTCATCCCGTCGCTCCCCGGCTTCGAAAAGGCCTTCGACATCAACTCCGGCACCGACGCGGCCACGATCTCCAACTTTGTGTCCATCGTCTACGTCGGTGCCGCCGTGGGCGCCGCCCTCTCTTTCTTTTTCAACGACCGCCTCGGCCGCCTGTGGTCCTTCCGCCTGTACTTTTTCATCTGGATGCTCGGCCAGCTCATCGCCACGGGCTCGTCCGGCCGCCTGTCCGCGCTCTACGCTGCCCGCGTCATCACGGGCATCGGCATCGGCTCGCTGACCGTGACGGGCCCCATGAGCATCGTCGAGATCGCGCCCGCCGAGACCCGCGGCTTGCTGTCCTCGTGGTTCAGCATCGCCTTCATGCTGGCGCTCTTCATCTCGACCATTGCCGTGTACGGCATCTCGCTGCACATGGCGCCGTCGCCCCTGCAGTACCAGGTCGTCTGGTTCTCGTGCGCCATCTTCGCCGCGCTGCTGATTGGCGCCAGCTTCTTTGCCGCCGAGACACCGCGCTGGCTCTTCCTCCAGGGCCGCGACGAGGAGGCCACCGCGGCCCTCATCAGGCTCCGCGGCCTCCCGGCCGACCACCCGCGCGTGGTGTCGGAGCTGCACGACATCCAGACGCAGATTGCGCACGAGCTCGGCGAGTTTGGCGGGAGCAAGGTCAGCCGCATGCAGAACTTCAAGGCCGTCCTCAAGGAGGCGTTCCTCGTGCCGTCGAACCTCCGCCGCCTCCAGCAGGCCTCCATCGCGTTCGCCCTGGCCCAGCTGTCGGGCGCCAACAGCGTGACCTCGTACCTCGTGCCCATCCTGACCCTCGTGGGCGTCAGCTCGCAGGGCAGCAAGAGCCTGCTGCTGAGCGGCATGTACAGCCTGGCCAAGTTCTTCTTCACCATCATCACCAGCTTTTTCTTCGTCGACGCGCTCGGCCGGCGCATGAGCCTGTTCATCGGCATCACGGTGCAGATGATCTCCCACATCTACATCGGCGTGTACCTCAAGTACAAGGCCGAGGGCCCCGTGTCCACGTCCAGCGGCACCGCGGCCGTCGTCATGATCTTCTTTCATGGCTTTGGTTATTCTGCCGGTATGTCCTTTTCGCTGAGAGTGCCCGTGCCCCGTCCATCTCCAATTTGTGGCACATTTCGCCCACCCTGACACGGCTTCCATTCATAGGTCTTCTCGTGCTGCCGTATGTCTTTGGCGGCGAGCTGTGGCCCAACAAGATCCGGTCGTTCGGCTCCGCGTTCTCGCAGTTTTTTCACTGGATCTTCTTCTACGCCATTCTCAAAGCAACCCCCAGCATCCTCTCGGAGATGGACAACTGGGGCGCGTTCTTGTTCTTCGCCGGGTGGTGTCTGATTGCCCTCATCTATGTCTACCTGACGGTGCCGGAAATATCCGGTCTGAACATGGAGCAGACCGACGAGCTCTTCAAGGGTCCGTGGTTCAGCATGCGTAGGCGGGCCAAGAAGGTCCAGGTGGTACACGGTGTGGACCGCGTGGAGTAAGTTTACGTATCTATGCCTTGCTGCTTTCAAGACGACGCCAAACTGACGACCCGCACAAATAGGACCAACGGCAGTCAAGAAGCGGATATCAAGGGCACAGAGAAACTTACCGCGGAGAACGGCGCCTCTTCTGTTTAGGAAAAAGGCACGTATTGTCTATGTAAGTGTGGATAGTGTGTGTGGCTGTCTGTTTCAGAAGAAGAGAAGGCACCGAGACTACGGACGAACGTCAACCGTAGAGACGAAAAAGCCCAACAGTGGACGAGCGAGTAGTTACAGAAACAATTCATATTACCTTCACATGGAACCGTGGACTACTGCATTTGCTTAATTTTGTGATTTCTCTCACTGTTTTCGAGATTTGAAACTACGGCGATCCACGCACAGAGTTACTGAATCTACGTCCACGTCGTTCAATGCACAAAACTATGCATCCAAAGCGTGGACCTCGGACTGGGACTGTATTTTCCCCAAAAACTACAATTTCGAGCCTAGCCGGCGAGGGACCACGCCGACTTCGTCCACCAGCTTGACCACCTGGAGAGCGGCTCCGAGACTGTACCGGTAGCCGGCGCCGGCGAAGCCATACGCATGCACCACGTTGCCTTCCCGTGCGATGCGCCGCCCCTTTTTGTGGCCGGGACGGAACCCGACAATGTCCTTGATCACGTCCCGGCTCAGGCACAGGTTGGCCAGGTTGCCGCCCGTGAGCGTGTTGGTCCTGCGCAGGATGTCCTCGCGCAGCGCCCCGTCGATCTCGGTGCTCATGTTCCCGGGGTCCTCGACGCCCCCGAGCACCAGACCGCCCGAGCCCACGCGCGGGATCACGTACGTGTACTCGGTCCCGCGCTTGATCACAATCTCCCGGTCCATGCGCCGCGTGGGCGCCGAGCTCTGGACCAACAGGGTCTGCCCGCGCACGGCCACGCAGTCGGGGTCGTTGGCGAGCGCCTTGGCGCCCATGCCCGAGGCATTGACGAGCACGTCGCACGCCAGCAGAGCCCGTGCTTCGTCCAGCGAGCGGACGCTTGCGTGGCGTACGGTGACGCCGTAGTGGTTGGCGAGGTGCGTCTGCAACCAGGGCAGGAACTTGTCCGGGTTGACCGTGACCGTGGTAAACGTGTTGCCGCCGATCGTATGGGCCGGCAGCTCGTGGGCCGGCACCGGCCGGAAGTCCGGCATCACGGTGGCGTACCAGGGGTTGGACCGGGCGTCCGGCGTCTCCCAGTATTCGGTCGCCTTGACTTTCTTCGAAGAGGGATTTAGTACTCTGGACACAAGGGAAGTCTTTGACTCGTAGGACGACGGCATCAACCCTACCAAAGCACCGCTCTCGGGGTACTCCTGTGCGATGGCCCAGAACTGGCGCCAACAAGCGAGCTGCATGCGAATGTCGTCCACGTCGTCCGTCTCCAGCGGGAGAAGGGCCGCACCCGCCCTATGGGGCACAAAGTGTCAGCTCATCGGCGTGCTCGCCAACAAATGAAGACCTTCCGCAAAAAAAGCACGCCATACCATGGGCTTGCCCATTCCGTCGATAGGTCGCCCGGCAAGTTTCTAGCTACGATGCCGACACGGTACCCTGCGCGGCTCAGGGCCAGCGCGCTGGTGAGCCCGATGATGCCCGCGCCGACGATGCCAACTTCACAGCGTTGCGACATGGCTTCTGTTTGTGATGTCTCCTGCCCAGACTGGAGTGGATTGGAACAGCAGCACGAAGGCTGGGCTGGTATCCCAAGGAAAGCGGCATCGTTTAATGGTGAGAGCTGCCTGGTGTGAGGTTGGCCGGATAGAGCCGGTGTGTGATCAGCGATGGGACTTACGCGAATGGGCAGCTTACCATTGCATGCGGAACCTACCCAGTAGTCCACTATGCTCACTGGGAATTCTCCGGTGGCGAGCGCTAGGGTAGTGCACTGTACGAGTACTGTTGCGTAAGGAGTATGCCCTCTATCTCCGACCTCGGCCAATCGTGTCTAGGTAGCCCGAGACCGGTAGTGAGATAGCAAGGGAACACATCCCATGGTGGTAGAACAAGCATTAGGAATTTGGAGAGTCAGAAGCTGCCTTTTTTTTTTTTGTTCTGGCAGATTTATGCACTGTCTTGAATAGATGAGTATGATTACTTTACACCGAATAATAACACAACATTTTATTCCTTCAGACCCGTATCAAATTATTCCTATGCCCGTCTAGCTTTTACATACTTATCCCAAAATCGACGGCAGGGCACCGTTGGACAGCTCGACCGTCAAGTCATACTCGGGAGCGAACTGCATGAACATGCAAGCCGGAGAGCCAGAGCACTTCTTGGTGTACTCGGCTTCCTCGTGGCCCACAATGTTCTTGGGGATCCCGTTGGCCGCCGCGGCGTCTGCGAGGAGCTGCGCCTGGCACGCACGCTCGAGGGCAATGAAGAATGCCGCAGCCTCGTCGACAGTGTTGCCAGCGGTGAGGAGGCTACGTGCAGTGTTAGTGATCGAGTCGGATCGTACAGCTCATGGTCGTGAATCCAATATTGTACGTACCCGTGGTTTTGCAAGATGACATTTTTGGTCGTCGGACCCATCGCGTTGGCAATGTTTCTGCCCTCCTCCGGAGCAAAGACAATGCCCCCGAAGCCTTCGTAGACGCTCAGGTCTTTGTAGAACATACAGGAGTCTAGAGCGAGACCGTAAGCTCGGGTTTCGAACGTGCATCTTGACGACACCCTGGTAGCTCCCTTTTTCTTACCTTGGTTCAACATCTCAATCCCCCGCCCAAAGGTCGACCAGGCCCGGCCATACGGCGAATGCATGTGGCATACGGCGTTGAGGTCCGGACGGGCCTTGTGAATCGATGAATGAATGATAAAGCCGGCGGCGTTGACCTTGCGCGTCGTTGCCTGCTGCGGCTTGCCCTCGTGGTCGACGAGGATGAGGTCGCTCGGCTTGATGAGAGCAAAGTGCATGGCGTACGGGTCTGTGACACGGTCGTTAGTGCCGTACCAACCGCACCCCGGACAGCACCCTAACAGGGGGACATACTAATCCAAAAGAGTTCGGGGTCCACAGGATCACGCAGGCTGATGTGTCCGGAGGCACCGTCCGCCCAGCCGAGGCGGGCAAAAGTGCGGAAGGCCGCGGCCATGTGGTTCTTTGCCCATTCCCGCTCGGCGTGTTTGTCTGTGAAGACTGGAACGACATGCAAGTCCTTGGGCGTTTCGCCTTTCCCGCTGCCGAGCTTGAAGTTGAGGACGCCGTCGGCCGACGGCTTGACCGTTGTCGTCGTGGTTGTCGAAGCGGAGGGCGCCATGGCAAAGGTCGGCCGCAAATACACAAGAACAAGTAATTCAAACGTGCCAGTAATTAATCGATAAGAAATCCAGTCAAAAGAAGGACGACGTCTGCTGACTTTTGTGTTCTTGTAATGCCTTCTTTTTTTTTTCTTTTTGGTGTGCTTTTTCGACCCCGTCATCATCAGCCTGGGTTGGGATCGGGCCATAGTATTTGGTAAGCGGGCGAATCGCGCGCGGCCGGAAGTTGCCGGTGACCGGTAGCTTGGGGCAGCCGCAGCACGACTGTGGGGCAACGCCGGCAGAGCAAAATGCACCGATACGGCTTCTTCCCTGCCACCCGTCAACAAGAAGAGGTGGTTACTGGATTGTCACGAAGGTATCTGCCCGCATGATGCTTACATCCAACCCGCGCAAAAAGCACAAACGCAATGATTCCGAGACGGATGACATCTGGCCACACGGTGAAGCGGCAGCGCCTTCGAGAGAGGACGGCTCTCGCGTGTGACTTTTGCAAACTGAAGAAACTGAAAGTAGGTTGTCTTCCTCCGGCATGTCAATGCACGAGAAAGTGTCCGTGATGAGTAACCCGTGGACCAGTGCGATGCACAGAGCCCAAAGTGCCAGAACTGCGTCAAGGCGGACCGTAGTAAGTGCTGCTGAACTCGGGGAGGGTCGAGCCTACCAGAGAACTCTTGCCGAACGCTGACGGTTCTGTTTCTTTTTCTTTTTCTTTTTTTTCTCCGTCTTCCCTCTCTCCTCAGACTGCCTGGTAGAAGACCCAACAACAGGGCTCCATCGGCCTCGTGACTACATCCAGTCGCTCGAGGCTCGCGTGGCCTACCTGGAGGAGCTGCTGCGCAATTCCCGTCCGGATGTGGCGCTTGACCATCTCGCTGGCAACAATAACAACAACGATGCGCTCTCGTCTCCCATCATCCTGGATCAGACCGTCGCCGACTTCTTCTCGCCCATCTCACCCCAGCAGCAGGCGGGCGAAGCCATAACCCAGACCTCGCCCCCGGGCGGCGGCGACACCGGCATCCGCCCGGCCGACGGCCCCCACGCGGCACCGAGGGCGCAGACCTCCGAGGTCGGGGACAACAGCGAGATCGACGTGCTGTCGTCCGAGGTGGCCTTTCTCTGTCTCAGCGCCGCGGGCCGGGAACCGCACTATTTCGGTCCGTCGTCCGCCGTCTCCTTCTCGCGCATCGCCGGGGCGACCATGGGCCTCGGCCACGTGGGCGGGGGCAAGTCGCAGCTGGGCGCCCCCAATGGGTCCGAAGAGCGCGACCTGACGCTGGTCGACTACTACGACCTACAAGAGCAGTTCCCGAGCCCGGACGCAGCGAAGCGCATGTCGCAGGCATACTGGAACAACGTCCACGGGCAGTATCCGTTCCTGCACCGTCCGACCGTGGATGCCTCCGAGCAGGCGTGCCTCGCCGCCAGCCTGCAGGGAAGCCTTCACAAGGCAAACGGCACCGTCGTGTTTTTCGTCTTGATGGTCTACGCCATTGGCTCTCTCACCCTGGGCCAGGGCGAGTACGAGCGCGCCGAGACGTACTACTCGCTTGCGCTCGACTACTTGCCGTCCGTGCTCGAAACAGACAGTCTAGAGTCCATCCAAAGCCTCCTGTGCTGCGCCGTGTACTCCATTCGCTCGCCCATTGGGGCGAGTCTCTGGCAGATCTCGGGGCTCGCGATCCGGCGGTGCGTAGAGCTGGGGTACCACCGCAGCGTCGAGAAGTACCGCAGCGCCGCCGGCCCGCTCGCCAAGGAAATGTCCAAGCGGTGTTTTTGGGTGGCATACGACATTGACCGAGTCGTCTCCTTTATTTTGGGCCGGCCGGTGGCTATACCGGATGGCGCTATCGACGTCGAGGTAACCGCCCTCGCAGCTGAACCACGTCGGATTTCCGGGGACTATTTCTTTGCTAACTACGAGGCTTGCTCATGCAGTTTCCTCTGGACTTGGACGACGAGTACATCACACCCACGGGGCTTTTGCGGGCCGCCCGGAATCCGGGCACGGAGCCACCCACCCACATCACGGGCGCGATCCACGCCGTCAAGCTCCGGCAGCTGTGGTCCAAGTTCAGCGACACCCTCTATCCGATCACGTTTCAGACACACCACACGTACGACGAAGCCACCGTCCAGGCCCTGCGCCGTGAGCTGGAGGACTGGCGCCTGACCTGCCCCGACCGGCTCGGCTGCCCCGAGCTGCAGTCGCTGTCGGTCTGGGCGTCGGAGGAGTGGTTCCAGGTCGCCTACAACCACTCCGTCCTCCTGCTCTACCGCCACCACATCACCCGGCCGATCGGCTCCGACGAAAACATGGAAAAGGTCATTGAAGAATGCTACGTCCACGCCCGGGAGATTTGCCTGGCCTACCGCCGCATCTACCAGAAGCAGTCGATCCAGTTCACCTGGGGCAGCGTGCACATCCTGTTCCTCGGCGGGTTGACGTATCTCTACTGCTTGTGGCGGTCCAAGGCCTTGCGCGAAAAGATTCGCCAGGGCGACGTGGCCAACACGTGCATGGCGTGCAACACGGTTCTGATCATTGTAGCAGAGCGGTGGAACCTGGCCACGACGTACCGGGACATCTTCGAAACGCTGTCGCAGCGCACCATCGACATGGTGTGCGGCGGTACTGCCGTCTCCGCCGGCCCCGTCCCGCAAGATGCGTGGCGGACGGGGATCTTGCCGACGGGCAGCGCCGCAACAGGGGCGGCCGTGTTTCCGGAAAATGCAATCGGTGGAACGGAGGAGGCCCAGGCGGAGTCGTTGCAAGATTGGCTCACGGGCATCGATAGCATGGGGGTGCCACAGGAGTCGGCCTGGCTTGTGCAGGAACTGCTACAAGGAGTCAGAGACTTCTATCCGGAGTCCTCCGTCGATTTGATAAATCGACAACCAATATAGAGACCAATAGAATTGCCTGCATATATGTCGCCAGACAACCTTAACTATCTAGACTTGCTAGAGCAACCGTCTTTTTTCGATCATCTACAAACAGATAAAAGTGTCTTTTCATGGTTCATAAAGTACAACTTATAGCAACGTGTCGCTAGAAAGACCACAAATATATATTGAATTTCTTAGAATATTCTGTTTGCAGTTTCCACCTTTATGTATCGGGGGGCCCCCAGGCCATCGGCCGTCGCCGGACCAGGCCCGAATAGAACCAACATGCGTTCGTGTAGGCATCGTACACCGGGACATTTGGCCCAACGGCCGCCTGAATCTCGTCCGCGCAGACACACATTTGCGTGCATTCCAGCAAGATGGCCCCGATGTCAGAGTAATCAGCCAGCATTTTCTTGGCCACCCCAGAGAGCTCGGCGGCGATATCTGCATGCACGTACTTGCCACCGTCCGCAATGACACTCCGTAGGGGGCCCCCGGCGGGCGGACTGCGGACGTATACGGAAGACCACGGAATGCCCACCTGCTGAACGTGCTCTTCGCCCAGCCGCGAGTCGTCGTAGGTGATGATCGCAATCTTCTTCGACTTGGGAAGAATGGCGAAAATGGACGGGAGCTGAAGCAGCGACGACGTGCACACGGGCACGGGCAATCGAGCCGCCAGCCTTGATGGTTCCAGTTTAGCATTTTTTTTTGTTTACGCGATAGCTGTATTACTTCAGGGAGACAATGAGAAACGCACTCATGCTGGGCCATTATGAGAAACCCGCAGCTCGTGATGATGCCCACACATCCCTGCTCGACGAGACGCTTTCCGGCCTCGACAAAGCGGTCGAGAAAGCCGGAGTCGTACCCGCCCTTTTTCACGACCTGGGCCTCTGTCGAGCCCTCGGCCTGGACACGGATCATGGGGAAGGGCCATGTTTCGGCGTTCCAGGGATCGCCGCGTGGCCGGTGAAACGTGATATCGATGGCGATGAACCCCATCGGAGGCAGGGCGGCCTTATCACGGCCTAGGAGTTGAGCTGACATTGTGACAAGCACGACGTTCCCAATAGAAACAAAAATCGAATTCAAAGAGACGGGACAGATGCTTTCGAGGCCTCTTTCCCTATTGATAACATTATACGACCAAAGGGGCACTATTCTCTTCTCTAATATCCAGGAAACCCCTCTCGAAGATGGCTAACAAAGACCGGACTAACCAACTACATATGACATGGGCGTAGACCCAACACCATTATCACTGACCACTCACGGAAGAAGCCGGGGCTCCATAATGGCCTACTTCGGCCGCTTATTCGCTTTGCAACACCAAGATAAGCTCTGGCAGCTTCCGGTGCAACGTTGGTCACCCGTGCCATCGCTGCTTTATACATAATTTGCCTTCTTTAGGGAGGGGGGGATAATCGGATGCTCGAAGGTAACGATCGCGGGATACGACGAGCTAGCCCAGAAACGTCGTCACGTTGGTCCTCCTTGCGGCGCATCTCCCACCGTCCGTCCGTCCACCTCACTCTCGCCGAACCATGACTGTCAACGGCACAGCACGCGCGTCCGGCCGGAAGCCCCGCGTCGTCGCGCTCGGCGAGCCCAAGTTTATCGGCGAAGAGTACCTCTCTTCGTTCCGGACCGAGTTTGACTACTCCGTCCTCGAAGCCTACGACTACGCTTCCACCAAGCGCATGCTGCCGGAAGACATTGCCAAGAATGGCCCCATCGACGCATTCATCATCCGCATGGGCACCCCGCCCTACGAGCCGTTCGACGAGACTCTTCTGGGCCCGTTGGCGCCGAATTGCAAGATCATCGCGTCCGCCAGCGCCGGGTACAACGAGTTTGACGTCGAATGGGCGGCGAGGGCGGGCATGTGGTTCTGCAACTCCGTGGACGCCGTGGCGGAGGCGACGGCGGACATGGGCATCTTCTTGCTGCTCGGGGCCTTGCGCAACACGAGCAACGCCGAGAAGAGCCTCCGGTCCGGTACCTTCCGGTCGGCGCCGGGGCTGATACCGGCCCGGGACCCGGCCGGACTGACCCTGGGGATTGTCGGGCTCGGTGCCATTGGCAAGGTGCGTTGCGTTCCGCTATATGGGAAGTTGCATGTCGTACGGTAGCGGCTCACACAAGGACCCTTTGGCGACATAGTACATGGCCAAAAAAGCGCGCGCGTTCAACATGAAGATCAAGTACTACAACCGCCACCGGCTGCCCGAGGCGGAGGAGGCCAAGTACGGCGCCACCTACTGCGCGTCGCTGCACGAGCTGCTGGGTTGCGCCGACGTGGTCTCGCTCAACTGCCCCCTCAACGCCAACACGACCGGCCTGATGAGCACGGCCGAGTTCGCCGCCATGAAAGACGGCGCCTTTTTGATCAACACGGCACGGGGTGCGGTGATCGACGAGCCCGCGCTGATCCAGGCGCTCGAGTCGGGCAAGGTGGCACGGGCCGGCCTGGACGTCTTTTGCAACGAGCCCAACATTGACCCGTACTTCCTCACGACCGACAAGGTCGTGATGCAACCGCACCTTGGCGGCCTGACGGATTTTGCTTACCACAAGGCCGAGAAGGAATGTTTCGAGAACATCCGGGCGTTTTACAAGACCGGGAGGCCAAACTCGCCGGTTATCGAGATCAAACCAAAGAAATAAGGCACTGTAGATATTGTTTCCGATTTTGATCTCCTTGCTCGAATACGATCATCGTGTTCCGCATTTGTATAGACACTTTACAAAAGATTAACTTTACACTACGCGTTCAAATCGTTGATGCTATCATCTTCTGAGACGAGACACGAGGACCAGTAAACCATACAGCTACAATGCAGTCTACATTGAAGACGAGATGTGCCATCCTATATTAGGTAGTATTCATGAGAGCTCAAATTCCCGTCGATCAGCTGTTGCAAGATGTTCTCCTCTGACCGAGACCTGGTCGTGTCCGAGACACCGTACCAGCCGGCCCGTTATCCGCCAGTTGCTGGTCAGTGGTCTAAACCAACACTAGATCATGCAGCGCCGCATCGACATGCAACTCGTCACTTGTCTAGATGCGTAACATACACGGTTTGTGCGTTGCAATATGCCTTCAAGCCGTCTACGCCGAATGCGACGCCCAATCCACTGTGTTTATGTCCCCCAAACGAAGCGTTCGCTTGCAGTTCGGCATGCGTATTGATCCATACGTTTCCAACCATGAGCTGTCTTGACATGCGCTCGGCTCGGCTGATGTCCTTGGTCCATATTGAAGCGCCCAGGCCCATGTCTGTGTCGTTCACCCTCCTGATAACCTCGGCCTCGTCCGACCACCCAAGGACCGGGAAGACAGGGCCTAGAGACAGTCAGTCGGAGCCATTCTCAATCTGCTTTTCGTGAAGGAACTCCGTGTCTCACCAAATGGCTCCTCAACGACGATCCGTGAATTGTCCGGGGGGCTGTCGACAATGGTAGGCGAAAAAAAATATCCTTTGCCTGCCGTTGACAAAGGCCGCGTACCACCGACTGCAATTGTGTGTTGCTCCGTTTCGATGTCGGCAAGAAGGTCTTTCACCCTGTCGGACTGCAACCCGTTTGTTACGGGGCCGAGCATGACGTTTTGGTCGAGACCGTCGCCAACTGGAAGAGTCTTGACGAATGCGACCATGGATGCCAGGACGTCCGCGTAGATTGAGTCATGGACGAAGACTCGCTTCACCGCAACGCAGATTTGGCCCGAGTTGGCCAGGGCCAGCATGGCCACCTTCGGCCCAACAACGGCCGGGTCGACGTCCGCGCATACAATGGCGGCGTCGTTTCCGCCGAGCTCCAGGGTGACCCGTTTCAGCGTTCCGCTGCAGGACGCCATCACTCTCTTGCCCGTCGCCGTCGATCCCGTGAACGACACTTTGTCCACCCCGCGGTGCGTCGTGAGCAGAGGCCCCAGGCTTTCGTCGCCGCTCAGGGCCTGTACCACGCCCGGCGGAAAGAAACGCTGGGCCAACTCGGCCAGTTTGAGCCCCGTATAGGGCGTAGACGGAGACGGCTTTAGAATGAACGCGTTGCCCGCGAGCACGGCCGGGCCGAGCTTGCTGACGGCGAGAAAGACGGGAAAGTTCCAGGGCACGATGCCCACGGCCACGCCGAGCGGCAAATAGCGCGTGAACACCTTACGGTAAGGAGCCTTTGTCGTTTCGACGTCCATGTCGGGCAGCGTAAGCACAGAGGCGCCACGCAGAAATTTTATCGCCTCGGCGAACTCGTGCCGGCCCATCCACAGCTATGCAACAATTGTCAGACCTTTGGACGAAACATACACCAAAACACAAACAAGAACGTCGTACCGGTTTCCCTTGTTCTTTTACATTCATCTCCACGAAATCGTCGGCCAACGTTTCCAAGGCATCCGCGAACGCCACCAATGCGGCTTGTCGTTCCGACCATGGCTTTTGTCGCCAGAGCAGCGCAGCCAGTCTGGCAGACTCTACGGCCCTGTCGACGTCTTCGGCGGTGCTAAGAGGGCACGGTGGGTTGTCCACCAAGGTGGAAGGATTTGGAGAGGAAATCGTCTCCGCCGTCTTGGCTAAAGCCCCCCCGATGACGTTGTAGAACGTATCGAAGTTGAGGCACGCTGGAGAGGTTTTGTTGGACCCCATGATTTCGTTTACGCGAACAAAATGAACAGTGCTTGCGAGTGCTTGCAAGTAGGACGTCGTTGGAAAAGAAATACGGCCTGTATTGAATAAATGTTGTAAGGTAGCTGACCCGCTTACAGCACAAAAATAGGTTATGTTAATTTCTGAAGCGTTGGAATCAATGTACTTTCAGCGGAAGTTACGGATACTTCACTCCTCATGGCATGGCAAAGCATCTGCATTTGGCTTGACGTCCGGCGACAATGGCCCAGTCAAGATGTCATAAACATTGGACTTGGACAGGGGCGAGTCAGTGTGTGGGGATAGAGACGAGTCAACACGTACAAAGGCGTGGCGGAGAGCACCCGCATAAAGCTAGCTATGTACATATCACGGCCCGGTACTCAGCAGTCCGACTACCATTCGGAAAGCGGTATTTTAATATCTCCTGGAAATACATTACTTTTGCCGTCAGTATTCATAGAAACAAGTACTGCACATTATACTATGCCGGATGTTAAGAACCGCTCGTAAACTTGAGTCCGTATTTCCAGATAATATCAAATGCTTGCTTTGTGTACGAATGCTGTTTCTTTTATATGATGCTCTTTACCTTCTATTGTCGGCCTTTTTTTCTTTTTTTTTCTGTCCCCCAGGCCGTAGGCCAAGGCGTCGGCACCAGTTTTTCATGAAGCAACATCATGACCAAGAGATTTTGAACTATCACCATTCAAGCCGTGTTTATGGTGCAGCCGGAAGTGCCATAATACGAGAATAACAGAAGTAGACTCGTACCTTTAATTGTTTCGTTATCGGGTTCATAAGACACCTATCCCAGCACAAACTTGGAGAAGTGTATATGCACAATATTCTTGCATGACCTTTGCGTTGGTAATACCGTCTAAATGTCTCAACTGAAGGCGAGGCTCGACCATACAATCACGCAGCCAGAAAAGTACAGCGCCGCCCCCCTCCAGATATCACCACCCCGTCACCAATATGCAGGCTGGTCCGGTGAAACTCTGAGAAGACACCGAACGCTTGCATACATTAACGGGGTCTGAACCGCGAAAACAATCTCTTCCGGAATAGGGATTCTAAGAAAGGCAGACAGTATGTCTTTCCGACAGCGAATTGCACAGGACCTAAACATCGCTACAAGGCGACTTGTATCCGAAGAATTAGTCCTCCCCAGTCGTCACGACATTGGTCGCGTCTTCTCTGATATGCCGCGCTTGCTTTTAGACTTGGCGGTCTCTGGAGTTTCTGGTGAACAGAGAGGCTATGAGTTCACCTTCATTTAGACGCCTATGAGAACAAGGAACAACCAAGGACCGCAATACGGTAAAACTATGTGCTGGCGGAAACCAAGTAAGGATTCGCTCCGCCCAGCACAAAGCTAGAAAGTTTTTTTTTTTTTTTTTTCTCAAAGTTGCCTCCGTCCTTCCCATCGGATCGATTATTTAGCTAGCCTCGAAATTTTCCAGCTTTTTCACTTTACATCTTCGGCTTCAATTTTTATCAAAGGTGCTTTTTTGGTCTTTGGATTTATAGCGGTTTTTAGATAGTGGGAGACAAGTAATTAGAAATAAAGAAATTTAAGGCATGTCCGTTGTCCTTCAGAGCGGCCACTGTTTGGTTTTTCTTATGGCTAATTATTTTTATGAACACCATCTACATTACTGCTCCCTTCTACGACTGGTTCGTCGTGGTTTACTTCGCCGTGGTACGGGCCTCCTGAGCTGCTGCCACCTGTGTCATACACTCTGCCTCAACAACTTCCAGGCCACATCGATCAAAACATGTTCAGAGTTGTCAACCGTCGTATGCCTCTCCCGGTACTGGTCACAGGACGGATGCCGTTGGGGTTGTCCGGCAGGGCCTCGGCAGCGACGTTAAACATGCTAAAAGCAGAAGGGGTACGGAGTGTCGTATTGGCGATCACGATGGGATGCTGGGTTGACCGCTCTAAAATCCTTCTCCCGTATGCATTCACTTTTTTTTTCTTATTTTTCTTGGTTCTGCTCTCTCCTTCTGGACTTGTGGCCGCGTGGGTTTTCGTTTGTCTTTCTGTTTACCAGTGGCCGCAGCTAGACGCCGGAGTTTGCCATGTCGTGTGCAAGCCGCCCGCCACAAGGCAAAGCCCCCGAGAACCGCACAGTGCGCTAGAACCGTACATAACTAAAATCTGTTTGACTGAGTAATCCCTGTGCATGCATCATCCAGACAGGTTTCTGCTACTCAGCTACCTTTTTTTTGAGCCGCTCCGTCACGCCTTGCTGCTCGTAACGTCTCGCGATGGCTAGCCCCGAGGAGCGGGCAGCTGGCATCAACTCACCGGCGTCGCCGCCGCAACAATACCACAGAAATCAGGCGTCACTCGAAGACGTGCTGGATCTGTCCTCCACCGTACAAGACCCTCTCGGGCCAGCGCAGCGTGCCGCGGCGCGGCAGACATTTTACCGCATCGTCGAGCATTTCGAAGCCGCGGACCCCTACCGTAACATCGCGCGTGCCGAAAGAGCCGCGTCGTACAGCCGGCCGCTCCTAGTCCGGTACACGTACGAATACGCGCTCTCGGACGACTCTCGGGACATTTTTCTGCGTGCTGTTTTCGGGTCTCTCGACCTCGATCTCGATCTCGCCAGCGCCCGTTCTGGGCTCGATTTTGACGTGCTGGCACCTCGTTTTAACGGCTTTGCGGACCATCTCGTTGACAACTTCTTCCTGCCGTGTATGTGCTTCTCCGAGACTTTTTCCCCCAAGACGTTTCCCCGTGCTCGCACGTCCACATTTGTCTAAAATTTAACAGTGAAGGCCTCGACACGCAAAACGCCTCAGCCCTCACCCGCCTACCACTCTGCCGTTTTGCGCGCCCAGGAAGGCTCGGCAACCGCGCACGGTTTCACCGGCACGCCTGAACGGCTGGCTTCGCTGCGCTGGGAGTGCCTCGTACGGGACCGGCACCGGTGTGTTATCACGCGTAAATTTAGCAGCGATGAACACGAGGCACGATTCAAGCTACACGGCGACGGTGCACGCGACGACGACGGCGTTCTATTCTCGGAGCAGACTCCGGGCCAGATCGAGCCTCTAGAAGTAGCGCACATTCTGCCGCATTCCTTGATGAAGTCAGGCAAGGCTGCGGAGATGGTAGGTAATTCTGTCCTGTCCAATACATCTATTTTTGGTTTCTAATGATCGCATTTTTAGGACGCGTCCCGTCAGGCTGCCCTGGCCGTTTTAAACATGTTTGACAAGGGTGTGGCACACACCATTGATGGCGTCGATATTGACCGGCCGCGGAACGCGCTGACGCTGAGCACGTCTCTCCACAAGTACTTTGGCGCCTTCGATGTCTATTTTGAGCCTGCTCCGGGTCCAAGCCATACCTACCGCATCCAGTCTTTCTTGTCGCCGGGGCTGAACTTCACCTTTGGATTGCCCGTCACGCGGACGCTCTTTGTCACCGAGTCCCGCACCATCGATCCGCCGTCGGCGCGTTTCCTCGCCGTGCACCGCGCCATCGCCCACATTTTGCACCTGTCCGGCGCTGGCGCGTATATTGACAGACTGCTCCGGGACATGGAAGACAATTATATACGCGCGGACGGGACCTCGGCGCTTGGCCGTATGGTAGGCCTGGGGTTGCACGGTTGGACGGGCAACACTGTATATTGACGAAACCGGGTAGTGCGTGGTGCTGCGTTTTCTTGTTGGTCAGAGTTGAGAGATTAACGAGAGAGAAGAATGGGGCGTGCGCTTGATATGTCTCTTGCACGAGAAATTTGAAAGGGTTTTTAATGATACCCCTGTTATCACTTGTCACACAAGTACGTAATTGCTGGAACACGCAATCCATATTTATTTTTTGCAGTTACAAAGTGCGTTGCTGAATATATATGCCTGTGTCTTTTGGCAAAACTCATATTTCGAAGAAAAATCCAGCTCCTCGTCGCTTATAAGGCCCCCATAATTTGTCAAAAGTCCCACTCGCATTCCTCGTACTAGTTCTGGTTGCAAATATAATAACTCATGCCACTCGCATGGGTGCATGTCTTTGCTGTGGTGTTCAGTGACGTGAAAGGTCCGGCATGTTCTTTCCCGCTAATTTTAGAAGACAGTTTTTTTGTTTTTGTCGAAACTACCCTTGACCGAGGTAAACGTGGGACCCAGGGCTCTAGCCCACTCTAGGGAACAAACACTCCCGTTGTTATCCGACCGTAACCGTGTATACTTTGACCAGATTTGAATCAAGGCTGCTGTAAAAGCCCCCCAAACGCTGTTGTACGCTGTTGTGGCGCTCTGAACCACCATTCCGGCGCCCGTTATCAGGGTATGCTTTCTCGGTCAACTTCATTGTTGCGCCAGACAAATGTAAATACAAAAACAATAACAAAAACACCAAAGATATCCATCGTTGAAACTGTTTCTCTTGAAATTGAGCATTGTAACGTAGTCTGGTGAAAACGCACCGCATCTCTGGGTCTCCAAGTCATCCAAACGAACTTCCCTCTCAAGCACCGTCTTCGCTGATGACATAGCCGGCTTCCTCCCACAGCTCTGGCTGCCCATGTTCCCTCACGAACCCAACAGCAAACTCCTTTGTTGCGTTGGGGACTTCCTCGGGTGAAACGTCCAACCCATGGGAGACGCAAAACCGGATAAGAAACTTGATGTCCCTTGCGTCTTTTAATTTCGCGTCCCAGGTCGCCCGTTCCAGGATTGAGCGGCACTTTGCGTCCAGAAGCAAAGTCGGCTTCAGCACGTTCACAACATCGACCTCGTGCACGGGCGTGCCCTCCGCAAACTCTCCCTTGAACAGAGCCGGAGGTGTCAGATTTCAATCGGGACCGGGGGGGTGCTTTTGTATTGTGTGTGGAGCGTCTGGTTGTCGACCTTAAAATGGGCATCGTCTTCTCTTAGCAGCCTTCTTGCCGCCATGGTACCACCCTTGCGGACGACCAGGTCGACGTCAAAGGTGAGACGCGCCGAACCCAGCATGGCACGGGCGGCGCCTCCTACAATAGCATATTTGGTGCCTTGCAGAGCTCGGCCGACGGCCTTGGTCGGTTCGCGGATTTGGTCTTAACTCGGTGGCGAGGAGGACTCCATTCTGCTTCAAGGAATCAGACATCGTCAAAGGATCGTCGATCTCGACAGAACTGATAAAGACGGTGTTAGTTTCTCCGGTGTAAAATGAGGCAAGAATGGCGCTCCTTCATCGGATCGAAAAGGCAACAAATGGTGCACCCAAGGGACCTTACCCTAAAATAAGATACAGTTGAAGTGGAATCTCAACACGGAGAGGCAGCGTGCTGACATCTCATAACACCATGGCAGAAAATACAGGCGGTGCAATGCCGTTGCGATATTCCAAAGAGAGACCGGGGGAAACAGAACAAAAGAATCAAGGGGTTAAAAAAACAAAAAACAACAACAAACAAGGTTACGAAATAGGAAGGAACTGACGCAGACTCGGCGCAGGCAGAAGGGAAGTTCTTCATGGGCGAAAGACGAGGGAGATGTCCACACGTGACATTTGATGACTACGCTTCCAAGCAACTTTTTACTGACGGCATCGGCGTCAGGTTCGAGTCACTGTCTGCGCCCAGTTTCTGCCTACAGAGTCATACATAGTAATTACTTCGTGTCCTCGGTATTTATCCGCTAGGCCACCTCGACACACTTTCAGTAAAGTACTGTGTTAGAATTTGACCACGTGACTTCGACCATCGAACCTAAAACCGCTCCTCCATACAACAAAACTGCGATTTCGCGCGGTCTGTTCGACATGACATCGTGGAGAACCGATCGACAATCAACCAATCCTCATTTTCTGTTTGTCTTTGCTACGTATATGAAAGCCCGTGCCAGACATGCGACTCGTTCTTTGGATGCTAGCGGCCGCACGGCACACTAAGCAATAATATAAATTAATATATCATGAGATATTCGGTACCTGCAGCCGAACATACCACACCACAACGAACGGCAACGGAGAACGAGGCCGATCATGGAGAGGACTGGCCGCTACGCGACGTGTTGGGTGTTGCACGAAGACGGCATTCCCTGCGTTGTCTGGTTCGAGGACGCCGTTGCGCACTACGGAGTTCCTACGGTCGTCTTCGATCTGCATCTTCTCGTCGAAGACATCGACACTGCGGCCCAGGCGCTTCGAAACCACGGCTGGGAAACGGCCGCCGACCGGGCCAACGACCAGTACATTTTCTTCAGTGAGAAGGATGCCAAACCGCACCACCGTCTCGTGTGGCCGGAGCCGCCAAATCATACGGGGTATCCGAATACGCGGACGTTTCTCTTCAACACCACAGACTGGTGCTTTCCGGCCGAGTACCTCGACCGGTCGACATCGCCGACGTTTCCCCCGCAGCTGCCAAAGCTGGTGGACGCCTTGATTGACAGCGTGCTCGACGTGAAAGGCGGCAGCATGACGTACGATCATGTGGCGGTTATGCTGGGGTACTTGTATGGATACGTGTCCGAGATGAAAAAGGCATCGTTTGCGGACCGCCTGACGTACGAACACCGCCAGTTCCACTACGACATTCTGACGATCGACCGCTTTACCTTGAAATTTGTGGCACACGAGCGGACGGTCCGACAGCAGTTTCGCGACGGCACCGGCGTGCTGCACTACGACCCTTGGAACAACGATCGGGAAAACCTGGCATAGCGGGCCGGTCGTATTTGGTCGCTGCCGTGGCTTTGTTTTTTGGGGGCTTATTATTTGAAACTCTCATGAAGATCCAGAAAGTGAGAGCCAATTTTATGCATGTCTTGTTAGAAGAACAGGAGACAAATTTACGAAAAAAAATTTCTTAGGTAGACAATGAGTTTGGCGGATAGGAATAGAGAGATGGCAATATCGGTGACCGATAAATAAGTAATAATCACTACATTCTATACCAAAACAAACAAAAGCACGGTAGATTAATTCGAAGAACGAGGAGCAGAACTTCAATAAGCGAAAAAAAAAGGAAATATAAAACAACACTCAAAATAAACCACTATTCAAGAGCTGAACAATTATCCAAATTGTAGAACGACAAAGTGCTCACCACCGAATCAAGAACAGAAAGTGAGAAGAAAGCAAACTGAGAAGAACCAGGGAGAAATACAGTTTCACAGCTTGTCGCACTCGACACATGCGTCATGGGAAATAGCGACACAGCGAGACAGCCATGGAGCTGCCCGCGTAAGGCATGTTGGGGGTGTGTTGCCTCACGTAGGAATCAAATAAACCCTCATCAATAGGACAGCCATGAGTTTCCCCACGGGGATGGGGTACTCGATAGCGCATGCCCAAGGCGTGGTATGCATCGTTGACTGGCAGTGGTGGGTTGGGAGACGGCCAGGTCCGAGTAATGCCGCTGCTCACGACAAATCTCTGTATTTCTAGGGTGTAGAGAGTCTGAGTCCTATTGAACATAACTATTAGCTAGAAGCTATTTATCAAGCGGAAATTGAGTCTCCACTATGTGATTTTGAGTTTGTGGGGAGCCCCGGGGGGGGGGTGGTAAAGAAAAACAGATGCCAGGATAGCAAACTAGCAGGGCCACATACAACCAGTCTCGACAACCAAATAGCCTGCCGTTCAAGGCAACAAAGCTGAATCTGTGGAGATTGCTCGACAGGAGAGTGTCGAGAATCCAACCAAGGGTGCAATTTGGCGCAATCGGAATGACAATCGTACGAGCCGAACTGTTCGACATTTCAGTGTACGTGACAGCCTTGACCTGCAAGATACCACGTTGGTACACCTGTTCGTTATGAGACCACTCATCATCGAGAAAAATGCTTGGTTCAATCGACACTCGCACGCCGCGATACCCCATTGCCGCTTCTTTGAAGTCGAATTTCCAGATGGCGTGGTTCTTGACCTGGTTTATTTGGTCTAGGGGCACACCACCTGTATTGACTCTCAGAAATTCAATGAATGCTCGGTGGATGACGGCATTGCGCAATTCATCTGGGACAACCTGATCATTCGTCAGGTCGTAAACACCAGAAGCCTCGTGGTGGCCCTTCTTCGACTTCCCAGACTTTTTCTCGGATGAGCTAGAGGATTTTGCGTAAGGTTTTCCAGTGGGTTTGTTGTGCTTTGCGGACATATTATGATGAAGAAAAGGGTATTTTTTCGAGTGAAAAAGAATCTAAAGGGCTTGGAAGGAGGAACAGACTCTGTAAATGTAAAGTCAGTTTCAGTGGCTGGAGCTGCTGGGAACGTGTTGGTAAGGTAGAGGCTTTTCCTATCTCTCTGTAAGGGAATTGGGTATTATATATATGGCAGACTGTGCTTGCTAGACCGCGTATTTCGGACAATACTGGAAATCCGAGCAATACTTCGCGGTGGACTTGCTACATTTTTTGATGTACACTGCTTGCCGCTTGGCTACGTGCTCATTCGTCCTACGTTGACAGACCAGTGCACAGGCTATTCTGAGAGCATTGGTAGGACCTCCGAATGCTTGTCTGTGGTTTGGCGTGACTGGCTATATCACGCCGAGTGATGAAACCAACAGCCATCGCCATGTTTCATGTGGATGGAAAACAATATAATGGCGGGAACAAGAAATCCCTGCGTTGATGAAGTTCCTATTCGGCCAGCGGCCAAACACATAGCGAGCACAATCACGTTTTCCCGCCCTTTGCAGCGCTGACCGCATCAAAAGGCCCTTTCATCTTGATTTTACATGTCACGCAGGGCGCGAAAATGAGTTAGGTTTTACTTGGCGCGCAGCTTTGTAGTCCGTAACATACAACTCGTGTATTCCAGAGGCACCCGAATGCTACTTTTTAGTCTCGAGCATACTTGTGGCGGCCTGTGTAACGGGCCAGGAGGGCACAGCCCCGATGCGAGGTCCACTCTCATTCCGGAGTATTTTGTTATAGCGCGTAAAAGTAACAAAAAGTGGGCGGGAGGGAGTCGAGGACATAAACAATAATACGGGGTGGGCGCCTCCTTACCATGGATTGGGTCTCAGGCCTGTTCACGTGAACACCCTGCTCCATCCCCACAGCCTTATTCCGTACTAATGTAATTCTCATTGGCTCATTGTCGGCGCGTAACCAAAAGAATGAAACATCCCCCAAACATCGCTCCCCACCACCAACTCTCCAGTATTAAGTTGTGCATTGCGCTGTCTTCGATCCTGGCTGCCTCCAAGGACAGGCGTCATTCACACAGAAAAACTTTCTCCTTTGTTCCAGCAAGACTTCACAATGGCAACGGAAACATCATTATTTAATTCGTTCCACAATGAGAACGCCCCGCCGGGTCTGCCCAGCAGCGACGAAGTCCTTGCGGCGCTGGATCCCACGTCGCCGCGCGGCTGGTTCGCCTACCCATCGCCCGATGCGCCCACATGCTGGGTCAAGCACGGCTTCACTGTCGACTGGAACGAGGTCGTCTCCCAGCATCTGGCGAATACCTGGCTGGCCCAAACCCAGTCCGTTGTCAGGGCGCCCACCGTCTACTTTGCCTTCCAACACGATTCGACGTTGTCCAGGCCGACCACCGTCATCGTCATGGAGTACATTCCGGGCAAAACCCTCGAGCAGTTGTGGGAGGATGCGGATGAAGCCGAACAGGAGACGTACCGGCACCGGGTAGCGGATGCTTTTATGGCTCTCTCGCGAATCCCCGTCGACCCGTCAAAGCGCTCGCCCTCGGCCGTGGACGGAAGCCATATTAAGCACCAGATGTTCGATGACCGGGTGGCTCCGAGGCTCTACGAGAACGTGCAGCAGTTGCAAGACCATTTAAACTTGGTGAGGATGGATTTGATTTGACCAGCATTGCTCGCTGCCAGGCGCGTCTATTTTACATTTTCACCACGGAGACTAGAATTCTAACAATATGCGAGCAAAACAGCTCTCAAAAAGACTCAGGGGCAACACACCATGCAACATGGCAGAGGAGCCATTGGTCTACTGCTTCTCAGACCTGCATATGAGCAACTTTATGATCGACGAGGACGGGCGCATGGCCGTCGTCGACTTCGCCCACACCAGTTTCGTCCCTGCGTCCATGGCCCTGTTTCCCGCCCGCACAAACCGGCTCTACTTTGACATCAGCGCGCTGGTGGACATCCCCGGCGCGAACCCGGCACAGGTGGTGCCCTTGGGCGACATTGCCTACAGACTCGACATTTCCGGCATGGGCCTTGCGAGGCTCAACCGCGAGATCGACGGAGGAGATAACGAGACGCAAAAAAGGCTAGGGTCACGGGTGATCACAAAAGTCGGTTGAACTGCTTGTTGGGTTGCTTGCATAGTGCATGCAGTATTCGCTCCCAGTGTCCTGGGTTGTAGGGTCATGGGTTATGCGGAATATAAGTTCAAATCGTTCAAAGACTTCATTCCACAATGACTGGCAAAGTCGTGAAAATGACCTGGGTTCAAACTGACCGCCAGCGACCAGCTCAACGGCTTTATGGAGGCATCAACGCAATGTTTCTTTGAATGCTCCGAATACGTTGCTATTGCATTTTGGTGTAACATTCTTCTGAACTGTCAACGAAAGCTCGTCGTCAGACTGATTTACTACGTATTTTTCTCAACGACGAAGACATACTTGTTGCGAGTCGTTGAATTCCAAAGCTGGAACGTAAATAATCAATTGCATGGTGAACATCATCATCAAATGAATTCAGCAAGTCAACTGCCTCAGCCAAGACATCAGCCATATTCTCAGCAACATAGAGCGGGCGGGCATGATCTACAACCACAATACCCTGTCGCCGTTATCTCTGATGACGGGCCTCCGTTTCTCGAGTCCAGGACCATCTTCTTTGAAGCTTGCATGTGGCTGCCTAGATCACCAGATGCACGCGCCTGTCGGCCTCTGTGAGACTGTGCTGTGCGGGTTTCTGTTATGTGAGTCCTAGGACGAGGAATTTTACCTTGTAAAGAACTTCAGCTTCCAGACGCCTTTCTCTCTCATGACCAACAACGGATCTGATATCTGTTCATGTATACTCCGTACATGGCTACAATCGTTCAAAAACATCACACGTACTCCGTCGGACGCCTACGTCTCCCCATCGTCAACCTCTCCCCCCTCCCCCCAGTTCGAGCTTTGAGCTCTCAGCTTCTCCCGGCCGGCTGCTCCTGTATGTACTACTCCGTAAAAACATCACTCCTCACTCCGTGCGCCCCCCCTGATCTTTTTTCTTAGCCACAACATTTCTGCACTTTTACCGCCGACGGCGAATGTCCACATCGTCGAGCAGCGCTTCGTCACGCTTGAGCGCCGCCTGGCGCGCGCGCTTGATCCGCCGCGTCTCCACGTCGATCCGCCACGTGAACGACCACGTCACCAGATTCATCACAATGGCCATGCCGATGAAGCCCATGGCGATGCCAAACGACGTCGCGTAGCGCGGCTGATAGCGCGCGTTGAACAGCTGCGAGCCCACGGCGCCGCCGACCTGCCCGTAGCTGTTGGCAAACGCAATGGCCAGCGCCGAGCCCGTGGCGCCCTGCGTCGTCTGCACGCGCCACGGCCACATCATCGTGTACCAGGCCGTCGAGAAGCCGCCGGCCAGCATGGTGGCCGCGTACACGCCGCCCGTGTTGGGGTACGTGTACTCGACGACGTAGCAGGCCAGGATGACGACCATAAAAAACAGCGGGATGGCCGGCTGCGGGATGTGGCCCGTGTTGGCGACGATGCCGAAGAAGATGGTCAGGAAGCACGAAAAGATGGCCGGCGGGATGTTGAGCAGCTGGGCGCGGCCGATGGAGGTGAAGCCGAGGTTGGCGATGACGGTGGGCTGGTAGAACGTCAGGCCGGTCGTGCCGACCGTGTAGAACGCCCAGCAGCCGAGGAAGAGCCACAGGCGGACGTCGCGCAGCGTGTCGAGGAACTGGCGCCAGCTGAAATTGGCCTCCTGGGCGCGCGGCGCGTTGATGGGCAGGCGGGCCTGGACAAAGGCCTTTTCCGCTTCGCTCAACCAGCGAGCGTTTGACGGGACTAGTCGTGGTCAGAACGGGTGGGGGGTTTTTTTTTTGATCTAAAGAGGAGAAAAACTAAAGAGAAAATCCCACAGTCTGGCAGAAAGATGTACGTGTAGATGCCGAGAACCACTGTGACCAAGCCTTCGGTCAAGATGAGCCTTCGAAGGACAAGTTAGCGTCTGTGTAAGGGAAAGATACAGTGCCACCTCGAAAGAGAAAGACTCACCACTTCCAGCCTGACAAGCCCCCGGTGTGGACGCCGTTGAACGCAAAGGCCAGCACGCCGCTGATGACGGCGCTGAAGTTGCCCAGAACCGTGACAAGCACGATGCGCGGCGGCAGCTCGTCCGGCCGGTACCAGTAGCAGAGCTGCAGCAGCTGGCCGGGCCAGAGGCCGGCCTCGAAGAGGCCCAGCAGCGCCCGGACAGCGTACAGGCCACCGGCGTTTTTCACAGCCGCGTGGCAGCAGAGGACGATGCCCCAGGAAATCTACAAAAAGGTTCTGGTTAGTTTTGATTAGGCTTCTTCCTCCGTTCCACTGGTTTTGTGAAAGCGTCACTCCTCACCATGATCCGTGCTTGCCACACGGACGGCTTGAATTTCTTGACGAGCAAGTTCGACGGCGTCTCCGCCAGGATGTACGGGATCTTTGCAAGTGTCAGACAGGGACGGCGTGTTGTACAAAAGAACGTCATACTACGGCAGACAGAGGGCCAACTCACGTAATACGCCGTCGTCACGAGGTTGTACATGTTGGGCGTCATGTGGAGCTCGGTCATGATGTTGCGCGGCGTGCCCTTGTCCATGATGCGCGCGTTGGCCACGTTGGCGGCGTCGATGGTCTTGACCATGTAGATGACCGAGAGCAGCGGCAGCAGCCGCCAGTCGATGCGCCGCAGCAGCTTCTTCTCTTCGTCGGCGCTGAGGCTGGCCCGCGCCCCCATCAGGGCCGCATCGTAGCCGGTGATGCCTGTGGTGACGACCTGGCCGACATTCTGGTCGCTGCCGTTGTCGCCGCCGCCACCATACCCGGCCTCCTTGCCTCCATGCTTGCGCGAGACGACGTGCAGGCCGTGGCTGTTGGCAGGCGGTGCCGTCTCGACGTCCGCAGACGCCGCGGTGACGCCGGCGGCCTTCTTTTCGTCGAGGCCGGCTTGCTGCTCCTCCAGTACGGTGTCACGAGAGACCGGCTGAGACATTGCTGTGAACTATACTTGTGTCTTTCAACTGATTTTATTTTCCACTGCCTTTTTCACACAAGGGACAGGCCAGTCCGGCCGTCCCCGTCTCCCCTATTTAACCTTTCATCTCACTGTACCAAAATACCAAAGTCCACCGCCTGCATTGAGTTCACCTGCTTCATTGAATTGCACGCCATTGCGGCTAACCCAAAAATCACCATCCTGTAACCCGCGGGCACGAATCGTTTCTCGTTATCACCGTCGACTGCATGCGGTCTTCACGTAGCGTGGGGGGATCACCGTCTGACGCCTTATCGTTGTGAAGTTGGCATCACGGATGGTGCAATGCAAAGTTGCATCGGGGCATTCTTTTCTGCTTAGAAAGCATCTAGATGACGGGGGTGATACGCTGTATTTAGGAGGATATAATCATCGGCTGGCCTAGCAAAGTAAAAAATTACATCAGACCAACATCACAAAACCGTCAGCCGCAGTGAAACCGTATTCGTCGTGTTTTTCCTTTTCGCCGTCACAGGATCGCCCTGCCAAGGTCAATTTCCTTTTTTTTATTTATTTTATTTTATTTTATTTTTTTTCTCTATCCTTTCTTCCCTTGGCTGGTCCACTAGCTTGCCCGACAGCCTATCTTTGCCCCCTCGACCATGAAGAGCATCCGATGGTGGTGTGTTGCCGCCTTAGCCGGCGGAACGTCGGTTCTGGCATCTGAGAGGCTGCAGCAGCCTATCTACGACGTCGCGTCTTCGTCGTCGTCGTCGTCCTCTATCTTCTCCGCTGCTACCCCGCCCGACTCCGCCGCTCTCATTGCCCTGCACAAGGCCCTCGTCGAGATCCCGTCCATCACCGGCACCGAGGGCCGCGCCACGGCCTTCTTGCGCACGTACCTGCGCAGTCGCGGCTTCACCGTCGAGACCCAGTCCGTGTCCCCCGGCCGCGACAACCTGCTCGCGTACCGCGGCGCCGTCCGCCAGACCCGTGTCCTCGCCACCTCCCACATCGACACTGTTCCGCCGTTCTGGCCCTACGAACGGCGGTCCGGATCGTCGTCGTCGTCGTCGTCGCCCTCCCGCGATGACAAACTTTACGGCCGCGGCACCGTCGACGCCAAGGGCAGCGTGGCCGCCATCATCATCGCCGTCGAGCAGCTTCTGGCGGACGGCAGCATCGCCGACACCGGCGACGTCGCCATCCTCGTGGACGTCGGCGAAGAGCGCGGCGGCGACGGCATCCGGGCGGCCAACGACCTGGGCCTGGCGTGGGAGGCCGTCGTGTTCGGGGAGCCCACGCGGCTCAAGCTGGCGCGCGGCCACAAGGGCGGCCTCGGTTTCAACGTGACGGCGCACGGCATCGCTGGCCACTCGGGCTACCCGGAGCTCGGCGCCAACGCCATCGACCGGCTCGTGCGCGGCCTGGCCGCACTGGCCGCCGTGCCGCTGCCGAGCAGCGAGGAGTTTGGTCAGACGACGCTCAACCTGGGCACCATCACCGGCGGCGTGGCCGCCAACGTCATCCCGGAGCACGCGTTTGCGTCGGTGTCGGTGCGCGTGGCGGCCAGCACGCCGGCCGAGCTGCAGCAGCTGATTGAGGCGGCGGTGCTGGCAGCGGAGCCCGCGCTCGAGCTGCAGTTCAGCTACGGCATCGGGCCGGTGTCGCTCGACTACGACATTGAAGGTGCGTCAATATATACATGTCATATGTGATTACATTCTCACGCTGCGATTCTGTCTGCTAACGGTCTAGGCTTCGAAACCATCCTGCTCAGCTACGGGACGGACATTCCGGGCTTGCGAGGCGACCACAAGAAGTATCTGTACGGTCCGGGCGACTTTCTGGTGACGCACTCGGACCACGAACACCTGACGGTGGGCGACCTCGAGGAGGCCGTCGAGGGCTACAAGCTGATAATCACGGAGATACTGAAGCGGAAGCCGTAACGTGCATTCTGCGAGGAGGAGCCTATCTTGCATGACACGCCGCATACGAACCGCTAACACGTATGAGGCAAGGCCGGAAGTCGGAAAACCAAAAATGTCTATAGAAAGAACGACAAGATAAGACGTTCGTAGCTCCTGCAGACCATATCGTATTCCTGTAAACCGATCATAGGATCAGCAGCAAAAGCTATCAGGTTCACAATGGTCGGAGAATGCCGTGTTATCTCGGAAATCTTTTTATGGCGTCCCATTTTGGCAAGATCCACGTTGTACGAATTTGAGATAATGCACAACGTAAAAGAACCAGAAGATTGTGAGTGGTAACAAAAAAACAAATACGTTGTGTCGTTCTTTCGGGAAAGTCATGGCCGATCTGTCCTGGTCGCTGGACAGCACCCGCCTGGTGTTCTGGCAGACGCTTGCCACCGTGCCCGACTGTGGCAGCGCCACTCCTCCACCCAGCTTCCGTCCAAGGAATCTGACGGTCGCTACTGCAATGTTTGTGGCCACCGTTTCAACCCGAGCGCTGACCTCGCCAGCGGTTGCGCTGGGCCACATGTTACTGGCAACGCCGGCCCTAGGGGCCCTCCTCGTCTTGCCACGGTTACATACGCCCTGCACGGCAAGGCGTCGGGCTACGCAGCGTGAACACCACCTGGGGCACAACGACAATCGGGACCGTGTCGGTGGTGTACAAGAATTATTCAGACGACGGGCAAAGCTACCTGAACGGCTGGGAGAGGGTGACCGCGTCGGTCGCGGATCTGTACATCTTCTCGTTCGACGGGTCCTGGGATATTACACAGTCCAGTACCGTGAAGTGATGAAGAAGACGGGCTCTAGCGGTTACCAAACCTGCACCAATGTGAACACCCACATCCTTGAATCCAAGGAAATTCTTGTCACAACGATTGATGGTGTCGAGTGGCCCAGTCCGCTGAGTGGAACAAGAGGTGCTGGTAAGATAGGAGAGAAGACGGGACCTAGTTTTAGCCAGCTCTTTCATATCCAGACAACTATTATCATGGTATTACCAAGTTTGCGGGAGGTCTCCTGAATCTTGACACTTAGATGCGACTTTCTCAAATAACATTTGGCATGAGCTTTTCCCACCATAGCACAGTGCTTTTCCCACCATAGCACATTCATTTTCTTTTAGCCATGAAAGCAACAGTATCTCATAGCGCCCGGTGATGATCACGTTCAAGGTTATTACTCCACAATGTTTTAAGTTGTAGTACGTGGTGGCTTAAAAGATCAGATTACCCTATATCCTAGCCGTTCCCACGCGTATAGCGGTCATTTGTTTCTTCCGTGATTTCTGGCCCAACCATCTCCTGAACATATTGAAACGTATTTAGTATGAACATAGTATATGAGCCTTTTAAGAAATCAACAGAGCAACACACATTGGTGGTTTATTCCGTAAAAACGGTTAAGGGGCCGGCCGGGTCGGACGGCTCGTAAAAGTAGCCGTTCAGCACGACGAAGACGGACCCTTGCTGCGTAGGCTGAAGCTCGGCGGCGTGCGAGAGGACAACGGCGTAACCGCACGCCAGGGCTCAGTACGCGTGGCAGTGTTCGTGGCGCGGCTGTGCCCGGGGCCAGCGTACCGTTGAGGCGCGCGAAGATGGAGGTGATCCATGTCCTGAAGCGGTCGCCAAGGCGCGCGAATCAAGCGCGGGCGTAGCGGACGTGTCCAAAAACGGTCCGTAGCGGTCGTAGATCGCCTGGGAACGTCCCAGTGGTAGAGGAAGACGACCGGCGTGATGTTGTGGGCCAGCAGCTGGTCGACGAGGCTGCTGTAAAACACGCCGTCGGCATTCTCGCCGTTGGTGCGAGACGGCCCTTCTGGCTTCTCTTCCTGTGCTCTCGTTGTGAAGAAGTACGAAGTGAAAGACAAGAACCGTCGTTCAACTTCTTTTTACCGTTGTATTACTATGAATACGACGTTACTGATTTTCCTGATGGATTGGTGATGTTCATTACGCTTTTTACAATAACTGTATTTCAATACATATGCGCTTTTATCTTGCTTTCCAACATTCCCTCTGGCTTTCTTTTCACGGTCCTTTCTTGAGAAAAGGGTATACTACGTATCCATAATCTTATTTTGTATTTGCTATGACGAGGGGGTCTTAGGGAAAAAACCGTACCATAAAACCGTTATGAAAATGCACAAATGTTAGGTATATACGGAGTATGTGATAGTATTTTCTGTCCGTTTTCTCCACTCTGCATCGTAAAATCTAGGGTTGCATCACGGCCCAATGCAGTCTAGTCGAAATGATAATGGATTCCTGTGGATGCCGTCTCGACTGGCGAAAATTCTGGTGGTCATTACGCCAGGCAAAGCCCGACATGCGAGCCTACGTTTTAAAGCATGACCGCTCACTATTCAACATGGACACAGGATAGAACAAAACTGCCTAGAAACTGGGTTGCTGCACTATAGACTGTCGTCAAAAGGACCCAATGTCTCGTCGGGTGATCAAGACGGGGTTGTGGGACAACTTCAAAGACAACTTCCGGGACGGACGGAAGAAGGCATGGGAAGAGCACCCAGACGATCAGTTGCAGGTCAGCCTACTCTATCCTCTCAGCGTGGTTCTCCGTATATATCTCTACCCCTTGGCTTACTTTGGTGGTCTGATCACACTTCACCTGGAAACAGGACCGAACCCGCAACGAACGCATCACCGAGCCGTACCAATACTCGCCGCTCACCGCCGATGCGTTGTCCATACGCCTGGCCACGCTGCTGCCCGGAACGCGGCAGCAAAATGTCGCCATCCATCTGTATGAAGCTCGTCTGGACACATGCGCCGGCTCGTACGAGGCCCTCAGCTACGTCTGGCAGGACACCAGGGCGAAGACACCCATCCTGGTCGACGGGTACACGCTCGAGGTCGGCGCGAATTTGCGGTGTGCGCTGCTGAACCTGCGCCGCCCGGACGCGCCGCGGACCTTGTGGATCGACGCGATCTGCATCAACCAGGCGAGCATCGGCGAGCGCAACCAGCAGGTGGCCGCGATGGGCACCATCTACCAGCAGGCATCCCAGACGGTCGTCTGGCTCTGCGACCAGACAGCGGAGACGGCCGCCGCCTTTGCCATGCTAGACGACCTCGCCGACGAAGCCACCAAAACAGCGCGCCCCCAGCCGGCAGAACGTTTGTTGTTGGTGGGCGGTGATGTCACCGATGCCGAGGAGGACGGGGAGGACACAGCAGGGCTGCAGGCAGTGGACCGCTACCGCAGCAACTTCTCCGCGTCGCTCGCCGAGAACGACGACGTCCGCAGCCCCTTGTTTGCCCGCTACAAGAACGACATCTCCATCATGCACCTCTTGGCCAGCCGGTGGTGGTGGCGCGCCTGGACGGCCCAGGAGATCCTCCTCGCGGCGCGCGCCACGGTCACGGTCGGGCGCTACACCATGGACTGGGACCGCTTATGTACGGGCGGCAACCACGGCCTCCGGCTCGGCATCTGGATGCCGTTGCTGATGGGCCTCATTCTGGACCCCATCATCATGCCGTATCTCTCGGTGCAGTCCCTACGCTGGCAGCAGCAGCAGCATCACCGGCGGCGGCGGCAGCCCCGGAACGGCCCAGCCGCGGTGACGCCGGGCCAGGAGCTGCTCGATCTCCTCATCCGCTGCCGCTTCCGCCAGAGCACTGACCCGCGCGACAAAATTTACTCTGTGCTTGGCCTCTTAACCAGCCACGAGCCGTCGCCGTCGCCGTCGCCGTCGCCACCCCTCAGCATCCAGCCGGACTATGCCTCGCCTATGGGTGCCGTCTACGCCCACGTCGCACGGCAGATCCTGCTCGAGTCCGGCACGCTAGACCTGCTCGGTGCTTGCGCCGTTTCAGCTACGACCGACGGCGCGACGAACACGCCGTCATGGGTGCCCGACTGGAGCAAGACCAATATAACCGCGACGCCGCTGACACGCGATGCATTCGGCCGGTCCCGCAAGACGCATGCGACACGGCACAGCACCGCAGCGCCGCGGTTCCTGGACGAGGGCCATCCGACGCTCGTCGTGCGCGCACACGCGGTGACAACGCTGACGGCGCTGGCCGCCCCACTGGCCCGAATCCAGTTCGACTCGCTCGACGAGATGGGACGCAGCGCACTCGACCGTTCACAGGACTACGACGGCAGCCGGGCCGCCAAGAGGGCGGCCTTGGGCCGCGCTTGGCAATCGCTGCTGTCTGTGTACGAAGTGCTCATGAGCGTTGTGCCGCACCTGGGCACGTATGCCGAGTGGGAGGCGTTTGCGCGGGCGGTGCCGCCCACGAATCCGGTGCCGGCGCCGCGAGGTTGCCGCGCTGCGCGCCGGTCCATAGAATCACAGCCATCCCCTCCGTCCGCCGCCGCCGGCACCGGCGCCATTGGCAGGCTCATCCGGTCGACCAGCGACATGATCCTCGCGGACGATGACGAAGACGAGGAACCCGACGATCCGCTCGCCGTCTACTGGCAGACGCTGTGCACAGGGACGTATGCGTCGGAGGCGGACACAGACGACGGCGTCGCGTCGGCCGCCCCATCGCCTCTCCGACCACCAACGGGCCGGGGCCCCAAGATCGCCACGCAGCAGTTGTTCTACAGTTGGCGTGCCTCTCTCAAGCCCATCCGCCACCTGCACCAGTTGCGCGCGGAGCGGCGGCTGCGCCTGCTCGGCTTCGTGGGCTACGTGCGCAAGACGTGGCGCGGGTACGGTGCTTTTATGCGCTTTGTGGAGGGCACCTACGAGCGGCGGCTGGCGCGCGGTGCGAACGGCTACCTCTGCTTGGTACCGGCGGCGGCCAAGGTAGGGGACACGATCGTGCTCGCCGAGGGTGGCCGGGTCCCGCTCGTGGTGCGGCCAGACGGCGGCAGCAGCGGCGACGGTGAGCATGGAGGCGACGGCAGCGCCGGGTACTGGCGGCTTGTGGGCGAGGCCTACGTGCAGGGCATCGCAGACGGCCAGGCGTGGGACGCCGCCCGGTGCGTCGACTTCAAGTTGAGGTGATTTGCGGGCCCGTCCGAGGCCGCTCAGACGGACGTGTATCCGATTTCTGCTGTGCTCAATCTACAACTTGTCTGGCTTGACCAATCCACTTCATCCGCTGAATTCGGCAAATTAGGGCTGTGAATGAGCGTCGTAAAAATCGTGAGGAACTGATTCAAAAACGTCGCCTGGCCCAGGGAAAGCCATGTATGAACCGAGACGCGTTAACCTCGTCATCTGCGTCCCAAGTGCGGCAGGTTGACTACAGTGGTGCTGATTGTGTGCGGGTTCCCGTAGAAGCCCTACCCTCTTAGCGGGAGTACTTATGCATAATCGTTGTAAGTTCCAGTGTACATCGACGCTTCGTTTTTCAAATATTCTGTATATAAGACTTCTAAGAAGCTGCCGGAGCTATGGTCAAATCTGAACGAGCATGGAATTGAATTCAGAACTATATAGGAGGACAGTAGATGTTCGTTGTGGCCGTGACAAAACGGAAGTCGTTATTGCGCGTGGAGCGCACATCTGGGCACGACGAACAGTTCATACGAAGGGAATAGCAGCAGTACATAAAGCGCCCTTGCGGCTGCTGCTTTGTTTGGCTGACCGTGTGCTAGGAATACTAGTATGTGCATTAGAAGGCAAAAGGTTGTGGTTTGTTTATTTATTCTTTTATTTGTATTTTTTCAATCTGTTTACAACTTTCTGAAACCCATGTCCTCCACAACCTTACAAAACCTTTGCAAGACGCATTCGTTCCCGAAAGAACTCACCAACTCTCGGTGCACCTTATGTTCGTTTGTTAACCAGGAGAAAATGGAGGTGGTGTAAAGAAGACGGACATACCTGACTTCTCTGTAACGACGCCGCCCGGCTTGACGGGATTCATGGTCTGGTTTCGCGACAATTAGCAAGTCGGTCAACGAGAAACGACGATCGATGGGCGACGGCCACCTACAATGTCATGACTTGGCGTACTGAAGTACGCGATGGTTTTCCTGTTTCGGGGCAGGTCCGCCGCCGCGCCCTTGGGAAACACTACGCGGTGGATGTTGGCCTTGCAGAGGCCATCGGTCATGGCCTCCAGGGTCAATCCGACGTTGACCTAGGCTTGTCAGCATGCTCATGGGCGGGCGTGTATTTTATTCTCCGTCTTCCGTATTCTTTTTTCGGAAGCTGGAGTGCCCTACCAGAACAGTATTTGGAACAATCGGTGCAGAGATCCACGTTCCGGAATCCAAGTCCACGTCGCCTTGTAGGAGCTGGACGCCCGTCTTCTTTTTGACGGTCTCTGGAGGCAAGTAAATCTGGAGGCCAGGCTGCCCGTTTGTTTCTTGGAAGAGCAGCGTGATGTCGCCCCACTGGTTGGAATCAGAGGCCGCCACAAAGTATGTGAAAACTATCGTCGATTACCTGGATCATGTTGATCACTCACATCTGTTCACAAAACCCACCTCGTTAGCGTTTGTGCTACAAGTGAAGATGATTCCGTGGTCACTTGCATACCTTTATGGCTTCCGGCGCGGATGTCGTCGGATTCCGGGGGCTTATCCAGGGCCGGGTAGTTCAGCAACGACAAGGCGTTCGAGCCCGCGTCTCTGTGGGTGGCCCGGAAAAAGTGCTCGGGCAGCTGGTAACAAAGACGGTCGGAGAGAGAGCGTGTCAGTCCCAAGGCCACAACGACCTGCTGCACGTTTCTCGCTCCCGTGGTCTACGCACGTCAAAAGCCAGCGACAAGACGTCGAGGACCCGCAAGGAAGCCTCAAAGCACTTGTTGTCGAATTCAGCAAGCTCCTGTCTGCAGTTCTGGACCGAGTCCGGCAGAGGCTGCGTCGTCGTCGTCTCGGACTCGGCCGCGCCAGAGGAGTTGCCTCGCCCCCAGACAAAACTCTCTTTGCGATCCGTCTGCGACCGGGCACGCTCGTCGAGCGACCCTGTCATGCCGAAGTAGCCATTGCCCGCGGCGTCTTTCAGACAAGTAGTTCTCTCGTCCGCCGGCACGGCGTGGATAAGCGACGACAAGGCGAACGCTCGATCGACGTCAGCCTGCGTGATGCCCGTCCCGTCGAGGTCCAGGTGGATGAAGCCGATGGTGGACAAGGCCTGCAGGACCTCTTTCGGCGTCGATCGCACCAGAGAAATCAACGGTACTTCCGGGGCGGCTGTGTCACGGACTGCCATGTCTACGGGTCTACGGGATAATGTTGCAACTAATCAAAAACGAGAGCCGTGGATGCCCCGAGTATATATTCCATCTTCAAGTCTTACTCTATCCCGCATGCTCACGCTGAACCAGTCCGAGTCCGAATATTGCCCCACGAGATTGGTTTGGGTTGACGGGTACGGCCGATGGATAGGGTTACATTGTAGTGTCACCATCCAAGACATGATAAGAACCTCGGCCGAGTCACCCCTTATCTGCAACGAAAGACAGGCAGCCCAGGACGGTCGTACCAGGTTGCCGCCGGCCTAACCGCTTGCGTAGACAGTGGAACCTGGGATGCCCTCGATGTCGCCTAGTTCCACGCACCCAGTCACCAGGTTCTCCTATTTGCACGATAAGATGGGTTGTTTATCTCGGCCGCAGCAACGGTTTATCTTCGTCCTGGGGATTTCATTGGGCACGGGGCTCTGCGGGCGGCCGGTCAGAACGTGGTGTCAACAACAAAAAATGTCTTCCATATATTGGCCAGATCCCCTTCGCCGTCGTGACAGAGCCGTGGCCGTCTTGTTTTCTTTTTTTTGCTCGTGTTGCGTCCGTTCTGAGGCCCGCCCTTCGTCCATCCTCGACCCAGTTTCGCTTCACTGAGTAAATACGAGACGACCGACCATGCTCGACAAGAGCCGCCTCCGCGCGTTTGGCCGCAAGGCCAAGCTGGCTGTGACGACCAAAGAGGGCTTCAAGCACGCCATCGAGGTGCAGACGTCCGACTTTGCGCCCTCGAGTCATGGCTTCATCTGGTCCAACGCCCATATGGATCCGAGTCCGCCGTCCGAGCGGACCTGGACCTGGGTCCATTATTTCTCCGTGTGGTACTCGTACAACTTCACGTCGGGCGCCTGGGCCGCTGCGGCGTCGCTTCTGAGCCTCAACGTCAACTGGTGGCAGGCCATCCTGGCCTGCGTCGTCGGCTCCATGATCAGCGGCCTCGCGGTGTCGCTCAATTCGAGGCAATCGTCGGTGTACCACATCGGGTTTCCGACGCTGCAGCGCGTTTCGTTCGGTGAGTAGAAGGCGATGGGATGAGGCCTGTCGGCAGATACCGCTTCATTGGCTGACAACTCAACTGGTTTGCATCCCGTATAGGCTTGTACGGCTCATTGTTTCCCGTCTTCACGCGCGCCGTGGTCTCCGTGCTCTGGATCGGCGTGACCGTGTACCAGAGCTCGTTGTTTCTCGACATTGCTTTTCGGTATGACGACGACGACGACCAACGACGTTCTGTTTCTTCTGACCGACGTCGTGGCTAACACCCGTGCACAGGTGCGTCTTTGGCAATGCGTGGTACAACATGCCCAACACCTTTCCGGCGAGCTCGACCATCACGACCCGCAAGTTCGTCGCCTGCTTCATTCTCTGGATCTGCTCGTATCCCGCCATGTTTCTCAAGATCCACCGGATGCGCCATTTCTGGACGATCAAAGCGCTGATCATCCCGCCCATCACCATTGGGTTTTTCATCTACTGCATGGTGATCGGACACAAGGGCGCCGTCTCGTACGCCGGCACCCCCCATCCGGCCCGGGGCGCGCAGCTCGGCTGGGCCTTCATGTACAGCGTGCAGGCCATCATCGGCAGCTTCTCGCCCATGATCGCGTCCAACCCGGACATCGCGCGCTACGCCAACAAGCCCCACGCCACGGGCTGGTCGCAGTTTCTCACGATTACGCTCTGGAAGTCCGTCGTCTGCATCCTCGGCATCTTCGGCACCAACGCGTATGCGTACCGGTACGGCGTGACGTACTGGAACCTGTGGGACATGTGCAACGACGTGCTCACGCACAACTGGACCGGCGGCGTCCGCTTTGCCATCTTCCTCTTCTCCGCCTTGATGGCCTGCTCAGAGCAGATCAAGAACCTGTCCGCCAACATGATCTCGTTTGGCGCCGACTCGGCGTCGCTGCTGCCCAAGTACATCAACATCAACCGCGGCATGGTCCTGGGCTTGACGATCGGCTTTGTCATCCAGCCGTGGCACATTCTTGCGACGGCCAAGGCCTACCTAACCTTTCTCACCGGCTACAGCCTCTTCATGGGCGCCATCCCGGCCATCGCCATAGCCGACTACGTCCTGCGCAAGGGCAACGTGGACGTCCTGTCTCTCTACACTGCAGGCAAGGGTACGTACATATATCTTCGACCTCATTCTATTTGGAAAAAATTCCAACAGCCCAACTGACCCCAAAAAAAATAGACTACTGGTACTTCAAGGGCTGGAATTGGAAAGCCTATGCTGCGTACCTCATGGCCGTCTGGCCCGTATGCCCCGGGCTGGCCTATCAATTCAACAAAAGCCCGTCTACGTCGCAAGGCTGGGTCCACCTGTACCAGATCGGCTGGCTCTTTGCCGTGGCCATGGGCGCGTTCACGTATGTTGCGCTGTCGTACGTGTTCAAGGACAGCGCCATGTGCGAGGCACACCGGCATCCGTGGGAGTCGTATGCACAAAACCAGCGTGACTTGTTGGACAAGGAACCGGCTGACAACGCCGTCCTAGTAGGATCTCCGTCAGGCGAGTCCGAGTCGGAGCACGCCCCGGACTTGTCGGAAAAGGGCTCGAAAAGTCCCGTCGACGTGGTTACGGCCGTTTAGGTTCTCTTTTTGTTTCTTGTCATATATTTCGAATAAGACTAGATTATATATTTTCTCCCGGTTTACAAGTATTCCCGTCATTAACAGCACATATCCATCTGTTATATGCGCCGAAAAACCTCATTAGCGTCCCTACAAATCACGACTGCTACGCATATTCCGACCACGGTAAGGCTTTGGTCGCCGTTGGCGATCGGAATACGGAAATGACACTGAAGACTCACGGGACTGTGGCACGAGAATGCGATGGATGCGGATTCGTATGCTATGGTCTATGTGATAAAAAGTGTGTATTGGTATTCTTAGGGAAAAAGAGAGAAAAGGAGGAAGAAACTATAGTAAGGAAAAAAAGGGGAAATGACCGTATAAATAGGCCATGCTATCGCGGATGTATGCAAGCGCTGGACTAGGCCGTACGAGGGTTATTACGGCTTAGTATGCTACGTACGGTGTACGTACACCAAGGGGCGGCGTGCGTATACGCGTAACACCTAACCTCTCGCCTGGCCGCCGTGACACTAAATAATATCCAAGGGTCGATTTTATATATAATAGCCATTCTATACTTAATCTGATCTAGATGAATCCATTATAAACCAGCTTACAATATATATCTAAAGTTTGGGGACTTATCTCCAAGCTCGGCCTCCTCACTCGCTGACAGCTGGGGTTGTAAATGGGCGTTCTCGTCGCGTTGCTTGTTGCAGTGCTTGTAGCCAATCCGGAGCGTAAGAACGGCCGCCAAAGCAAGCAATAGACCACCAATGGCGACGACGTGTCCGAGAATAAACTTGGGAGAGTCTTGCGCACGGTAAATGTTGGAAGACACGACACCAGCCAGATTGCCCCAGCCGACGTGAATGGCCAATGCAACAGATCTTTTGTAGCTTCCTGCAACATTGTTTGAAATCCACGTAATGTTACCGGGGAAGGCCGTGAAAAGACCTGTGACTGTTAGCAGAGCTTTTATATATTTGCCGTACGCGGACCGGGGAATACGTACCACAGACGGCAATAAAAACCCCAGCATATACCAAGCCCGGAACTCCCTTGACACCGGCAACAATTGTAATAATGTACCCGACAATAGCGACGCAGATGAAGGTGATAATGAAGGGTGACCGTTGGTAGTATTTGTCGGAGACATAGGCGATAATCATGGAAGTGACTGTTGCTAGAAAGTAGATGGGTATCTTTGAAAAATTAGAAAATTGCTACGAAAGTGACGGATATTGCCATGCTGGCATCTGCTTGAAGCGTACCGTGAGAAGTTGAGCCTCCGTAGACGTATATCCCAGCTCGTTGATGATTGTCGGCAGGAATAGATTAACGCCTAAGGAGAGAGAAAAGGGTTTCGAAGATTAGCTGAGATCCAGACGCTATATGTCGATTTCTCTTTCGGTACTTTCGTTCTTTGAAAATAACTTACTATAGATGGGGATTAATAGGCCCATGTTCATAAACATAGCTGTGAGAACCTGCCAATCGGTCAAGGCCTGCTTGAGGTAGTGTATTTTGAATTTTGCGTCCTCGTTCTGTAGAGTCGACCCGACTTTCATTGCAACCCATTCCTTTTCTGCTGGCGTCAAAAACGTGGCACTTTTGTAGGAGTTGGGAATGGAAAAGTAAGCAAAGAAAGCTATAACGACCGTGGCAATGCCTTCCAGAATGAAGATGTACCGCCAGCCTGCAAGACCGGAAACACCGTCCATTTTCTACCGTCCATAGTCAGTCAAGAGTCGGAAGATACTTAGGTTAGCAGAGATGCCGGTGAAACATACACTGATTCCAAACGCAAGAAGTCCCGAAAAGGATCCCGAAATGATAGCCGCGCAATAAAACAGGGCCTGTCGAAACTGGGAGTCTTCTCTTGCATACCAGGTTGAGATGTAGTAGACAACACCTGGGTAGAGACCAGCCTCTGTGATAAACTGTTAAATATTGTGCGGAGAGAGTGGCTCGTGTATAAATTGTCCCACCTGCAATGCCCAAAAAGACTCGAGCAATAAGGAGGCCTTTATAGTTCTGCACGAGGCCCATAAGAGTCTGCAAGTTGTTAGAAAGCAATGCAAGCCTATCATGCATACAATGTCAGAAAACTTACCATCACTACACCCCACGCCACCATGATTGAAGGCAGCCAGATAGCTGGCTTGAGCTTCTTGAGAAGCATGTTGCACGGAATCTCGACGAGGGCGTAGGACACGAAGAAAACGGACACTAGGTTATTTGATTAGCATTAGCGGTAATTCTTTGGTGTTATATGGGTGTTGCTCAGCTTCCAGCGTACAGCAAATGTTGAATTGTTGAGAAGTCATGTGTAGATCCATAACAAGGCCTTCGATTTTTGCGTTGCCAATGTTGCCCCGATCAATGTAGTTCATAAGATAGAGCAACGTGATGATGGGTAGGATGCGCATGTCAATCTTGCGAAGAACTTTCTTGGGATCGATGTGGGAATAATCTGGATCGGTACTGCCATTTTCGACATCCACCTCCTGGATAACGGCTGGCAACTTGGCTGGTGTTTTGGGATCGAGGCTGTCAGGCCCGACGCGCTCAAGCGACCCATTTGACGACATGTCGAATAGTTATTGGAGTATTTTTTTTTTCGGGGCGTGAAGCACTGGAAGTGTTCTGAGAGAATATATCGCCGCCATCTTATTGTCGTACAAATCCGCTTCCTTTATACATTGACATCTCCTCCCCTGTTATCATGGACGAACTCTTGGAGAACCATGATCATTACCAGCAGGCTACTCATTGCGTTGAGATAAGATGTCCCTCCGCCCCTCTCCCAGGCGGCCTTGGATGACCATGGCGTATTTGCTGCTCGAGACAGATAAAGATCGTGATAGTGGCGGGTACACGCTCGGATACAAGCTCGGATACAAGCAAAAAACACGATCGGGGATACTTCTAGTGCCGTCAAATCACCCCCGAGGCCATAGATATAGTGCCGGACCGAGACCCGCAGATAAGACTTTCAGACCCGAGCCTAGATAAGAACGGGAGACAGGACCAAAGCCCGAAAGGGAAATTTTGCTGCTGCTAATAAGAAACTTGGGCCTTTTGTTTTGTCTCTTCCATAAAGGATAAGAGAACTGAACCTATTTCATTTTTACGAAGGCGTCTCGAATGGTGTCGTTTTCTGCAAACGCCCCTCTAGTATTTTTTTTTCTAGCTGGCTTTTCGCTTCAAATATCATATCTTCTAACTTGAAAATCAACACCACCCATCCCCCCTCTCCTCCAAAAATGGGCCCTCCTCTTCGCGTGGCTCTCTGCCACCAAGCGCCTGTATATCTCAACGCGAAGGCAACCACCCAAAAGTGCCTGAGACTGATCCAGGAGGCTGCTCGCAATGGCGCCAATCTGGTCGTCTTCCCAGAGGTCTGGCTCCCCGGATACTCGTTTTGGAGCTGCATGGTTAGCCCTGGCGATGCCCACGGCTTCTTCCAGGTGATGGTGGAAAACTCCGTCTACGCAGACGGCGAGGAGGTGGCCGCGATTCGCAACGAGGCCCGTGAGAACAGCATTTTTGTCTGCTTGGGTTTCTCAGAGAAGACGCGCCACAGCAGCGCCAATCTCTACAACTCGAACTTGATGATCAGCTCATCTGGCGAGGTGGTCGTGCACCACCGCAAGCTGGTGCCGACATTTTACGAGAAGCTGGTGTGGTCGCCGGGCGACGGCAACGGCCTCCGAGTTGTCGACGTGCCCATCCCCTCTTCTTCGGGTGCTTCTGGCGCCGTAGCTAAGGTTGGCGTGCTCCTGTGCGGCGAAAACACGAACCCGCTGGCCCGGTACAGCATGATGGCACAGGGCGAGCAAATCCACATCACGACGTGGCCGGCCAAGGCACCCATGCACAACATCCGCGCCGACAGCCAGCCTCGGATGTACGACAATGTCGCGGTCAACCGCATCCGTGCCGGTGCCCATAGCTTTGAGGGCAAATGCTTTAGCATCATTAACACCTCATACTGTGACGACAACACGCTGCAGACGCTTCTGGACGTCGCGCCGGAGCCGGTCCGGGACGTGATCCGCACGACCATGGATGGCTCGATGCAGGCCGAGAGTCGGTTCCTGAACCCGTCGGGCGGCGCGCTGATGGGATTTGTTGTGAACCCGGAGTCAGGCGAGAAGGAGGAGCGGGAGTCTCTGCAGCACGAGGAGGGAATTCTGTATGCAGACCTTGACGTGGCCGCGACGGTTGAGGGCAAGCAATTTCAGGACGTCGTGGGCGGCTACCAGCGCTTTGACGTGTTTCAGCTCAAGGTGGACCGGTCCCGGCAGACGCCTATTACGTTTACGAATAACTTTTCGGGGGACGAAGCAGGCAATTAATGTACCAGAATCTGGCAGGTACGGTGGATGGTGGCTACTCTGTGCTGACTGGAAGGATACGAAGCGGAGGACTGTATAAGTGGATTAGTACAACGCGAATAGAATTATATTCTGTCATTTTAGTGATGCTATTGCCGTGGGGGAGCTTTCTTTTGGGTGTTCGTAGCTGTTTGTAGCTGGCGGTATTCCATCGAGCACGAAAGCATTACGTTATTTGTGGTAGTTGATTCAATTGGTTTAAGCTGCTTTCAAAAATTAGAAATCTTAAAACATACAATGATGGTGCAACAACACGCGCCGTTGTCCAACAATTCATCCTGCTACATTGCTCCATAATTATGTGATGTAAGTGTTATGGCTATCTCATGGCCGCTCAAAAAGCTTACGCCACAATCAGTGAGACTAAGCCCGGCCGTATTTTTATAGCCGATCTAAACTCCCGAGGTCATTTTTAAATCTCCGGTAACGAATCAGATAACATACTGCAAGACGCATACAGGCATGTCATACTTTTTTATGGCTTCTGCAATAAATCTAAACTTGCTCTTTTATTTTGCTCGTCCTTTTTTTTCGTGGCTACTGCAATAAGTGCAAGTTGCTTTATCCTTTTTGGCTCCCCTATTCATTACTCCTGCAATGGAGAGGAAAGTGGTTATCTCTCCTTTTGCTTGTTGTATGGGATGTTGCTTCTCCATATTTGTTCCCGGTTCCTCGACAGAGGACCTTGATAGAGAATCACGGATAGCCTTCAGGACAGACTTCTGCGATGGCCGCCGTTACAGCACCAGATAACGAAGCGGCCAGCGATCATCCCGCCAAGTTCAAGGCCAGGACGCGTCTGTCACAAGCCATACACCTGGTCGCCAGTCAATGGCTGATCATTGGTATTGGCGTGGTCTGTGTGCTCGCCTACTTTTTCCCTAATGTGGCCAAGGAAGACGGCATTATTCGGTCGCAATACTCGATCCTCTACGCCGCCGTCGGCATCATCTTTTTTGTGTCCGGGCTCAGCATCCCCAGCGACAAGCTGCTGATCCATCTTCGAAACTGGCGGCTTCACCTCCTGATCCAGGGCACGTCCTACCTCTTTTTCCCGGCTTTCGTCTTGGCCGTCGTCCACCTGGTGCTCGCAACCGACACCAGCAAAAACATTGACCGCTCCGTGCTCGCAGGCTACATCTTTACGGCGGGTCTGCCGACAACCATATCGTCCAATGTGGTTATGACACGCGCAGCGCACGGCGACGAGGCTGCGGCATTGGTGGAGGTGGTCATTGCCAATGTCCTTGGCCCCTTCATCTCGCCAGGCTGGATCATGGCGTTGCTGCCGCGAACAGCCGATTTCGCGCTGCTCCTAGCGAACAATGGCAGCAACCTGGGTGACATGTACAAGAGCGTCTTTAAGCAGCTGGGCATCAGTGTCTTAGCCCCTCTAGCCGTCGGGCAGCTTTTGAGTATCTTTTGGAGCAAGCAGACCTTGTGGTGCCTGGAGACGTTCCGTCTGAAACTGATATCAACCGCATGTCTGCTCTTGCTGATTTGGTTTGTCTCTCTCCGTCCCTTTTCAGTATGCAGGCTAGCATACGTTTTGTTTTCTATGCTGACCCTTGTCCCGTTCCAGGTCTGCGTTCTCGACATGTTTTGCGACAAACGCCTTTGAGACCATCACGCCGCAGTGCATCGCTTTTATTGTTCTGTTCAACGTATTCCTCTATCTGTTGATGACGGTCATTTGCTTCGGTCTCAGCCGCCCGAGTGAAAAGATAGGAAAGATACCTTTCTATCCTCGAATGCCACCTGATATCACGATTGCGGTATGCTTTTGTGGCCCCGCCAAAACGACAGCCCTCGGCATTCCACTGCTGCACGCCATGTGGAAATCAGCGGACCTGGGCCCCACGCTGGGGAGAATGTCATTGCCGGTGCTGCTATATACAACAGAACAGGTTTTTGTGGCTCATTTTGTTGTGTATGCGTTCAAGGCTTGGTTACGGAAGAAGGAAAAGACGGAAACGATCGAGAGCAGCCAAGACTCGGTTTGATTTGGAAGCTTACTTTTCGAGTTCAGGGTGTGAGGTGTGGCTTGAGAGCTGTGTCGAAACTGTTGGAGTCGAGCAAGCATTTGGCCGGGCGTTAATCTACATAGAAGAAATCGAAACTCGTCTTTTCATATTGAATGTCCAATCTACGAACCGTAAGATTATGCTTGGCTAAGGAATCGAATCACAACGCTCCGCCTTTTTTGTCGGCGGGAAGAGAAGGTGCCCTGCACAGCGTTATACAAAAATTAACAAAAATTAGGCAGGGGCAAAAAATAGATAAGGGTAGACGCTAACTGTATTCGGCCTAGGACTCCAATCAATAGGACCCACCACTACGCAGTATATTTATCCCTATCTACTGGCAGTGTCCCATCGAATATGACGCTCAACGACATCGCCCGTACGACGTAACTGCATCCCATTACTCGGATTGTGGTAGCATCTCCCCCACACTACGTCCCGTGTCAAAGATCGGCTACCCCTTACCATGGCAGAGAAGCAGGCGGCCTGCTTGAATTGCAGGCGTTGCAAGACAAAATGCCTTTCCAACATGGGAGGAGACTCGCCGGATTGCGCTGGCTGCGTCCAACGAGGCATGCGATGTGTTCGTCCAGCTTACCATGTAGGGAGAAATCCCGGCTCCAGGAAGTCTGTCACTTGTCCATATCCTTTGCCGTTCCGCGAAGCCCTTTTTGAAAGCATGCTGATGCCCGTGTGTTGGTTTAGCAAACTCTCGGGGCTACAAAAGGCCATTTACCAGATTGAGAGCGCCCTACTCAACGAAGGACCATCTAGTCAACAGGACCGTGAGCTTTTGAATCAGTTTTTGGACAAGATAGGATCTGAGGCTCCCACTCCACTTGTCGCTAAGAGTCCCGTCGAGACTCGGAACCAAGTCCAACTGGATGCAATGCAATCAGCTCGACCGATTCAGCCACGGCAACCTACTCGACAAGGCCAATGGCCAAGCTTATTGGCCAAGTCCGGCACAAGAGAAGCCATCAACGGAGCTGAAAGTCCTCTTCTCCTCATAGCGCAGGCTCCGAAGGAGCTGTCTGTTGAGGCAAGGCCGGCTGCTTTTGGTCACCGCCTCAATGCTCGATCTCGGACATCGTCATCAAATTACGAGATCTTCTTTGGCCCTTTTCAGCCCATGCTGGACACCCAGCCAGACCTCGACCCGATTGAGCTCGGCCTCATTGATATGGACCAAGCAGAGAATCTGTTTTCCTAGTAAGAAAATAGCCCGAGGCACAGAACAAACAAAACACACGGCTTTCTACAAGCAGTCATTCTGATCAACATCTTGTCGAAGCTTCTATCAAAATCTGTCAGAGATGCGCTGGGGTCTCGATCCCGCTCTCCATTCCGCTGCCTTTGTGCACAAGCGATCCCACTTCCTATTCACGAGCATCCTCGCCGTCACCACCCTGTTTGTCCCGTCGGCGGGCACCTCATCAAAGCGGCTACGGCTGCACTGCCGGAAGGTGGCGGACGTGGTCATCACCAAGCGATTGCGATCTGTGGAAATCATCCTGGCCTTCATGGTCAATGTCCCATGGCTCACGCCTGGCACGCACTGGGCAGACGACGAGACATGGATGTACCTTACCGCAGCATCCTCCATTGCGTTGGACCTTTCCCTCGACAAAATCATCCTCCACCCCGGTACCACCAAAGCCGTCCTTGAATGGAGTCAGACGCACCAGGCAGAATGCGTTGACGTGCAAAAAGTCATGGATATGGACGGCTTTTCAAATGTCGACGTCACGTCCGAATGGGGCCGCCGGCTGATCCGTCGGAGGGAAAGAGCCTGGCTTACCTTGTGGGGATTGGAACGAGGGTACGATATGCATCTATCGAAGCTTGTGAATTCCAATCCCATCTTTCTAATGTTTGCAAATAGGGTGTGTCTGGCAAGAGGCCGGAGATGGAGTGTTCCGGTGACGCCATTGATTGACTTTTGCGACAAATGGCATGTGTCCGATATTGCTGCTCCCTGGGACGACTCAATTGCCCCCGCAATGGTTCTCCGGAGAGATCTGGTACGTTGCCAAAAACTCAAGGTGCGGTTTTGAATGAGTCTCATTGATTAACGATGAATAGCTACCCTCCATAGAGAAGCTCAAGGCCAGTGTGCTCGGAAGGGTGGCCGACGAACCATTGCACGATTCAAGTCTGAAACTTCAGTAAGACCGTCCACATATACCCCTTTTTTTCATATTTCGGACACCTCACGTTAACCATATGCATAGCCAAGAGATTGATATTTTTTTTGAAAATTGGGTCAAGACCTATCCTTGTACAATTCGAAATGGCGGTTAGTGCAGTCACTTTTTTCTTTTGCCTCTTCTTCTTCTCTTCCTCTGTATGAAAATCGGACAGGGCTAAGACTAATTCTACCTGCTTAGAACGTGTACTGCCTCCGTATATTGATATACTTTCATCTCACACCCGCCTCTCCGCATACGCACATCTAATCAACATTCCGACGACAAGTGCCGCGTTACGGAAACAGTTCCGAGCCGCTGCCTTCTCGGCCGCCCTCTGTGTCCTTCGAACGGCCGTGCAAAGAGAAAGCGAGCTAACTGCGATTCCCAACAACTCGGTCATCATGATTACCTTTTCGGCTATCTTCGCCATACAGATCACATCCTTTTCTGAAAAGGGAACGTTAAGCTTGACGTCAACTGTTATGACTCTGATAAATGAAGTCGCCAATGTTCTCGAAAGGATAGGGAACGTGACGCCGCACCGAAATGGCATCTCCGTCCTCTTTGCCGTGCACATCCGCCACATTATCAAGCATGTCTCACCTCTCCTCGTGTCTAAAGGCTACGATGCGGCCACGGAAATGACCAGTACAGACTCTATCGTGAGTACCGAAGGCCCACAGCAAAATAATAATATAGACGACAGCGCAAGGCAAGATCCATCAATGAGCGTGGGTGGAATAGGCGTCTACGACCAGACCGACCAGCCCGTAGACTTTTCAAACATTTCTATGGAACAAATTGCTGAAATGATTGACGCAATGGGAGACGGGCATGGCGGTCATAGCTGGGGATTCGATATCGACAACTTTCCCGACTTGAATCTACTAGACTGGGATCAGTTTAGTTAGATAATTTAAGAGTATATACACGAGACGGTTAATACTACAAGGTAAAAGTGAAACAGCGTAAAAAGACCGCAAATATACGTTACCATTCATCTTACGCATTATGATATATGTTATACCCGCCGAAAAACCTTATGTCCTCCCCTGTAAATTAGGAGCCGTCCTTAGGGGTTAAGCACTGGCGCTATACAGCCTGGTACAGGTGCTAAGTATGTTTATACAGGTATACAAGATCGTGTTCAGTCATGGGGATCTTGGATTGCACAACATATTGGTCCGCGACGGTCACATCACCGCTATTCTCGACTGGGAATACGCGGGATGGTATCCCGAGCATTGGGACTTTTGCAAGTCTCTCCAGTTCTTGGCAGGGAGTGACGAGCACTACCAGTTCGGCAAGAAGGCTTTCGGCAAAACATATTTGGGCGAGTTTTACATGGACACATGGTTCACTCGAGAAGTCAAGCATGGTGGGTGGTAGGAGAAGAAGAACGTTTTTCGGTGCCTGCTGACGTTTGTAGTCTCTTCTGGAAGAGGACAAGGTGTTGGAATGTCCATCCTCTGCAGAATCTCAGTCCTTGAGCGCTCGCTTATTTGGTGTCTCAGAGGCGAACGGCAGCGCAATAGCCTTCTTCTGCTCTTCTTCCGCTTTCTCCTTTTCAGCCTCGGTGATGAGCCCCTTTTCCACCATCACTCAGTTCTGACAGTTCCAGTCTCGGCTGGCCTTTGTCACAACGCTCTTCGTCAGTCCATCCATCTCCTTGTACCTTGCATTGGGCATCATGCCGACTTTGTTCATTGCCAAGAGCCGGACTGTTTTGTCCTCGGGGTTGCCCCAGCCACGTTCCCACGAGTATCGAAGGCCGATGCCGGGCGTCCCAGTAACATGGAAGCAGTCGAATTTGCCGTCAACCGACCAGGATGCTGCTGTGCCGCATGAACTCCCTGGTGAATTGCGGCCTGAGGACACCCTTGTATTCGTACACCGTAACGTAAACACTGAGGGAGTTGGCGCTCATCTTGGATGTGTTGTTTAGCTGGGAGTGAAGTGTGGAGATCGTACGAGGTTTCTTAGTCTTTCGGGTTATAGGGTCCCTAGTACTAACCGTCTTCCTATCTGTTCTATGAATATAGCTCTATTAAGCCTTGTTAACCCTCCTTCTTCTTTACTTACTAAATCACGCCCTTTCCTACGATATAACATTATTATGGACGGCACGTTCCTAAACTGCTCTAAAAGGCCCGTCCTAATCATTATCTTTACCGCTTATACTACCATGGTGACTTGGTGTTAGCTTCTAGACCTAGATCTCATTTCTTCGTTATTTTGCGTATAGCGGCTATTATCAGCAATGTTGCTATTATATTTTGGTTTTCAGTAATAATGTTTACGATCATACACCCAAAGCCCAAAATGTACTTTGTGTCCGTCCCCTCATCGAAAACATTTTTCCTTCGCCGACCCTGACCGTCACTCATCCGACCGATCACTTGCAGCTACCCCGGACTGCGTCTTTTCGTCTTCGGGCATGCCCTTCACCTCGTCCGGCGACGGCGATATCTGCTGTCCGAGTTCGCTGACCTCGTCTTTTGGCGCGAAGATGTAGTCAATTTGCTCCAGCGTCAAGTTCGACGTCTCGGGATAGAAGCTGTCGGGGGGGTAAGTTAGCGTACCATCCTGAATGTGCTGGGAATATGACCACGAATGCGCTTCGACTTACTACCACAGGAAGGGAATAAATGCAAAGTTGGTGCATGTGTAGACCAGATACGATTTCCATCCCGTATTCGTGGTCAAGCTCGGCGTGGAGATGGCCACGACAAAGTTCCAAATCCAAATCCCAAAGCCCGTGGCGAGCGACGCGCCCTCGGACCGGATCTCCAGCGGCAGGATCTCGGGCACGTACACGTACGGCACACTCAAGCACGTCATGCCGAAGATGAGATTGTACTGATTTGCGTGCACAAACGAGTTAGAAAGGGTCACCAGACAGCACTGAGATTAATCGAGCTTGCACACAAGAAATAGGGATCAGTCCAGCCAACTCACCAGGAAGAAAAACGCCACGGCAGCCGATGAACACGCACGCGTGCCGACGGACAGCAAAATGGCCAGCATCATCATGCAGATGCCCAGACCAAACGAGCCCCAGATCATTGTCTTAACCCGGCCCATCCAATCCAAGAAGAAGGCCGGCACGAGGGAGCCAAGTAAGAACATGACTTGGATGCTGGACAATGAATTGTTAGCAAGACGAAAAAAGGGGGGGGACATGTTCGCGATGGACACGGCCTCGTTACTTACCATCCACCCAGAATCATGGACAATTCGTGTTCGAGACCGATGCTCGTTTCCAGCACGTAGGAAGCATAGTACACCACGAGGTTGATGCCGCCCATCTGGTTGATGAAATACATGCCCCAGGCCAAGAGCAGGCGCTTGTTCGTCTGGACTGTGTCTCGTTTGTAGATGCGGCTCCAGCGGAAAGGCCGTGAGCCCTCCAGGGCAATGGTATCCATGATCTCTTTGTGAAACTTTTGCACGTAGGGGTCGCTCTCGGGAATGTCTTCGACCCGGCAGATCACGTCGACGGCCTCTTTGACATGACCGCGCTTCGCGAGCCACCGCGGCGACTCGGGCAAAAAGAAGACGGAGAACCTACACGCTCGTTAGCACGACGAAAGGGAAGAATTTTCCCCAAAAAGCCACAACATCAGCAAACTGCAGAGGATGTGTTACGCACACAACGACCACGGCAAAGCAGATCTGGAGCCCGAGTGGCATGCGCCAGGAGACCGGGCCCCCCTTGAAGGACATGCCAAAATCAAAAAAGTACGAGAGCACGATGCCGGCGCCGAGGAAGACGACCTCGGACGAGATGAGGCGGCCCCGCATCTCCGGCCGCGACAGCTCCGCCTGGTAGGCCGGCACGGTCGACGTCTCGATGCCCGTGCCCATGCCCGTCACGATGCGGCCCACGAGGAGCTGCGCCACCGAGTACGAGCTGGTCTGGATGGCGGCGCCGACGGACAAGACGGCCATCGCCACCCACATGCACCGGCGCCGGCCCAGGCGGTCCGAGATGAAGACGTTCAGCATGCAGCCGGCAAAGCAGCCAAGGTTGTAGATGGCCACAATGATGCCGGTCAGGCCAGCACTGGGGTTGTCAAACGTCTTGACAAAGTCGGGGTTGTTGATGATGCTGCCAAACACGCCTTGATCGTAGCCAAACAACACGTACGCCTGCGACGACAGGACAGAGTCAGTTTTTGTTTCATCATCCGGTCGTCCCAACACGGTCTCTGCTCTGCCAGATACAATCACGTCACTTACAATGTCACACGAAATATTGATGAGAATGCGCAGGCCAAGGCCCCGCGTCAACATCCGGAACGGAGAAGGCATGGTTCCTCGATGCGCCCGTGGTGAGAAATGTGTCGTCGATTTTTTCTTTCTTTTCTTTTTTTTATTCTTTCTTTTGGATTCTTGGTTTCTTCCCGCTCGCTTGAAAGAATGAGTACGTCTCTGGACAATGATCGAGCAGAAGAAGAATGCTTTATAGAGATCGATACCAAGTCACGGCCATGCGAGGAAAGCCGAGGGCAAAACAGACAACCGACAGGAACAGCTTCACAAGAACCTGACCATGTTTTGCGCGCCCCGTCCGAGAACGGCAAAAGGGGCCGACTTAGTCGGCCAAGCCTTGCTTACCCCAGCCGCTTAGCGCGCCCGTTCCCCAGATTTCCCGCTGTAGCGGACAGGCCGTTCCCCATGGGCCGCTACGGAAAACAAGATTCGGGCGGGCGAAAGTCGGCATCAACTCCTCTAACCCGAACAGGCAAAAGGCTCCGAAGAACATCAGCAAGGGTTTGCTGAGACCGCTAACACGGATGGCATGGACCGGTGGCTATGCCTGAATACCGTAATAATTCGCGTGTTCCGGTGTGGACCTCAAAACGTCCAGATACGTTATCATTTCCCCTGGGGCACTCGCCTGTTCTATGATGAAATGCAGCGCCGCCTCTTGGTATAAGTGAAGTAAAAGATTAAGCGTAGAGAGATAGTTACGTAGCGCCACAATGGATGTCGAAGACAAGTTGGTGCTGCGTTATTTATACAGGCAAAGAGTACCCTCACCTCGGCCGCAGTTTTTTACCACAGTAACCATGCAAATTATTTTGTGAAAGACGTACTTTTCACCTAGATACTCTCCTCCATTTGTCTATTATTTTATCATCATCATCATCATCATAATCATCACAAAAGATGTTAGGTGGTACGCTGATTTCTGAGGGCAGCACTCTCGGCGGTGCCACCGCTATTCTTGCCCTCCTTTCAGTGGCCGCAACAGCAGGCGTTGGCTACTTTGTGCTGTATCCCCTGCTCTGGTACCTCTGGGACCCGTTGGACTTGTGGCGCTTCCCAGCACCCAACCTGCTCGCAGCCACCACGCCGTTGTGGTTGATGAAGGTGAACGCCGGCCAGAAGCGGTCCTACGTCGTGCACGAAGAGCACAAGAAGCACGGCGACGTCCTCCGTGTCGGGCCCAACACCCTCTACTTCAACGACCCGCAGGCCGTGTTGGACATTTACGGCCACAAGGCCATCTCAGCCATTGCCAAGGACACCTTCTACGACCGGCTGGCCGGCGACTTCCACGACATTGTCCAGGAGCGCAACCGTGCCGAGCACAGCCGGAAGCGCAAGTACTTGGCCAACGCCTTTGCCCTGGCCACGGTTGTGGGCATGGAGGCGGTCATCCACGCCAACTTGCAGAACCTGCTCGACCGCCTCGACGCGTTTATTGCCCGCAGTGCCGCCGCTGCCGAGGAGGAGGAGACGTCCCCAGACCCAGCCGTCGCCAAATTCAACATCCGCCAGTGGCTGAACTACTTCACCCTCGACGTCATTGGCGACATGGCCTTTGGCCTGCCCATGGGGTTTGTCCCCGCCGGCTGCGACACGAAGCCCGCCCAGCGTCTCCAGGGCGGCAAGGGGGCGGACACGTACGAGGTGCCCAGCACCACCCACGCGCTGCACCAGGGCGTGCGCTACAGCATCACGCTCGGCCAGGTGGCGTCCTTCCGGCTCAACCGCGCGCTCAAGTCGCTGGCCCGCTGCTCGTCCTACCTGTACCGCCGCTCGGGCGCCCAGGCAGCCGACGACTTCGAAAACATCGCCGTGCACCAGCTGCAGCGGCGCCTCGCCACCGGCCCGCCGGCGCGCGCGTCGGGCGACTTTGTCGGCAAGATTCTCGCCGACCGGGACGGCACGGAGCGCGGCCTGCCGCTCGGGGAACTGGTGGCCGAGGCCACGGTGCTGCTCAACGCCGGCAGCGACACCACGGCGGCGGCGCTGACCAACACCGTGTACTTCCTGCTGCGCAACCCGGCGGCGCTGGCGCGGCTGCGGGACGAGCTCGAGCGCAACGTGCCGACCGACCACGCCCGCACCAACCCGCGGCTCGTGTACGGCGACAAGGACGTGCGGGACCCGAGCCCCACCATTGTCGCGTACGAGCACGTCCGCAGCCTGCCGTACCTCCGGGCGTGCATCGACGAGTCGCTGCGCCTGCGGCCGCCGATTACGTACCCGCTGCCCCGGCTCGTGTACGCGCCGGAGGGGGCCACGGTTGCGGGCCGGCACCTCCGCCAGGGCACCGTCGTGGCCGTGTCGCCGTACACGATCCACCGCCACCCGGGGCTGTACAAGAACCCCGACGCATACGACCCCGGCCGCTGGTTCGACCCGGACCAGGCAACGCACCTCAAAACGTACAACATCCCCTTCAGCACCGGTTCGCGCGCGTGTATTGGGCGGCACATTGCGATTGTCGAGCTCCAGATTCTCGTGTCGACGCTGATGCTGCATTACGACCTCCGGCTGGACGACAACCAAGAACTCGAGGTGTTTGAGCGCTTCAACGCCAACCCGGGCCCGCTGCCTGTGTACGCCAAGCACCGCACGCGGGTTCCTCTTGCAAACGCAGACGCGACGGAGGCTGTGGCTTAGTTTCATTGTTGCCAGCAGCTGAAAAACGATTTAACCAGAATGGCATATGTTTTTTACGTATCTTCACTCTTGCATTTGCAGCTACTGCTTGTTTTTTATTTAATCGTGTTTCCCGTTTCACTCGCGTTGGATAAACTTGCACAATCATCTGGTAGCTAGTCTAGAATGCCAAATGGAATATAATTGAACTTTGTCTACGCTGTCCGAGTCATTTCGTCGTAGGTGTTTTGGCCCACGCTTCTCGCAGCCTCTTTTCTACTTCGGCCACAGGCCAGCCAGTCGCCGTTCGGGCCATGTGAAGCAGCTGCAACACCTCGTTCTGCTCGGCGGCAGACTCCAAAAACACGCCAGCCACGTTGATCATGTGGCACGCAACGATCAAGGCCTGTGCAATGGGATTGGTGATGACGATGCCGCAGAGAATCCGCGTATGGTTGATGATTTCGCCCTGGCTTGGGTCAGTGACCGACACATCAACATGCAGATACGTTTGTGGCGGGCGGGCAATTGCAAACACAGCGTCGGTCCGTACCTTTCCGTTGGACGTCGTAACGTACGAGGATTCTTGCCCTGGCCGGTGGCTTTTCAACAAAATAAGAGACAGATGGTAGTATAAGAGACCCATCACTAGCAAGCGTTAGCAAACAATGCCAGGGGGAGGGGACAAGAAACTTAGGGGGCGACCATACCGTGCCAGTCACAGCTCAGCCAGATCCGCGGGAACACCTGGTTCTCTTCGGGCCGCGGGTCTTGCTCGTGGAAGGGATTGAACGTCGGTGGCTTTTCCAGGTTCCACCGCTCGACTTTGGCCAGCAACGCGGCCCAGGCACCGACGGCCTCGTCCTGCCGCGGGCCGAAGCAAAAATTGATGACGTCGCACGTCCACGCAATGATCTGGTTGCTCCACGCACATTCGACCATGGGCTGCGGCCGGCGCGGGGGGAGGGAGGTAGGTATCGCAGCGGTGCTGCCGTTCGTGCCTGTGGTGGTGGCAGTCGTGGCGCTCCCCGTGCCAGCGCCGGCGGCCCCGCCGGTGCTTCCCGGCTGGTGCCCCCGCGCGAGGCGGTCTCCGTGCGTCACTTGCGCGACGGCTTCGATGCTCTGCTGAAACAGGGCGTAGTCGATCTGGATGGGGCAGCGCAAAAAGAGCGCCACGTGAATGTCTTCGCGTACGTGCACCCAAAACGCCGCCCGCTTGAGAAAGCCCTCCTCGTCGCGGTACGCCAGCCAGGGCGCCGTGGACAGCGCCAGCGAGGACGAGAACAGACTGTCGGGCGGCCGCTCGCGCAACGCAACTAGTCCCGCCGTTGTCAGTTTTTGTTCAAACAAGCAGTATCCGAATGTGGAGACTAGAATAAAAAAAAATACCCGTCATCTGGTCGTAAACACGCAACAGGACGTAGGTGGTGAAAATGGCGCCTTCGGTCTCGTGGTTCGTCAGGTCTTGGAGCACCGGGATCAAGGCGCGGCCACACTGGCGGCGGTAGTATCGGGCCGCGCTGAGCGGGTAGTCGGACACGCGGCTCAGCTGCAGGGCGGAGATGGTCATGATGGCCGACAGCAAGAAGGGTGCCTTGGTCAGGGCCAGCTGCGGCACCCACAGCGCAAAGTGGCGTTCCGGGTCGTTGCAATCCAAGAGGGGCCCCCACGTCTGCGTGAAGAACTTGACCAAGTGTGCCTCCCGGGTTTGCACAAGCGCTGCCGGCACTGCAGCATGGACGAGACTGTGCCCATGGCCGTGGATAGGGCCGTGGCTACGGCCACGTGCAGCACCGTGTGCGTTGAACTGCGTCGATGCAGCGCTCGCCGCGGACGCGTCGTACGCTGGGAGGTATTGCGTGCTGTGGTGTGTGTCGAGAAGGGTCGTTGCGGCCGGCTGCGGGCCATCCGGCTGCTGCTCTCCGTCCCGGTCCCGGTCTCGGTCATGATCCTGTGGATCGGCGACGTGGGGGTGATGCGAACGGGACAGGTTGTATTCGTCCGCCAAAAGGGGGCCGCCGGATTCGGACACGTTGGTGGCATATACGGTATTGGTCACAGGTGACTCGGGCGTGGCAACGGCGGCCTCGACGACCGGGGCGGGCGTATCCGCCGCGAACGACGGCCCCGCGAAGCTGTGCGTGCCGGCGTCGGTATATATGGTGGCGGTCAAGGGCAAACCGAAAATGGCAGGCGGATGCTGGAACAAGGCATCACTCGCTGCCACGAAAGGATCGCGAACGTCGCTCTCGGGGCTGCTGAAATACGATGGCGGCAGGCCCGGGCTCCCGGTGCTGCCAACAGGTTCTCCGGCTGGTTGCCCAGCGTGGACCTCGTGCCGGTGCGCTGGCCCCGAGTGAGGTTGTTGTGCTATTGTTGAGGACCAGCTGGCCGCACCGTCGCTGAGCGTAGTCTCGCCATTATACTCAAAGTGAGAGTCATCGGGGGCAAGTGCCTGAGGCGTCTCTGACGTATTGTCACTGTCATCGGGCGGTGACGTTAGCACGGGACCATGGTCCAGATCTGCTGTCGAACCGGCTGCATGTTCGTTCCGCGTGCCGACATGATAGGGCTCGTCGAAGCCGCCTAAGCCCGTTGGAGACGCACCAAACGACAAATGCCCGGTGGGAAGGTGTGCGTCAGCCCCGTGATCCAGTTGCTCACGCCGCTCATGTTGCTGCGGTGCCTCCTCCTCCTGGTCCCTCCGGTTCTTTTGATGCCGCTCCAGTTTCCGCTTCGCACCGGTCTGGTTTCGTTTCCGTCTCGTGGTCGTCGCCTGTCCGCCGTAGTCCACCTCCTTGAACTGGAACGGCGGTGCCGGCCGGCACGTGCGGCCCGTTCGTTCACAGTTCTTACAGACGGGCGCGGACCGGTCACCTGAAAAAAGGTCGTCGTTAGCGACCCTGACAAAGAACAAATGCAGTTGGGTGAGATATCCTTCACATGCACCCACATTTCAGATGACGTTCACGGCATAACCGGCTGCATTTACGGTAAGATTGGGTGATGTCAATTCCTTTGAACAGGTTTGATAATGCAACCGAGGGGACTCGCAACTAACCAAGCAGTCTGAATGGCACGGCGATCCATCCGTGCAGAAGAGATCTGGAGCTGATTTCGCCCAGCGCGCGCGAGACCTGGTACGAGACTTGGTGCGAGACCGGGTGTAGAAAGAAGCCTCCACAATTTTTTTTTTTTAGATTCTGGGGAAACATTGTCAGAAAAAGGACAAAGAGTCCGAGGACGGCTCGTTTATGTAGAGGCGAGTTGAGACCCATCCTTCGTCCCCGCAGATATGCTAATCAGGACGATCTGCCTCTCCGCATTTCGATTTGCTCGTTCTTGTGGGGAAAGGCATCGTTGGATCGCGGAGCCTTTTTCCTAGAGAGGCTAGCACTATGGAGTATGGGGTTGATGAGACGGGGTAAATTAACACAGATGACGTTGTTTGTTGGTCTCGTAGCGATTTACCTCTCTCTGTCGGATTTTGATCGGAAACCGGGGAAGAGATTCCAGGAAAATCTTTGTACAATATGCACAAAATATGTTTATGGTCGAGCGATGAATATAGACTTCACATGCTGTTGTTCGTAAACAATAGTGACAAAAAAATACCGACTTATCTTCGGTATTCGCTATTCTTCAATATTATCTCTTGACCCTCGGAAGAGCCCAATGGCATGATTTTAAAAAAAAAAATCTTTGACCAGGAGTTGATCTGGTCTATCCCCAGTAAGCTATAATACACTTACAAATATATGGGCAGAATATCTTGAGATCTGGGCAGGCAGAACAACTGGAGGCCCATGATCTATGATATATTAGCATGTGATTCTCTAATCTTGAGAAGATTTAGGAGTAACTCAAGACGGTCTTCCGTTGTAGAAGCCAAGCCGTCCGCTTCCGCTGTTGTTAATGTTTGGAAAATGAGACATATCCCACCAGAGAGAAATGGCCATTAGACTCACAAGCCGTGATATTAACGTCGCAAAGGCATTGAGACAACCCCCAAAAGTTCTGAAAACCTATATACAGAAGAAGTACAATATGTAACCAAACGCTAGAACGATTGCTGTTTTCCAGAACAAATACCCAAAAAGACGCCAAAAATACACTACCAAGAACACCAATCCGTTCCAACCCCATTACCCAAAATCTCATGGTACGCAAATCCTCTTTCATATCGTAAACGACCCCTGCAGCGGCAGGTTGCGGCTGCTGGCGCCGACGCTGATTCCGTAGCTGCCCGGCTGCAGCAACCACTTCTGGGCCACGACGTCCCAGACGCTAAGGTCGCGCCGCCTCAGCACAAAGGACACAGTCGTCGTCTGCCCAGCCTGCAGCAGGGGCTTGTCAAAGCCCCGCAGTTGGCGTACGGGAATGGGCGTCACGGTATCGGTGCTGTTCGTGCTGCTGCTGCTGCTGCTGTTGCTGTTGTTGCTGTCTCCGCCACCCGCATTCGGCAGCGTCACGTACAGCTGCGCCACCTCGGCGCCGGCCACGCTGCCCGTGTTGGCCACGTTGGCGGTCACCGTTACCAGCGTGTCCCAGAGGTCCGCCTGCCCGCCGGGCTGCACCGCACCGGCCGGGTAGGGCGCGAACAGCGTGTCCGGGCCCGAGGCCTTGCTGATCTGCAGGTTGGCGTACGTAAAGGTCGTGTACGACAGGCCGTAGCCGAACTCATAGCGGGGGGTGATGTTGTTTGCGTCGAAGCGCCGGTAGTCGATAAAGACGCCCTCCGTGAAGTTGGCCTGCGGAAAATTGGCAAACTGGTCCGCGGGCTCGGCCGGGTTCAGCAAGTCCAGCCCGTAGTCCGACTCCTTTTTCGCCACCGTGTACGGCAGCTTGCCCGACGGGTTCGCCGTGCCGTACAAAATCGAGACGAGCGCCTGGCCCGAGTACTGGCCTGGGAGGTGGGCAAACAGGAGCGCTGTCACGTTCGGGTGGTCGATCCACGGGTCAACCACGCGCACGCCAGCGTTGTGGAGCACCACGATGGTGTTGTTGCAGTGGCTGGCCACGGACGTGATTAGATCATTGGTGTAGGCGTCCGTGAGCGACGGGCGGTCAAACGATTCCGAGGCCCAAACGTTGCCAAAGACGAGGCAGGCGTCGGACACCGGGTTGACGCTCGGCTGGCTGGAGGTAAAGTCCCAAAACAGCTGTGTGCCGTCCGTCCAGGCTTGCTGCGTAATGGCGTCAAAGGGCGCGCTGACCAGTGTCTGCGAATTGGCGCCCGAGCCGCCGCCAGAGAAGAGCGTCCCGTTAGGAGCAATTCCGAGGGGGTTGGCTGGCGGAGCACCGACGAACCCGTACAAGGTGTCACTGGCATTAGCAGACTCCGTGCCGTAGGTCCACGGCGAAATGGCATTTTGGTACTCGTTGAGGTCGGCCGCCCTCGCCGAGTAGCCGAAGATGGACAGGAATTTGGGTGCCTTGAGCGGCAGCGAGTTGTTGGCGTTTTTTAAGAGGACGTGACCTTCAATGGCGCCGTCGAGCAGCGTCTGCTTTGCGGACGCATCCCGCCCGTCGACAATCGGATGCGGTTGAGTCAGGTCGGCCGCCATGCCGATGCCTGGTGTGGGGAAGTCCGAGTCCTGGCCCATTTGATACCACGCAGCTACGATCCTGTTTGGAGTTAGAAAGAAAAAAAAAATCAAAACCCAAAGGTATCTTAGACGAATCAGAAGGACTGCAAATACCTGGTTGCCATATCCACAATTCGCGATTCTGGAATGGAACCGTTCTTGACGGCCTCCACTAGGTTATTGCCCCAGAGAGGGCCGTTCGGCATGGCCATGTCCATACCAGATAGAGCTGTAGCAACGCCGGCATGTTGGGCCTAAGCATTGTCAGATGCATCTTTTCAAAGAAAAGAAAATTGAAGAACCGCGTTGCAATCTACTTACACCCCAATCAGAGACAACAAAACCCTGGAAACCCAGCTCCGTCTTCAAAAGGCCGTTCAAAGTTTTGCTGTTGGAGCAGCCGTAGGAGTTGTTCACGCGGTTGTACGAGCACATGATGTTGCCGCTGCCGGCGTAGACGGCATCTTGGAAAGGCCTTTTGTATTTATTGTCAATATACAAGACTAGCCAGGTAAAAGCAAGCTTGCAACAAACGCTGGTAGCTTACCAGAGATAGAGCTCGTGCATCGTCCGGTCGTCGATGTTGGACGAGACCGATTGCACGCTGCCGGACGGCTGGCGGTTCGTCTCTTGCTCGTTTCCAATGAAGTGCTATCAGGTCAGCGATAAGGAATGGAATACCGCAAACCTCTAGGGGATACGGATTTCTCACCTTTGTACTGGTAATGACTCCGGCCTGCTGGGCACCTGTGACCGACTCGTACACCAAAGCACCGGCAAGGTAGGGGTCAACAGACAGACCTTTTTTATCCGCGTAAGCAAGCGCCAGGTTGACACAATCTTTATTCTTCAAGAGGCAGGGCACAGAAATACGCACCCTCCCAGTAGCGGCCGCTCCGGACCGTGCGTCCGGCGGGACCTACCACGGGCCCCAGCATCACATTGACGCCTTTCTTCTTGAACTCGGCGGCCATGCCGTTGGCGCGCTGCTGCGCCAGGTCGCGGTTCCAGCTGGCGCCCACGTGGATGCCGCTCGGCCACGAACTGACAAAGTCGGTGTTGCGCAGGCCGTTGCCGGCGTCGCTCAGGCACATGCCCGAAAAGTTGAGGCGCGGCACCGGCGGGACAAAGCCGGAGCAGCCGTTGGGTGCCGGGACGCCGGCGGTCAGGTTGACGCGCTCGGCCAAGGTCATGTTGGCCACGAGGGCCACGGCCTTGTTGAAGCTGATCGCCCAGGAGCCGGAGCCCGTGATGTTGGCTAACGAGTTAGTAGAAATAAACAACCCATAGAAGTACGTGTCGTTGGTGATGACGCCGCCCGCGTTGCTGTTGCTGTTGTTGCCGTTCGGCGCGTCATGGCCGTGGTGGCGGGTGCGCAGGGCGGCCAGACCGGACAGGCCGCCGCCCAGGACGAGGACGACGGTGAGCACGGTGATGGCGATGCCCTTTCGGGTGCGCAAGAAGGGCACCTTACCCTTCATGGCCGCGAGTCAGCTGGAGGCGGACGCGGCCGGGGCGGTGGTGGCAGCGGGCGGGTGGTTCTCGTCGAGCAGGCTTGAGGAGGCAGCCTTGTCGCTGGGGGTGGCGGCCATGAGAGGGATCGTAGAAACGAGAAAAAAAATAAAAATAAAAATAAAAAAGACGGGCCAGTGAAGTTTGGCGCTTTCAATGGAGGAAGGAAGAAAACAAAGCAGCTGTGTCGATGCAGTGCAGCCAGTCAATCCGTCGATCGTGTCTCAAAACCAAAGGTAAGACTGGACGAAGAAGACCGGAGGGTCGATGGCCGCAATGCTAGACCTTGTTGACGTCTGTTGTCGACAACGTCTGGCGAGAGGGATGACAAAATCGTTGGATGAGGTTGTTGCAGGGAGAGAGGGAGAGATATTTGGAAAGCTACTTTCCTTTTTGGTCTCCCTTATGGTGCGCGGGGCGATATGGAATTCTCGGATGATATGGACGAGGAAAAACAAGGCAAGAGCGATCCACGTTTCCAACGAGCAAACTTGCCGAGACAGTTGTTTCAGTGAGAGTGAAGAGATGAAAACAAAAAAAAGGAAAGAGCAAACAAGTCAGATTATGTTTTAAAGCCTATCCTGCCCAAAAGGGAAAATCGGGGAGGGGCCGGACCCTTTTTTTCTGTTTCTTGCTGCATTGCCGTTGCCAATTGCGCTTCTTGCCCTTTTCGTATTATTGATGGATGGGATGTTGCTGGGTCGATGACACGGGCCCTCCTCTCGCCAATGAGACGCCCACTGTGACGCACCACATCGACCAACCAGGCCCAGGATCGGTCCGGCTGTTGATGGGGAAATGACATTGGCCCGTCTCGGCCTAGTTCCCAAGGTGCCTGGGCGGTCTTTGAGTGCACGTGATATTATTACGTAATTAGATTTTGTAGGCCTCACGAATGATTCCGGCCCTACATCACTCTCCGTCGGTTGTGGTTCGGATTTATTCACGACGATGGCGATTTTCACGCGAATCGGTGTGCGTAAAGATGCATAGCAAGAGGACAGATCTTAAGCCGTTGTATTCCGTATGGCTGTGAGAAGGATACTAGCCTTTGTCACGGTATCTGTCACTACGCCTTGGTGAGGGAGAGTCACGCAGACGATGGTGCAGTCTGGGGAGGGATAAGGGGAACTCTGCGTACGATGTCTTGTTCTCGCAGCGGCGGCCTCTTACTAAGTGTGATTTGATTGCAAAATAGCAGCATTTCAACGTTGGCGGTATGAAACATGCTGGCCTGTGCGGTCAATTCACGAGGCACAAAAATGCTTCTACAAAGTTGGCTACTCGTTCAAAGTCAAGAACTGTGAGGAGCAGTTTTATGAAGTTTTTTCTTCTATACATGGCTTACACACAGACCGTCAAATAAATGACCTCGGCAACCTGCAGATGGGTTTGTTGGTGTGTCGTCCCACTCTCGTACAGGGAAATAGACGCGAAGATCACAAGAAGCCGTTCCACCATTCCAGTCCAGCCCCCAAGAACGTGGAACCACCCATTCTGACAGCTCGTGGCACACGCGGCTCGCGCCGGAAGGACAAGGGGGCGCTATGCAAGGTATGGCGTGGTACCAAAAAAGCTTCGTCAAGGCATACCAAGCGACATCGACACTTTTTTTTGCTAGCATTATCGTTCAATTGATGTTGTATGCCATGTTTTTATCTATTGGTTCGTAGCAGGTGATAAGGACAAATAAACGGAAAAAATTAAAAATAGATATCCTCCAAGAAAACAAAACAAACCAAAAACAGAAAAAACACAAAAGTGCTGGAATCGTCATATCGTTGATATATGCAGAGGTAGGGACCACCACGCGTGGTGGGAGGTAAGTGTGCATGGCGGTGATGTCGGGTGCAGGAGGAGAAAAAGGGTACGTAACACAAGCTTACGCCCCTCTCGTCTTCTCCGGTATAAAAGCAAAAGGCAAGGCAAAAATTGCATGGCGAAGAAAAATGAAAAATAGGTATCATTGAGAGCACGTCGGCCTTGTGGCCGTCAGGAATCAGAGGGCACACGAGAGGACAGGACAAGAGACACAGCGATAGCCGCCGCGAGAGGAGAAATCGTGCATGATTAATACAGTCAAAAACGATCCCGCCCATGGCAACATATCGGATGCAAAGGGGACGTGCCAAACGTAAGCCAAAGTGGCAAAAAGGGGCGGGGACAGACGAGAGAAAAGATATATAGAGAGCACGCGACCAAGAAACAGTGTACAAGAGAAGAGGAGCAAGACTGGATAAATTTATGCAAATAAGAAAGTCAGGTGAGCACCGGGTATATTCGACGGCCTGCAGAGATGGGTAAAAGCCGGTTTTTTGTTGGCTTTCCAAGCTGTGCCTCGCCGTCTCGGGTAGATTGGAAAAGCGGCGGACAAGCTGAACGCGTGTATCGTTCTGTCTTTGTGGGGGCACGCCGTTGGGCATGAAACACGTGGATCATCGGTTGTCAGGGGCTCATGGCCGACGTGATGACAAGAGGCGGGGACGCGTGAGTTTGGTTTTTGGTCGGTTCGGTTGTCGTTGTTGTTTTTGTTGGTGTCCGCGATGAGTTGCCACTACAGAATCAACTGCTTCAGGTTCCGCTGGATGATCATGTCCTGCACCGAGCCCATGGTGATCTTGAGCAGGTTCGTGTCGGTCGCATTGGTGAAGTGGCCGTAGATTTCCTTTTCCGGGTTGCGGTTGAGCGCACGGAACTTGTCCATGAAGTACTTGCTCGCCGACTTGGGGTCCGTCGGCGGGCCCGTGTAGTCGGTGAAGCCGTGGGCTGTGATGGGGCTGTGCGCCAGCTTTTCCTTGAAGAGGTCCATCTTGTTGAGGAACAGGATGAGCGCCGACTTGGCGAACCAGTGGGAGTTGGCAATGGACTCCCACAGCATCAAGGCCTCGTTCATTTGGTTCTGTGAGCGTTAGTGGGGGGAAAAGAGAACAAAAGAAAAAAGAAAGAAAAAAGAAAGAAAAAAGAAAGAAAGAAAGAAAGAAAGAAAGAAGAACAAAAAACCCACCCCGTCCTTGTCTTCCACCAGACACTGGTCGTAGCCCGATATGGCGACGAGGAACAGCAGGCAGTTGACGTTCTCGAAGCAGTGGATCCACTTTTTGCGCTCGGAGCGCTGGCCGCCGACGTCAAACATGCGGTACGTCAGCTGGCCGAGATCGAAGATGGTCTCGGTGATGCCGGTGGTGCGCAACCGCGAGCGCAGCAGGTCCTGGTCGTTGGGGACGTAGGCGCGGTCCCAGATGCGGTCCAGGTCCTCGCAGAAGCTGAAAGAAAAGAAAGCGATATTAGCATGCCTTCTCACCGTTCATCGTTGTCTCCTCAACATGCACTCACTAGTCCAAGTTGTCGTGCAGCGCAAACTCGTTGCCCTTGGCAATGGCCTGCCGTACGCCGCCGTCGGTCCACAGCTGCTTGATGGGCGCGAGGTAGTCGACGGGCAGCGGGTCGTTGGCGCCGAGCTCAAAGTCGACCAAGATGTGCGCCATGTTTTTCTGGGAGCGGTTGCATTAGCAGGCCTTCTTTTTTCTTCTTCTTTTTTTCAAATGTTCTGGTCATTGATGGCTTGCACCCACCTCGTTCTCCTTTTTCTCAAAGGGAATGTCCAGCTCCTGCATGGCGTCAAAGATCATGCGGAACGACTGCACAATGTTGTTGAAGACGACGGGCCGCCATTCGAGCTTTTCGTTTTTGCTAAACCCTTGTGAATAGATCAACTTCATCTGCTTCAGCACGGTCGACTTGCCGGATTCGCCGGCGCCTAACTGTGTTAGAGTGTGTGGTAGAAAACGAGAGCGATACAGAAAACGACACCAGAAAATCAAATCAAACAAAACCCACCTAACAACAGCAGCTTGATCTCTCGGGACAACCGCTTCTCGTCGCTCCGGATGGCCTTGTCCAGCTCCCGCGAGCGGGCAGCCTCCTCGTCCCCCTTGCTGCGCCGTCCGAAGCACATGGCGAGAAACCCCAAACGGGTGGTTTGCGTAGGGGATAGGGGGGTTCGGAGGAAGGAGGCGTGGTGGTGGTGACGTGCGTCGTCGCTGGCGTTGGTTTGGTCGCGTGGCGTTCGGCGTGGGCGCGGCGGGTGTACTTCGCTGGCTCCGCAGATAAGAAGGCGTTTTTCCTCTTCTTGTCCTTCTTCTTCTTTCGTCGCACCCCACGCGGACGTACAGAAAAGGGGTAAAGGCGCAAACTGACAAGTCAATCGTTTCTGTTCTACCACCGGTTGTATCCGTTTTCGTCGTGTTGGTTCGTGATCGTTGTCGTCGCCGTCGTCGTTTGTAAATGTGATTTCGTCGGTCCTTTGGCTTTTCTTCGTGGTCCTAAGGGGGGAAAGGGTGCTTATTCCGTTTTCTTTGCTTTTTCTGTTTCGCGCAGTGGGGGGGTCCCTGTCTAGCGGCGACAAACGTTGCTACGAGCAAAAGGAGGTTGAAGAAGAGCGGGAATGGGTTACCTTTTGGTTGAATCACGGAGGTAGAAAGGACAGGACAAGAAAGAACAAAAGAAGCAGGGCGGATGAGAAAACCAGAGAGAAGCAAGGAAAGACTGGAGAGGATCACGGAAGAAAAGCGAAACAGGTCGGAGGGAAATGTAAAATAGCCAGGGTGTGCAAAAATAAAAATAAATAAGAAAAAACCAAAAAAGAACAATCTCAGAAAGGATGAATAAGAAAGACGGCACGACGCGCAAATCGAGGCACCAGGTGAGGACACGCAGCACACGACGAATGCACCGTGAAAAGAAGATGTGCAAACAGCAAACAAGAGGAAGGTGAACAAGAAAAAAAGGGAAGAAAAGCAAAAGCAAAAGCCTTGTCTACCGACGAGTCAGGGAAAAAAGAGAAAGGTGGAAATTCAAAAGGTGAGATTCAAGATAGAGAAAAGGCCCACATTCCGGCCAGGGAAGGAAACGGCCGAGAACGAGGAGAGAAGGGCAAAAATGGAGTCCGTTTTTTCCCACACGTTTTTTTACCCCTTGCTGCTTAACGGGGGGGGGGGAAGCGACCAAGGTTTGGGGCGCCGTCTGGCTTTACGCAGACGCGGCGGAGATCAGACGAAGCGGAACGGGAAGGGAAGGTCCATAAAAGAAGAACGAGTGTGGTATGCGTGGAGAGAGATGGCAAGAGGAGGCGATGCGAGTCGTACGCGTTCAGAGGTGTGTGTAATACTTTTTAACTCCCAGCAACAATAATAGCAGACCGATTTTAAGGGGGCAGCCACAAATAAGAAGAACAAACAGCCATCAGGTTTGAACAGCTGCAGGTGTCTCCTCAAAGGGCCTTTCGTGAGGGTATAGCCAGGATTCCCCCGTAATAACACATCATCAATGCTGATGGTAGCAGCACACCAAACCCCCTTGCGTCCATCTATTATGTGCCCTCATCTTCTGGAAACGTCTGCAGACTCTCGTCCTTCTGAGGTACGCCATCGTGGTCGCATGGCCCCCCTTCCTTTCCCCCCTGTGGCGGATGCAACGTCGTCGACTGCTGCTCAGGAGATTTGTCGTTTATTATTACTCGATAACAGGATCGGTATCCCGGAAAGTCTGTGTGTGTGCATACCGGCGTTTTATGTTCGGATTACGCCTGCTCGTGCTCGTTCGTTGAAAGCCTGGAAGAAAAACGTCTGTGTGGTTCTCGTCATTAAGGGTTCATCCATGGTTCTGTGACCGAGACAAAAATTACACTTTCCGTGGCGCAGCTTTACGGAAGACAAACAGCAGCCATGCAAAACACAACGACTCGGAGAAAAAAAAAAGGGAAAGACGGCCAGCCAAATAGACGAAGTGCCGAGAGCGAAGATCGTCCACTTTTGTGCGTTGCACCTTTTCCCGTTTCCCGTTCGATTTTTTCTCAACGATGTCTGAGTACGAGGAAAGCATATAACTTTTCATCGTTGTGCCGGCGGAGCTCAAAATCGGGCATGCAAACTGGAGAGTAATGCAATATGTTACGTCGTACAGGCTGACTCGGGTCGAAAAAATCCGTACATACAAGCTAAAGCGCTGAAAAGGGGGAGGGTGGATCTTTGTCAACGACACCCCACACAGGTACAACGTACCCCATCTTGCGTGCACAGGGAGAAACAAATGCTGCAGGAACAGACAAGAAACGAAATACGGCGAACCGGGGCTGTTTCGCCTAATATGGCGGCGCAGCCACCGGCAAGTGGAGTGGTTCCCTGCGGGTACGCCGCAATGTTAGTTGACACACGCGAAGGAATAGCTGCAGGAGCTCGGCATCTATGACTACCTCCATGTACGCGGATATGGACGCCATGCCTTAAAACCGCAAGATTAGGTCCACGTATATATACGGGGGTCATAGGTAGTAAAATTACGAGTAGAACATAGTTGTACAGATTACAAGATAGTATAAGAAAGACAACGTCGAGTACGAATCAAAGAGCCAATCGTTTCAAGCCGACCAGTTATGAGAGGCGGCCAATAACGGAAGTGTCGAAATAGAAAACGAAGATGAACAGAAGCGTATTGAAAAATTATCTCAGAGAATGTGACGAAGCACCTCCCGTCCGGCGTACTTCGTACTTCGTACGATCATTACTCGTATGGAGCATGCCGATCTCTGAAATTATCAACGGACGCCGGGGGCCTCTCGTCCCCCGTTCGGAATAGCCTCGTGTGAGCTATCAGATCTTTGCGCGGGCAGGCAAGGGGGGCCCGCCGGGTGCACTAACGGGGAGGGACGGAGACGGGCGAACCAAACCCGCAATGGTCCGGTGTTGGTTCGCCAGTTGGCCCCCGTCGGGCCTAGCCAGCGGCGCCACCCGTTATTAACCTCCAGCCCCCCCGAAAGCCCGTTCACGCCGGGTATGAAGAAACTTCTGTTGAGCAAGGGCCAACCGTTTTTTTTTTCTTTGAAGACCAGAAGCCAGCAACAAGGTGGGCCCCATTGCGAGCGCGGGCATCCACGAAATCTCCGTTGGTCCACATGGTAAACCTGGTTCTTTGAAACAGCCTTTTCTCCAGCGAAATACATAGAAACAAAAAAAACGGACGGAGTACGAGGTACGACGTTTGCTGGTCGTCGCCGACACAACTACCCGCCGTTTACTGGTGTAGCGGCAGAGAGAGAGCCAACGGTGATCTCGTGTATTCCATTATCCAAGGCACGTTACGTGGGAGAAGCAGGTTTGATGCAGGCTGTTCGTGTACAACGTGAAAGGAGAAAAAACAGTCCAGTGCTTAGCATACGCGGTCGAGCTTAGAATGTCGGATAGGGAAGAAAACGGAAGACATAAAAGCCCCGTAGCGTCAACCACAGCCCTTCTGATCTTGGGCCGCTTCCCATGACAAGCCCGCTGCCCAGAGATCCGACGTCGTCCTCATTTGTTCTATTTTGTTTCTGGTCACCCGTGTTGCGACTGACAATGGGCCCGGTTCGAGTTGCTCTCTGTGCGGGAAAATCGGAGAGGCAGTGGGACTTTGTGGCCGCCCATGTGGCCGGCGACGCGGTCGGCAACGAACGCGCCATGGGAACGCATAACGTCAAAGAAACAACATGGCCAAAAGGGGAAAAGAGACTTGAAAGTGAAGAGACAAGACATATATATATTGGCAAAAGACCTTGGATAAGGACCAATGCTGTCGCGACTGTGGGATGCAGAGGTGAAACGCCAATGCGATCGACCTCGCGGCGTTTTCTTTTTTCTCCTTGGCCCCCCCTTTCGCGTCTCGATTTTGCTGGCCGTCCCGTGTCTCGCACGTCTTCTGATAGGAACTGTATGATATTATAAACAGCTGTAATAAGGGTAAGAAAAGCATTTCCTCCCCCAGACAAACATACGCCAGCCTCGGATCGACCAGTTCGACACAGAAGGAGACGCACGGGGAGGGGGGCCGGCTAGCTGTGCCACATGGCATGGCCACATGGCAGTCGAGAGGGGGGACAAAATGGAGAGAGCATCGGCACTGTTCGGCGGCATAATACGAATGGTATTTTTGCAGCGCAGCACGGTAGAGGAACAACATGGCCTCGTCAGCCAACGACGGCAAAACCATTGTCCAACAGGCACCGACGGTCAACAGCCCTCGACCGGTCGTTGCTTACCACGGATCGCGGTGGGCATCTTTCTGTACAAACCGCAACGTTGTCTTTTTGTTCTCGCAACAGTGGATTGGGTCCCACGCTTTGTCGCCGCCGGCCAGCGAGAGCGTGCTCCAAAGTGCCTCGTTGCCTTCTCGTCGGATCCTGCCGAGCCGGACCCGACAACCACATTTTTATTTCGTATTATTGACGGATTTTTTTATTCTTCTTCAGAACATGGGAACGGGGCCCTCGTTTCGCATTATTCGCATTTCTTGCTCAGTCCTTTTCTCTCCGACAACGACGATCACAAAAATCCCCCCCCCTCCCCCACGGACCAAAAGGGTTGTTGGTCTATGCTTCACTACCAACCGTTGTCGTCCCTCCGCCTCCTTCTGCCACCACCACAAAACGCCATGAAACAGAAACGCACTGCAGATGCGGCGCTCTTCGCGTCCAGATATAGACATCTCAATTCCGAGAAGATGCTCATCTATGCGGCTGCGTCCATCCTCGATCCTGCTTCATACCATGTCATGCAAAAATCGCATGAGGCACAAAATCGGGTTCCTGTGGGCATAAGCTGGCGTCAAGCAGTAGAGTTTTCTTTTTCTTTTTTCTTTTTCTTTTTCTTTGGGGTCTTTTCCAAAGGACCTGGCTTCAAAGTGCAGCAGCAGCGGAAAGTCGCGGTAGGTCCAGAATTTAGGGGAGGATGTACCTTCATCGCGCTGTGACTTCAAACATAGGGGACGCCTAGTCTTCCGTTCTTCAAAAAGGCAACGATGTGCGATCGTCGTCTGGTTGGTATAGGACACCCAAAAAATTGCTTCTATGTTTTCTACGACGGAAAAAAAAAATCTCTAAACAGCTTGGCCCCTATTTTTCAAAACACATGACCGCGTACCGGAACGTGCCGTTGGCGTACCCGCGGCGCATCGCCCGGAACGCCTGCAGAAACGCGATGCCGTCGCGGCCCTGGCTCAGGGCAAACGCCCACAGCGCCGGGTTCTGCACGAGCGCCCACGACAGGTCCCACGTCTGCTTGACGTCGCCGCTGATGTCCGTGGGCGGCGCCCGCACGCGCAGGCCCGCGGCCGTCGCCAGGTCGACGTAGCCGGCCTGCGTGCACAGCGGCGGCAGCAGCATGCCGTCCTCGATAGGCTGGATGTCGCGCGCAAAGGCGTCCGCGGCCACGTCGGCGGCCTTGAACCAGTCCGCCAGCACGAGCCGGCCGCCGGGCCGCAGCACGCGGTGCGCGTTGCGGAAGAAGAGCGCCTTGTCGGGGAAGTGGCTGAGGGCCTCGCTGATCCAGACGACGTCAAAGGCGGCGGCGGCGGCGGCGCTCCGGTCCGCGCCGCCGTCGGCAAAGTAGTCCGTTCGGCGTCCAATTCGAGGAAGCGCACGCGGCCGTGGCCGAGGGGCAGGAAGCCGTGGGCATCGGCGGAGGCCGTGCTTGTGTCGGGGGTCCCGGCCGCCGCCACAGCCGCCGCCGCCGCCTGCGCGGTCAGCTTGGTGGCGAGCTCCACCTGCCGCGTCGAGATGGTGATGCCCGTCACGCGGCAGCCCAGCCGGGACGCCAGGTACCGCGAGGTGCCGCCGACGCCGCAGCCGACATCAAGGACGGTGAGCGGCGTGTCCCCCCTCGCGTCCTCCCCCGCGCCGCCCAACCCGCTGATCGACAGCAGCAGCTGGATCAGGTTGGCCTGTGCCGTCTCCTTGCTGTCGTGCGCCTTGGACGCGTCCGTGGGCCAGTAGCCGTGGTGGATGTGCTCCCCCCACAGGCTGACGTAGTAGTCGCTGGCCAGATCGTAGTGCTGCTTGATCCGCTCCTTGAGGGCCTGCATGGTGGTGTGGGCGAGGCCGAGCGGGGTGTCGTACTGCCGGCTGAGGTTGGTGGTCTCGTCCACGGGCGGCACGGCGGCCGGGTCTGCCGTCGACGTGGCCATTTGTGTAAGAGGGCCGGTTGATGCAAACGCGTTGTGCTGCTCTCAAGCAAGCGGTTAAGCAAAGGGAGACGATGCGGAGAGAAGCAACAAGCAGTAGGTTCAAGACGATCGCCTCAATGAGCTTATTCGAGTGGAATTGGCAAAGAGGAAGTTTTCAGTCGTATGTTCTCGGTGATTCCTCGTCACAGGCTCATAGGTTTCAGTCGACAGCCATGTGCATGCGAACGGACTGGTGGCCGCGCCAGCGTGAAACGGCCCATGTCGTGCAGATGGCGGGGCAGTCCTAGAACCAACAGCCATTGGTTCCGCCTCGCAAGCTCTATTCGCCTGTATCTGTTAGGCTGAGCCGCTGTTGGGCGGGAGCAGGTGTACTAAGTGGCTTTGGAAACTAAAAAAAGTAACCAAGGAGATAGATAAGCGAGAATGTGTAGATTCCTTGCAAATCTGCTCTTTGCCATCGACCACACGATGCAGAATCTTGACCAAGAGGCCAGAAGGAAGGAAAGAACGCCGAACCACACCAGCTGTAATTTCTGTTCCTGAAAGGGAAAGGACGGAATTTCACGGGAGCTGAAGGTGCGTGTGAGTTGGGGAGGAGGGGGGGGGGGGGGGGGCACTTTCCCCCCCCAAGCGGCAACGCCGCCTGATTTCTTGGCAAGAACGGTCAGGCCGTACCTTCTGGGGGGAGGCCTCGGCTCCGTTTCGTTGCAGTAGATCCGTCTTGTGGAAAACGAAACGGGGAAGCAGAGTATCGAACGATTGGAAGCAAATGACCGAGACAGAGCATCCTCAACTCATGGGCCTGTTTTGGCACCATGGCCACAGAAACATAGCCGATGACGCAGCAAAAGACGCAAAATGCAAGGACGGGGCAAACCTGGCACTTTTGTGAGGGCAACGAACCGCGACGACAACGAGAAAATCGAAGCAGTTTTTTGCCTTCGTTCGCCAAAACGTGGATCGTGTGTCGGAGAGAACCGGCAAACGGAGGGACTACAGAACGGTACAGGAAACGGACAGGGAAAACAAGCTTTTGCGACGAGACCGTTGCATTCGGAAGGCGTCAACTGACGACCTGTCCAACGGCAGCGACGCGTACACAGGCGGCAGCCAAGCTGGGGGCCCCACCGCAAACGATTGGCTCGTTGGCTGCGGCAGGTAAAACAACATCCTTCAGCCATCATCCACGTATGCGTGGAAATTCCATCGTGAAAGCCATTCGACGGTAGGTGCGGTGGAGTCTATCTGGCTTCCGATAAAGAAGCTGCGACCGATTGCCTCCCTGGCTGGCTCGCTCCTTCTCTCCTCAACCAATATATTGCGCTGTTCGCCGCCGATTGGGGAAAGGGGCGCGTCTTGCGTCCCCAGCTGACGATGCAGGACGTGCTCCACCCGAAAAGGCAGTCGCAGCTGGGGAAGTAGAATGGCGCACGACATGACGCGAAAGGGCAAGAGGAAAGCGCACTCGCTTCCGCGTGCGATCGAATAAACTATTGCTCTAGCCCAAGAACTACGAAACGGCTGGCCAAGCGAACAGGCCTAGACCTTGGCAGGGCCACATCGTAGGACGGCGTGCCGCCACAAAGACAATCTAGGGTGCATGTACAGAACTTGAATGTGTGCATCCCATTCGTGCAAAGTGCGCCCCCTAGCAGTAACAATAGCGAGGCTGCATAATATGTACGAAATAGGCAACGACCAAGCAAGGCCGGTTTTGAGGGAATCCGTGCTGCTCTTTGCTTAAAGGTCTTCAATTGCCCAGTGATGTCTCGTCCTCATTTTCAGTCCTTTTTCCCTTTTTCCCTTGACTGAGGATTTGGTTGGCTTACAACTGATTTCCGTTCGCCGGTTCACCACACCGGAATAGCCTTTATTCACCGTTTCCGCAGCAGCTTTTTGGGTTTCGCTTCGTCTTTGCCCGCCCTTTTCCCGTCCCGGCAACCCGTCACAGAACTCTTTCGAAAGTCTTGGCCTTCGTCATTTTTTTGCTTTCGTCTTTGCTCTTTCGTTTTTCTTTTTTGTTGTGCGTTTTCTATTTTTGCCAGGCCAAGCCAGGGTCCGTTCTCCATCTCGCAAAACCGCGCGCTTAGACGAATCGCGTATTACCATCCACACGTTTACACGCTGCGACATCCAGGTAAGGCCTCTCATCCACTGGATTCTTTTCAATGATTTACCTTCTTTTTGCCCTTTGCCTACCGTTCTCTCCACTCTCTTTGTCCACCTGTATCATGTTAAGTGCTTTTTTTGTCTTCCTGTTCACCGATGTGTCGCTGCCTTTTGCCCCTGTCACGAACTCAAAGAGCGCCCGCTTTCTTTCTTTCACTGCCGTCAGAGAATAACATACATTCTCCGGAAAGAGGTCCGAATAGACGAATTCACTGAAAGAGACATTCCATCTGTTTTGCCAGTGCTTCTACACCTTTCTTTTGCCGCGGTCGAGACCAATGTCTGGAACTTCCCTTTTCTCACCCGGCAAAAGGGACTAAACGGCCCATCTGGATAAAAAAGGCCTCGCTTCTTACTGTTCTTTTCTAAATCCTTTTCACTTATTTTCTTCCTTCTTTTTTTCTGTTTGTTTCTTCACAAGATTCCAACCGGCTTGCCGGAAAGTGGACAGCGTTGTTTCTTTCTCTCTTCCTCTTCTTGTGTCTTTGGCGCCTTTCACCTTTCACCTTTCCATTTCACCTTTCAACCTTCTTGCTTTGTTTTGCCTTCATTCTGGTATTCTTCGTTTTTGTGTTCTCCAAGCTTGATGCTTTAAACATCTTATTTCGTTATCAATTCCCTAATATCCAAACGAGCCCCTAATTCCACAATCCCGTTCGCTCCCGCAACCCCCCAAACCCTTCACAACCAGGAAACTGAACGACCATGCGCAGATTTTCAAAGGCTGCGCGATCAGAAAGCTGGTCCACCATGAGTATCGACTCCGTAATGGAAACTGCTTCCAAAACCTCAACAAAAGCGCCGTCGTCGCGAGACTACGACACAGGCTTTCCCGAGCCGTTCGGCGGCAGTAAGTTTGACTCGCCCTGTTTTCAACCCCTACCCATAACATGTCTTTCACCTTCTTGTTTCTTAGCCGGCTGACAGTGTCTACAGTAGGCAACACAACGTGGCGACACCCCGACGCCAACACATCTCCCGATGCCTCCATCTCGGCGGCCGACGTCGCCGTGGAAAAGGTGCTACGCCGGTCTCGGGGCTCCTTCTTGATGAAACACAGGCGCACCCTCAACTCCGGCAAGCTCACGCATACCAGCGTGGGCAGCTTCCACGACATGGCCGCGATCCGTGAAGCCCCCGCAGCGGCAAGTGCCATCCGTGACGAAGGCCGGCCCTCCAAGGATAGCGGCGACAGCAGCTCCACACGGTCGTCGTCGTCGGCCCATGGTGACGCTGCTGATGGGCAATTCTTGCACAGCGGCAGCAACGGCGGCAACGGCAGCGGCGTAATCAACCCACTGGCAACGTCTGCAAAGGGCAGCAACAGCCACAGCCACCGTGATGGCGTGTTCCGCAAACTGAGAATCCTCAACTAGAAACGGTCTTCTCAACGCCAACACGATTCATCACGATCAGCGTGGCAGGGTTTGGTGGCCGGCCTCGCCGCCCAGCTCAGAAACAAGAGAGCATCGCAGGCATGTATGGATCCACTATCCCTTCATCCGCCTGCGGGCCGCACTGTTTCGCTGTGGACGGCGGTCAAATTGTTTGTGTCTCTGGACACGAGCTGCGAAACGAAATAAAAATGCATACGGAGGAGTTTTATTCGGAAGAGTACCTAGCACAGGCAGTTTATTTCTGTTAATCATGAAGCATTTGGCCAGGATAAAGCCGGATGGATTTGGTATTGGAGGGTTTGATGATTGTCATTGTATCCATTTCCGGCGAAGATCAGGCGTATGGGTTTTTTTTTTTTCGTTTGTTTTTTTGCTTTCCTTTGTCTTGTCAGCATAAATAAAGCATAGCACCGCCGAAAATATTAGAGCGTACTTGGCAACTATACAATGTTTGAGGTTCGATGTGGACAGTTCATAGCTGCGAAACATCACGTTGTTCCTAAGCCATTTCTTGCCTTCTCTCAATAAATATGCTCTTTGTCTTGATCATATAAATTGGAATAATTAAAGTCATAAAAAAAACATGATTGTCTCGCCTGCTTCCTAGAAAAAATCTGGACTGCACTCATGCTAGTTGTGAACATCTTCCCTCCCCTTCTCTTTGATGGCCCAGACGCTGCGTAGTGCCCGGCCGCCACCGTCACCCCAGGGACCTCGAAAGCACGCGCTCAGCTCCCTCGGTACGTCGTGTACGAAAACGGGCTCAGCAGCAGCGGTACGTGGTAGTGCTGCCCGGCGGCTACGCGGAACGTGACCGCCGCCTCGGGGAAAAACGTCTCGCCCGTGCCGTAGTAGCCCTCCACGTCGAAGCGCAGCGTCCATGTCGTGGTGGGGCGGGCGTTGGGCGCGGCGGCGGCGGCGACGGCGGCCTCGGCCTCGGCCTCGGCCTTCCCCAGCACGTCCTCCAGCGTGTAGACGGGCACGTCGCCCGACGCGTTGGCCGCCGAGTACGGCAGCCACACGGTCACGCGGCCGTCGTCGTTGGTCTGCGACTCGAACACCTGCGTGGCCTGGCCGTTGTGGTGGTGCGGCGGCAGTTCGTTGTCGCTGGCCCCCGTCGCCGTCGTCGCCTCCGACCCGGTTGGCGGCGTGTGGTGGAAGCTGGACGGCCCCGCCCCGAGCTCGAGGCGCACCCGCACGCCGGCGGCGGGGCGGCCGCGGGCGGTGTCGAGAATGTGGCAGGTGATGCGGTCTTTGGTGGCCATGGTTGGAGGGGGGAGGAGGTATTAGAGAAGTTGGTCAGAGGGCAAGAACTCTGCAAAGGCGTTTCTACCGATATAAATATCTCGTGTATGTACGCCTGGCGGGGAACTCCGGGCTCCGTGGCAGGCAGCCTTGTCTGGGGGCGCTGCCCGCAGTAGCTTCGGGGGCGTTGTTTGGCCTGAGCTGAGCCTCAGGTTGGGAGCTGGAAGGCTGCCCCACCAAAAGGCGTGGGGCTTGGAGAAAGGCAAAGACTTGTTGGCGGGCCGTTTCTTCCTGCGCTTTGCGCTCTCTGAATTGACCGCTTTTTTTCTGCCGGATTTATTCCCACCGTCATGTCGCGCCGACTGCGGTTCTAGCCGCTTCTACGCAAACTCAAGAAACTTACCAGGCATTTTATACGCCCGCACCCACCGCCACGAAATCAGACGTGGCTTTTTTCTTCTCACCGCATACTTCACCTTACGTCGACCCCGCGAGCATCTTTACTTTCTATCTGGCAGTTTTGCTTTCTGCCTTGGGCACAAAGTCAGTTCACTCAATTTTTTTTTCTGGCTTTTTTTTCTTCGGGTTTTTTCTTCCGTCCGCAAAAAACCATGGCCGCCGTGGTCAACGCCGACGCCGACGACGTCATGGAGCCCACGCTCCAGTCGATCCTCGACCAGCGCTCGCTGCGCTGGATCTTTGTCGGCGGCAAGGGCGGCGTCGGCAAGACGACCACGTCGTGCTCGCTCGCCATCCAGCTCGCCAAGGTCCGCCGCAGCGTGCTGCTCATCTCGACGGACCCGGCGCACAACCTGTCGGACGCCTTTGCGCAAAAGTTTGGCAAGGACGCGCGGCTCATCGACGGCTTCACCAACCTCAGCGCGATGGAGATTGACCCCAGCGCGGGCTTGCAGGACATGTTGGCGGGCATGGGCGACGACGGGAGTGGCGGCGGCGGGGCCGCAGGAGGCGTCAACAGCATGGTGCAGGACCTTGCGTTTTCGGTAGGTGCCCTTCTGTAGTCTTTTTTTTCTTTTTCTTTTTCGCAATGTCCGCAGCTCGGCGCTGACAACCCAGATCCCCGGCATCGACGAAGCCATGTCTTTCGCCGAAGTCCTCAAGCAGGTCAAATCCCTCTCCTACGAGACCATCGTGTTCGACACCGCGCCGACAGGCCACACGCTGCGCTTCCTCCAGTTTCCTTCCGTGCTCGAAAAGGCCCTGGCCAAGATCAGCCAGCTGTCGGCGCAGTACGGCCCGCTGCTCAACGGGCTCATGGGCGGTGGGGCAGGCGGTGCCGGCGGCGGCGGCGGCCCGACGTTGCCCAACGGCCAGAGCCTCAACGGCATGATCCAGCAGCTCGAGAGCCTGCGGCAGACCATCTCCGAGGTCAACACGCAGTTCAAGGACGACGCGCTCACGACGTTTGTGTGCGTGTGCATCCCCGAGTTCCTGTCGCTCTACGAGACCGAGCGCATGATCCAGGAGCTCGCCTCCTACAGCATCGACACGCACTGCATCGTGGTCAACCAGCTGCTGTACCCGCGCGCGGGGTCGCAGTGCGAGCAGTGCACGGCGCGGCGGCGCATGCAAAAGAAGTACCTCGACCAGATCGAGGAGCTGTACGACGACTTCAACGTGGTCAAGATGCCGCTGCTGGTGGAGGAGGTGCGCGGCAAGGAGAAGCTGGAGCGGTTCAGCGAGATGCTGGTGCACCCGTACGTGCCGCCGGACGGCGTGGACGGCGGGACGGTGAGCGAGACGTGAGAGATGGGGCGGCAACAAAGGAGCAAGCGTTTTGGGGTAGATTTGTTTTGTTTTTGTTTTTGTTTTTTTTGATATTGTTCATCGGGAGGTTATTTCCTTTTTGTATGTCTACGAGGAGTATCTGTTGTGTGTTTGTAAATGAGCTGCATGAAGACAATGGCAAAAGCATATGGGTGTGTCTGTTCCGTTAGAAGTGCATAGAGAGATAAGCAAGGCGAAAGCCAAAGAAATGTTCGCTTTTCACAATCACACGGCCCCAGCCTTTTCTTGTCTTCATTTTTACTTTTCATCGTTCCGTCATAAGTTGATCAGCACGTTTAAGCACTCAGTAAACGGCCTCTGAGAACAGTGAGCGAGGCCGTGCGCATCTTTCACCGCCTGTATCCTATCACTTTGTCTGAGCCATATATCAGGACTACGGCCTCCAGCCTTACCGAAGCTCCTTACTTCTGGTTCGCTGTCGCTCGTTTCGTTTGGCCACCGCCGCGCATTTAAGCTTCCAAGCTCCTGTTTTCCTTGCTTCCCGGCTTTTCCCATTTGCCTTCGTTACGTCAGTCGTCCATCAAAAAAACACAGACAAAGAATCAAGGTGAGCTTTATCCTTCGTAGTTTTTTTACACTTTTTTTCGTAGAAAAGCCGGGCTTCTCATTTACTCGAGGCGATTCCGTATATTTAATTATCGTCACATATAGATATTACGTAGTTGTACCTACCTAGCCAAAACTCTACGAAAGATACAACATGAAACCCCTCCCGAGCTTCGCCCGAACTGGACGTTTTAAATAGCTATTTTTTTCAGCATCGCAATCCTAACTTTCATAAAATCATAGAATTTTGGGTTCCGATTTCACGGGCAGGCGCTGCTTCGTTCTTATATGAGCACTAACAATCTCGCTCTTTCCGTCTGTTTGTTGTATGCTCTGCTTGCTGCGTTTGCGGGTACCTCCGGCCCACGTGAAAAGTGAGCCATTTCCACTCTTCTACTGTATTTCAACTAGCACGCCGTTCCTTCCCGTAGTCGGCCACCTTCGTCCTTCCTTCGTTCTTTCCTTTCGCGGACCCTTTCGCTCGCCATTGTTGGAAACTCCGCTTTCGTCTCGTGCTCGCTTCGGCCGGCCAGCACAAACCGCCTTCTTGCCCTCTGCTCCTTCTATTTTTTCGTTGCGCTTCGCTCGCTTGGTTTTCTGGCTGCTCTTCTTTTCCCTCTGTCTTGCTCGCAACATTTTCCCCGCGCTCTCGCAGCCGGTCACTGCTTCTTCCCCGCCCCACGCCAGCAACTAAACCTTTTTCACTCCTCGGCCGGAAGCCCGCGCGACAGCACGCCTTTTCTGCAGTCGGCCGCCGCGTCCCACCAAATTGCCTAGCCACGCCATTTTATTTTTCTCTCTAACCTTTTCTCGGACTATCATTCTCACGCCCGGTTTTCGCAGTCTGCTCCGTACGGACCTGCAATTCCGTCTCCTCCTCTCTCTCCCTCTCTCTCTCGCGTGCGCGCCCTCTCTCTTTCTCCTCACTTCCCGCGACCTCATTTCTCCTAATCTCCGTCCATGCCCCCGAAACTATCTCCGGCCAATTCCATCTTGCTCGACTTTTTTTCTTTTCCCCCCTCTTCCCACGACACTGCTACCATTGTCGCCGCCGCCATTGCCGCCGCTGACAAAGAAGAGCGACAATAGTATCATGCCAGGCGAGGAACCGCTTCCGAGCGGGTTCGCGCCGAGGCTTCATTTGATCAAACAGGCCAACAGCCGTCTGTGGCACGACCACACCGCGCTGCTGCGCTCTCTTCTGGAGGCGGGGAACCACGACCAACAGAGACACCAACATCCAGAACGACTACGAGAACGACCACAGCAAAGGCGGCCGTCGCTCGTACCACGACCGGACCGTGCGCGGCCGGTACCGGAGGCGGCTCGGGACGATAGCGGATGGTTCGGCGACAACGGCGGCCATGACCATGGCCATGACGACGGGGCGTGGTGGCCCTTGGGGCTGGGGCTGGGCCGTGATCCCATATTGGTACCGGGGCACGTGCCTGCGGACGACGTCCGCGCGGCAGGGGTCGGCAGGCGGCAAGGGCAGCACAGACACGGAGATAACAACAACAGGCGCTCGGTGCCCCTACCACATGTCCTCGCATCGTTGACGTCGACACCCTCATCTGCCATGTACGACCAGCCGGACACTGTCCCGTCCTCCGCTTCTACCGCTACGATTCCCGACACCACCGAATCCCCTTCGATCCCTCCCTCTCCCTCGGTGCCCTCATCGACCACGCCCTCGCCCTCGCTCATCTCGCCGTCTACAATTCGCTCCGACATACCTCCACCACCACCACCACCACCGACGCCACCACGATCACGATCACCATCCACCACCAAATCCTCGTCGTCTTCCTCTCCCTCCTCACAGGCCCCGGTCGCCGCCGCCGCAGCGGATATCCAACCTCTCACTGCCTTTGAACGGTGGACGCTGCACGCGTCCGATTCGCAGTTCAATGCCCTGTCTGGTGCCATCGGCGGCTTCACATCCGGGGTGTTTACGTGTCCGCTGGACGTCATCAAGACAAAGCTGCAGGCACAGGGCGGCTTTACCGCCCTTCAGCAGGCCGGCCGGGCGGGAGGCCAGGGCCACCACCACAAGGTCTACAACGGCCTTGTCGGCACTGCACGGGTCATCTGGCAGGGCGAAGGCATCCGCGGCTTGTACCGGGGCCTGGGACCCATCATCATGGGCTACCTCCCGACCTGGGCCGTGTGGTTTACCGTCTACAACAAGAGCAAGCTGTGGATGGGCGAACGTTACCGTATGTAGATCTTTTTTTTCCCCTTTCCCCCCCCCCTTTTTTTCCTTTTAATTCCGGCCGTAAAATGTGTGTTTTGACGGGAAAGATCATGTATTTCGCTAACCCTGGAGGTAGACAACACCTTTGTCATTAACTTTTGGTCGTCCATCGTGGCCGGCGCCAGCAGCACCGTCGTGACTAACCCCATCTGGGTCATCAAGACCCGCCTCATGTCGCAGATGCCCAACAACCACGACCGGCCCGGGTACTCGCCGTTCCCCAAGGGCGCCAACACGCCCACGGTGCGGCCGACCCTGCACACGCCCTGGCACTACGACTCGACGTTTGACGCGGCGCGCAAAATGTACACGACCGAGGGCATCCTGTCGTTTTACTCGGGCCTGACGCCCGCCCTGCTGGGCCTCACGCACGTCGCCGTGCAGTTCCCGGCCTACGAGTACCTCAAGACGCGGTTCACGGGCCGCGGCATGGGCGAGTCCCCGGGCGACGGCGAGGCGCCGGCACACTGGTTCGGCGTGCTGTCGGCGACGATCCTATCCAAGATCCTGGCCAGCAGCCTGACGTACCCGCACGAGGTCATCCGTACGCGGCTGCAGACCCAGCGGCGGCCCCAGAATGGGGTGTCCGTGCCAGCGCCTGGGCCGGGGCCGGGGCCGGGGCCGCACGGAACGTCCGCGGGGCAACCACAGTCACCAGCACCACGAACATCCGCAACACCTTCAACAGCACGGTCGCCGGCGCAGCCGCCACCACCGTCACCATCACCATCACCACAAGCCACCCGCTACAGGGGCGTTGTGATGACCTTTCGCACGATTCTGCGCGAGGAAGGGTGGCGCGCGTTCTACGCGGGTCTGGGGACGAACATGATGCGGGCGGTGCCGGCGGCGACGGTGACGATGCTGACTTACGAGTACGTGATGCGGTCGCTGAAGCAGACGCGGCACGACGCGCAGCAGAAGCTGAATGGTGTGCTGTGAGGGACGCACTACTTCCGGTGAAAGACGACAGGGAAATGTGCCTTCTAGTCCCTGTCCTGGCGTTCTGATGTTCCAGCATACCGTGGCTTAATTTTTTTTTCTTTTCTTTTTTTTTTTGCACGCTCGGATACATGATGTCTGTGCTATGCGTATATGTTGTTTTCGTCCACTGTGAGGGTTGTACAAAGCAACCCCCAAATTTGCATCGCGCCCGTTGGCCGGGAATCTGGGGAAATTTTTCTGCTATTTTATATCTTTCGTCTTCCGTCTTTCCATTTCGTTCATGTTGTTTTCGTTTCCGTCTCGTAGCATTCATAGACACGGCGAAACACTTTGCTATTTTTTCCACCTTCGTCTTCTTCTTTTTTTTTTCTCTTCCACGGGTGACTGCACGTTGTTCATCCCATGGATTTCGTCGGTCAAAATGGATGTGTTCTGTCTGCATCATCGTAGAAGCTCGCATGATGACGGAAGTAAAGAGTTCTGTTTGTAAGGGTAGCCATTGGCAACGGGCATACTCACTCATACTTACATACTATCGTACGCAGAGCATGCGCCGACATCGAACATGTTTTCTCTTCGCGCACGCGATCTCCTTCTGGATAGAAGTTGTCGTAGAATTGATATTCTTCCGTGTTCAATGTTTCTTCCATCTTAGTTGCCCTTGGGGGTTAGCGTGATGAGCAGACTCGATCCTGAAACGCCGCCCTTTTCCCTTTTCCCACATCGCGTGTGCTGTCCCCTGGGCCAAACTGAAACACAGGGCCCCCTGCCGGTTTGCTTGGCCCGAACGAGGGCAGCGTCGCGTTTTTAGAGGGTCCGTTTCTCAGGTACTTGTCCTCCGTACAGGGTACTGCTCCGTACTCGTATCAAGACCCATAATTAGAGTTTCTTTTATTTTTTTCTTCTTTTTGGTTCGCGGCCTCATAGGGACCCCGTAGCCCACCCTCATCCCTGAGCAATAACACAGCCACATAAGACCGTTTTTTCTGTAAGGGCTGATCCCACCTGAGATCGGATCGAAAAGGGAAGGATAGCATTTGGAAGAAGACGTCAAAGCAGGCGAGAAAATGCCGACGACGTTGGCCAACGTCAAACAAACGGGAGAACAGCAGCCAAGTGGTCGTTCCGCATAATTGCGAACTCGAAAAACAGGCTGCCTATTTTGCCGAAAATGTCGAACCCAGAGGCACGGAGTGCCTGGTTGAATGTGCAGCGGTGAATTTTTTTGGTGTGGAGCGACCGTTTCCAGCTGCTGGTTGTGCTGCCATCGTGCTGGGTTATTACCAGAAGCATAATATATACAATGTCTGGCCACGCTCCGTCATGCAGGCACCGTGTGCACCTGCCTGCATGTACCTGCGTTGAAGGCTCCGTTTTCCCTGCATGCACTCCTGGTTGTATGCAGCGTTGCGGGGCGGATAAAACGGTCAACAGCCATGCAGTGCCGCCGTCGCACAACAACGTGCAGGCGGCGACTCCGTATAACTGAGTAAACAAGACTTAAAAAAAAGACGGAGCACGTCCAGACACGTCCAGACGCGTCCCACGCAACGACAGAATCGGGAAAGAGCAAGACACCGTTGGTCGTCGTCAAAATAGGGGCAAGGGGGGTGCTTTCTTCTTCTGACACGTCGTCCTTTCCCCTCCCTCCTCATTCCCCTTCCCCTCCTTTCTTTTTTTGTTTTCTCCTCCACGGCCTCCTCGTGTTTCTCTCCCCTCCACCTACCAAATATGGCATGACAACGCAGAAAACAAAACAACCCCCCAAAAACATACCCACCTTCGCTCTTTCCTTATTTTTCATTTTTGGCTCCCCATCGTAGGCCCAAGGCCTCCGAAGACTGAGAAAGAGCCCCTTGCCCAGCTTAGTGCCGTCGCGTTGATAGGCTTGGTCTTGTTTCTCTGTTTTCTTCTCTTCCTTTCTTTTTCTCTTCTTTTTGTTTTCCTCTTCTTTTTTTCCTTTTCTCTGTTTCCTTTTTATTCTGCTGTTTCCAAACCAAGGCATTCTTTGCTGCCGTTTGTTCCTTCCTTCCTTTTTTGTCGAGGATCGCCCTACCCTTGTTGTCTCCTTCGCTGTTTCCGCATTCGCAAGACTCTAGACGAACGCTGTTTCGCACATTCCTCATTTGTTTTTTCTCCCCTCTGTTCTTTCCAACTTCTCCCACCAGACGACTTTCTGGCTTCTTTCTCTTGACTGCTCGCTCTACTTTCTCCTCTTGACCTTACACCGCACAAAACACTTCGTTTGGCCCCAAATACCAACACCCAAACAAACGAAACACTGTCCTACAGCGATCCGCGCCGCTTCCAGTCTCTGTTGTCCGCGCCATGGCTTTGCAAGCTGCCTACCGGCAGTTTTTACACTCGCCCAACTCCTCCCAACTCGCGGCCGACGCGGCCCTGTACTATGTCACCACCCTCACGGTCGTCCACGGCGCCACCGAGATCATCAAACACCTCAGCTCGCAACACACGCAGCTTAAGAAGAAGAAGGAGGCCTTTCTGAGCGCCGTCGAGTCGTCAACGGGCCTGGCCGTCGAAGTCGACACGACCATCGAGTTTTTGACCGGCGGCAGCGCCTATCTACCACGGTTGGACGACAATTTTCTGGCGGACCGCGTTGTTTACCTGCCCATCGTGAGTTCTGTGTCCTGGTCTTGCCCCGCTGCACTTCGCAAGCTCAAGAAGTAGAGCTAACCGAGAGTTCTGTGGACCTAGACCCATTTTGTCTCGTTCAACGCCGACGGAAAAATCCTGCAGATCCGCCAGTCTTGGGACCAGGGCGCGTTGCTGAAGCAGATTGAGGTGATCGGCAAGTCCGGCCGAAACTGGCCCATCCACGACGGCGCCGAGCAGGCCAAGCTCATTGCCGGGGCTGTCGGCGTCTCGGGTGTCGAAGGTGCCGCAGCAGCAACCAGCAGTGCGGCATCGGCGGCTGCGGCGGTGCCCGCGGTGGCTCGCTCGCGCGGCAACTCGAACGCTATGCGCGATCCGCATGCGTCGCTCGAGCTGTTTGCTACCCGCGACGAACTCGAAAGTGTGCCGGACGCCGTCGTGGCGCCCTATGCGGGTGTGCGGCCGCGCCAGCGCGACGTCACCGAAATCCTCCACGACGAGCCGACAACCGACGACGAAGACGCCGTCGCCCGCTCCGTCATCTCGCCGTACGCCGGCCGTCGTCCGCGCCAGCGGTCGTTTACCGAAATCCTCGGCGACGACGACGAGGACGACGAACAGCTGAGGGAATCCGCCGACAATGGTTCACCGTCGAGCAGAGGCTACGCAGCTTCGAGTCGCGGGCGGTCGCGGTCACCCAGCAAAGTGGTTGCGCCCAAGGCCGGCTTGAACCGCAAGTTCCAGCCTGTGCGCGTGTTCGAAGCCGACGAGGCGGCGGCCGCCGCGCTGGACGCGAACTCGCCGGGCGCGTCCAGGTCGCCTGAACGCTCGTACCGGCCGCACCCCAAGAAGTTCAACCACTTTGACTTTGCCGACGGCTCGGACCCGCAGGATGCGCCCAAGGCCGGCGTGACCTTTGATACGATGCCCAAATCGAAGCACGCCAGCCACTGGTCGTACGACGATTTCGCGACCCCGCAGAAGCCGCCCCCACGGCCGCCGCGCGGCCAGGAGGTGCGCCACTTTGCCCTTGGGGGCGACGAGGTCCCGGAGACGCCGTCGGCCGCCTCGCGCAAGCCGGCCCCCGTGCGGCCTCGACGCGACGCCGAAAAGCACTTTGAGTTCGAAGACGACGGCGTGCCTTCGGGCGACCCGCGTCCCGCCGCACGTCCGCGCGGTGCGGGCCACAACGACGGCCTCGGGCTCTACGAGAACAATCTTTACAAGGAAGACGGTTCAGCGCCAACGCCGGGTCCGGCGCGCGCGCTGGGCAACATCACCAATCTCAGAGACCGCTCCAAGATCTTCGAAGCGCACTTCACCATGACCGACGAGGCGCAGACGCCGACGGGCGCCGGTCCGACAGCTGCGCCGATTGGCGACGACCGTGTCAAGGCGGTCAAAATGATGGAGTCCAGCTGGGCGTCGACGTTTGAAGACGACGCCGCTGGTGAACAAAAGGAGAACAACAACCCGATTCCCGGCACCAACATTGTCGCAAACGACAGTGGCAACCGCGGCATCCAGGTCGGCGGCGACGGCATGGGCGGCAAGAAGAGTGGCCGCAGCTGGAGCTTTGGTGACGACGACGACGCCGCCAATGCATCTGGCATGGGTCCATCAATACCTGGAAAGAAGCAAGGAACGGCCAATCAGGCAAGCGATTTTTGGGACTTTTAGACAGCAGGCCCGGTAGCGGGTGGATTGTTGTTGTTTTTTTGATTTCTCGTTCACCCCGTTCGTCTTTTATTCTTTGTGTAGCCAAGCGGTGACGGACGCAGCACACGTGCTTTTGGCTTTCGCACTGCCTATGATTCATGAGGTCTCTATGCTCTGCTTCTCTCTCTCTGTGTAGTCTTCTTTTTTTTCTTCTTCTACGGATTTCTTTTGTGCTGCTTCTTTGCGGTGTTTCCGGTTGCAAGGCGGCAGCCTCTCTTCTTGTTGAGGGGCTCCTTTTCTTGTCCCCATTACGTCGTCGGCCCTCGACAAGGTTGTCCGTTCGTAAGGGCCCTAAAGAAATTGTAGGTATAGTCTGAAGATACCCGTTAAAAAAATACCGAGACAAGCTACTCGAGAGAACCATCGTTTACAGGCGTGTTTATTTTATTGTTTACACTTAAAAAGACGTGTCCCACACGCGTTCCATTCCTGTCATCTATTCTCTTTGTGCTAGACAGGGCACATTGGTTGACAGAGTAAAGAAACAGGCCAGACGGGTATGCGGAATGCGTCGTTTGTAGATCTACTGCGTATTTCATCCTGCGCATGTTTGACATCTGATATATGTACACAGAATGGTGGATGTAGATGAGCGAAACGGTTGTTGAGCGTTATTTACGCTGCTAACAATCGGCTAGGCAACTACCCAAACGGTGCTAGCGCGCGCCAGGCAACGTTCTTTTTATTTTCTTTCTGTTCTTCTCCGTAATTGCGTGCCTTCCAACAATCTCCTGTGTTTCCCACCCCGGTGTCTTTCCCCCCCCTGCTCATTTACCATGACGGAGCAAAGCCTTTGGTTTTGCCAGCCAATGTTTCCGTCTTTTTGGGAGCGGAAAAGTGGGTCTGTGCTCCTAACTTGAATCCCAACGGGGGGTCCCTCTTTCCCTTTCCGAGCCCCTAAGGCGCGCGGCGCGCGCGCCGCGTCTTTCCATTCTCTCCTTCCCTTTGGGCAAAAGTGCAGCAAACCACGTTTTCTTTTCTTTTGTTGACGGCGGGAAGGAAAGCACGGGGCACTCGTCATACTTTGTGCCTTGCTTTGCGACGACCGCAGTCGACAACGGGACTCGGGTTGCATTTTCTTTTTTTGGACGGCGACCGTTTCCTTGTCGTGGCCTTTTCTTTTTCTTTTCTTTTTCCATTTTTTTTGTTTTTTTGTTAAGCCTCTCCTCGCCACACAAACGAGACGACAACGAACCGACGACTAACGACCGACCAACGACCAGAACGGGCCGTTCACTGCAGAAACCCCCCCTTTGTGTATATCCCCTTTTTCTTGTTCGTCAGGGGAGGGTGGAGAGAAACCGAACACGTCCCGCAACCCGCGCCGGGCGCTGGGCGATTTGCGACGACCACCACCTTAAGAACGACAACGACGACGACGACGACGAAGGCAACGTTAACCTCGACGGCGACGGCAGAAGATCGAACAAAAAGGCACGAACGCGACCCGGCGGAGCCGACGGACGGTACCGGAGAACGGCCGAACGTGCACCGACAGGTCTTCCCTTTTTTTTGTTGAATGCGCCGGGCCGTCCAGGGCCGGAAGAAGGCAACGGTTTTTCTCTTTTCCAGCGGATCGGAGCTGCGGCACAGGGGCGGCCCTCGAATCTGGCCGCACACGAACGGACACGAAGGCACGTTTCTAGATTGTCCCGCGACGTCGGATTGCGTATACGAACGCCGACCAGCGGCTCGGAGAGACATGCGCTGCCGCCGCGCGCAGCCTTCTGCCTCGACCGTGCTGAATTTTCCGCGAAGCTGCGTCGTCCGGATTGCCCTCTGATTCGGCCGGACGGTTCTGCGTTCGGAAACTTGTGTTCCCCCTTGTGCTGGTTACCGACGATTCGTTTTCTTTCGGTTTTCTGTCTCTCGTTTCCTGCCTTTCGTTACTTGTCAACCAGGCGATCGACAGACGACGGCAACGTATCTTAATTGCAAATTCATCATCTGCCCGTCATGGCCCCAGCCGTGGCCGCCGGGCCCGTGGGGGCCGGCGGCAACATCAAGGTCGTCGTCCGGGTCCGTCCCTTCAATGGACGCGGTGAGTTTACAGTCATTGTGCTATTTTGTTGAATTTTTTTCCCTTCTTCAATCTGCCTTTAGGCTAGGCTAACAACGCCAGAAATGGACCGGAACGCCAAGTGCATCGTCGAAATGCGCGACAACCAGACCGTCCTCACGCCGCCGCCTGACGCGCACGTCACGACCGGCAAGGGCAACAAAGACCTGTCGCAAAAGGTCTTTGCCTTTGACCGCTCCTACTGGAGCTTCAACAAGGACGACCCCAACTTCGCCGGCCAGGACAACCTGCACGAGGACCTCGGCCGGCCGCTGCTCGACAACGCCTTCCAGGGCTACAACAACTGCATCTTCGCCTACGGCCAGACCGGCTCCGGCAAGTCGTACTCCATGATGGGCTACGGCAAGGAGGTCGGCATCATCCCCAACATCTGCCAGGACATGTTCCGCCGCATCCACGACATGCAGGCCGATGCCACCTGGAAGTGCACCGTCGAGGTCTCCTATCTCGAAATCTACAACGAGCGCGTGCGCGACCTGCTGAACCCGTCCACCAAGGGCAACCTCAAAGTGCGCGAGCACCCGTCCACGGGGCCCTACGTCGAGGACCTGGCCAAGCTCGTCGTCAGCAGCTTCCAGGAGATCGAGCACCTCATGGACGAGGGCAACAAGGCGCGCACCGTCGCCGCAACCAACATGAACGAGACGTCCAGCCGCAGCCACGCCGTCTTCACGCTGATGCTGACCCAAAAGAAGTTCGACACCGAGACCAAGATGGAGATGGAAAAGGTCGCCAAGATCAGCCTCGTCGATCTCGCCGGTTCCGAGCGCGCCACTTCCACCGGCGCCACGGGCGCGCGGCTCAAGGAGGGCGCCGAGATCAACCGGTCGCTGTCGACGCTCGGCCGCGTCATCGCCGCGCTGGCCGACCTGTCGACAGGGAAAAAGAAAAAGGCCGGCGGCGCCGGCGGTGGCGGCGGCGGGCAGATCCCCTACCGCGACAGCGTCCTGACGTGGCTGCTCAAGGACTCGTTGGGCGGCAACAGCATGACCGCCATGATTGCGGCCATTAGTCCCGCCGACATCAACTACGACGAGACGCTGAGCACACTGCGCTACGCGGACTCTGCCAAGCGTATCAAGAACCACGCCGTCATCAACGAAGACGCCAACGCGCGCATGATCCGCGAGCTCAAGGAAGAACTAGCCGTGTTGCGCAGCAAACTCGGCGGCGGCAGCAGCGCGGGCGGGCCCGGCGGTGGCGCCAACCCGACGGCGGCCGACGAGGTGTACGCCGAGGGCACGCCCCTGGAGAAGCAGATTGTCAGCATCACGCAGGCCGACGGCAGCGTCAAGCGGGTGTCCAAGGCCGAGATTGCCGAGCAGCTCAACCAGAGCGAGAAGCTCTTGCAAGACCTCAACCAGACCTGGGAGCAGAAGCTGGCCAAGACCGAGGAAATCCACAAGGAGCGCGAGGCCGCCCTCGAAGAGCTGGGCATCAGCATCGAAAAGGGCTTCATCGGTCTCAGCACCCCCAAAAAAATGCCCCATCTCGTCAACCTGTCCGACGACCCGCTCCTGGCCGAGTGCCTCGTGTACAACCTGAAGCCCGGCACCACCACCGTCGGCAACGTGGAATCCAACGCCGACAACCAGGCCAACATCCGGCTCAACGGCTCGCGCATCCTGCACGAGCACTGCACCTTTGAAAACGCGCCCGACGGCACGGTGACGCTCGTGCCGATGCCCGAAGCCGCCGTCATGGTGAACGGCAAGCGCATCACGGAGCCCAAACCCTTGCACTCGGGCTACCGCGTGATTCTTGGCGACTTTCACATTTTTCGCTTCAACCACCCGATGGAGGCGCGCGCGGAGCGGGCTGAGCAGCGGGCCGAACAAAGTCTGCTGCGCCAGTCGGTGACCGCCAGCCAGCTGCAGAACCTCGACCGCATCAACTCGCCGTCGCCGAGCCCGCGTGCCGTCGGCCACGAACGGTCCATCAGCAAAGCCGGGTCTGAGTTTGGCTTCAGCGACTACAACAACGGCAGCAGCCGGCCCGAGTCGCCCTCGCCGTTTCAGCGGAGCGGCCGCGACTCGGACTGGTCGTTTGCGCGCCGCGAAGCCGCCAGCGCCATCCTGGGCACCGACCGCAACGTTGCCAGCCTGACCGACGAGGAGCTCAACGCGTTGTTCGAGGAGGTGCAGCGCGCGCGCGCCGAGCGCGTCACGACGGGCCGGGACGGCGAGGAAGACATGGAGTCGCTGTCGTCGTACTACCCCATCCGCGAAAAGTACCTGTCGACGGGCACCATGGACAACTTTTCGCTCGACACGGCGCTCACGATGCCGTCCACGCCCAAGCAGGGCGAGGTCGACGACAAGCTGCGCGAGGTGCGCGAGGAGATGCAGCTCGAGCTGGACAAGCAAAAGGAAGAGTTCCGGGACCAGCTCAAGACGGCGGAGGCCGCCAACGTCGAAGTGGAAGAAATCAAGCAGGAGAAGGAGCGCATGGAAGAGGCCTTGCGCACCCTCAAGACGGAGATGCAGAGAAAGCTCGAGGCCCAGCGGCACGAGTTTGAAGAAAAGATGGAGAAGCTCGACCCGCGCAAGCGGCCCAAAGCCAACCCCCAGCTCTCCGCGGAGGAAGTGGCGCTGGCCCGCCAAGTGGCCCGGCGCTGGCGGAGCCGCCACTACGTGCAGATGGCCGAGGAGGTGCTCCAGCACGCGGCGACGCTGAAGGAGGCCCAGATTTTGAGCCAGGAGCTGCCCGAGGGCGCGGGGGTCGTGTTCCAGTTTGCCGTCGTCGACGTCGGCCACCAGCTGTGCTCGTCGTACGACATGGTGCTGAACGGCTTGCTGGGCGAAGGGGAGGACGTGCCGCTCGAAGAGGCGCCAAAGCCCTGCATCGGCGTGCGCGTCCTCGACTACAAGCACTGTGTGGTGCGACTATGGAGCCTGCAGACGCTGCACGAGCGCGTGCGGCGGATGCGCCAGCTGCACCAGTGCCTCGACCAGCCCGAATACCGGCAGCATTTTTCAACGAACGGCGGGGGCAGTAACGTATACGGGGACGACGGGAGCCAGAACGGGAACGGCAGCGCAAACCACAAACACAATCACAACAGCGAGGACAACCCCTTTGTCGAGTCGTGTATGCCCGAGTACACGCTGGTGGGCGACGCCGATGTACCGCTACGCGCCGTGTTCGAGTCCCGCGTCCAGGATTTCTCGCTCGACGTCGTCTCGCCGTACACCAACCACGCCATCGGGCGCATCAAACTCTCGTTGGAGCCGTCGAGCGCGCGCGCGCCGTCCAACACGCTCAAGTTCAACGTCGTCATGCACGAACTGCTGGGCTTTGCCGAGCGCGAGGGCACAGACGTGCACGCGCAGCTCTTTATCCCGGGCGTGTCCGAGGAAGACGGTATCACGACGACGCAGATGATCCAGGACTTTGACGAGGGCCCCGTCCGCTTCGAGAGCGTGCACAGCATGAGCATCCCGCTGTTTGGCGGGCCGCCCGACGCCACGCTGCGCGTCGCCGTGTTCGCCAAGGTGTCGGCCATGCATCTCGATCGGCTTTTGAGCTGGGACGACATGCGCGACACCCTGCCTTTGCAAACCACACGCGGGCGGCGAAATTCAGATCCCGACCACCAACACCAGCAACAGCGTCCAGCCGCGCGCATTGCCGAGTCGCAGTTTTTTACCGAGGAACGCCACGACGTGCTCGCGCGCATCCAGATCCTCGAGATGAACGAGGAGGGCGCCTACGTGCCCGTGGAGGTCGCCCAGGCCAACGAGCTCGACAGCGGCACGTTTCAGCTGCACCAAGGCATCCAGCGGCGCATCGCCATCAACGTGAGCCACAGCTCGGGCGACGCGCTGCCCTGGGACGGGGTCGCGTCGCTGCGGGTCGGCAGCATCCAGCTCGTGGAGTCCGGTGGAGGCGGTGCAGGCAGAAAGACGGCACCCGCGCCGGCTCCGGTAGCAGCACCGTTGGCTGCGACAAAGGGCGGCGACGCTGCCGCGGCGTCGTCTGCCGTCGCCCTCAAGCTGGCCGCGGCGCCGTCGTTTCGCAACAACGCCAACGGCACCCGTAGCATCACGTTTACGGGCCAGTGGGACTCAAGTCTGCACAATTCCGCACTGCTGGACCGCGTGACGGGGGCCGCAGGCGCAGACAAGGATAAGGACCGCGCGGCCGTCCAGATGACCGTGTGGTGGGAGATCAGCGCCGAGCGGCTGGCCGAACCCATGCAGTTTGCCACGACGCTCTGCTGCCGCATCCTGTCGCGCTCGTTTGTGCGCCAGCCCTCGGTGCTCTCGGCGCTCTGGCAGTCGGTCCGGTTTGTGCGCTCCGCCACGGCCATGTACACCGTCGCCCTGCGTCCCGCACCCATCAAGCGTGTCGGCGACCTCTGGCGCATGAGCAGCCAGCACGGCTACGTCAAGGGCGAAGAAAACCTCGTGGCGTGGGCGCCGCGCGGCGTGTCGCTCGTGAGCGACTACATCCAAGGCCGGAAAAAACGGCAGCGGCTGGCGGCGATGGGCGCCGCGCAGACGGTGCTCAAGCGCATCGGCCTGCCGGCGCCGCGGGTGCGCGCGACGTCTGTGTCATCTGCGACACCGCCTACGCAAGATGAATCAGATGTGGCTGCTAATGGCCTTTTAAATGGGGATGAAGAGGCCAGCGAATTAGAAGATGCCGATGGCCAAGCGGAAGGGAGCAATTTTGAAGAGCAGCAGCAGCCGGCAAGTAGTAACGACGATATGGACTCGATCGAAGAGCTGCTGCGGGACTCGCCCGAAGCGTCGTCTTCACAGCTCACGTTGATCCCGCCGGCCACAACGACTACGGCGCAGAGGGAAACTGGCTCCAGGGCCGATGGTGATTTTGTTAACGACAACGAATTGGATGCAGATGTGGATCTGGATCTGGAGGCGGGCCTGCATGCAGGTACGGGTCGAAGCGGGGATTTGGTTGATGCAGACACCCCTGAAGCAGCCGCTACCGCTGCAAGAGGCGCAACGCCGGAAGCAACACCCGTAGCAACTACGGCGACACCACCACCGCCGTCTGGAGCGGCAACGCCGTCAGAGCTGCCGGAGGATACCGCATCCCCGCCACCACAGCCCGAGTACAGCGACGAGGAGACGCGAATTCTGAAGCGGTGCCTCGAGCTCTGGACCAAGTACCCGGATCCGCTGGAGACCATTCTGAGCCCCGCCAACACGAACCCACCCGCCGACGGCCTCGCCGCCGACGCCGCCGCGCCGCCCAGCCTCATCACGACGGTGGTGCGGGTGCCCAAGAACCCCACGGTCCTGAAGGGCGGCTACCTGCTGGTGCCGAGCAACGACGCGACGCGCTGGATCAAGCGGTTCGTGGAGCTGCGGCGGCCGTACCTGCACATCCACAACGTGACGGACGGCGACGAGGTGGCGATTGTTAGCCTGCGGAACGCGCGCGTGGACAGCGACCCGGGGATCCTGGGTCTGCTCGAGAGCCGGCACCCCGACTACCGCGGCAGCCACAACGGCTTCGACCACCACGACCACCACGATGCCGCGTACGACGAGGGCGCGGCGGCACCGGACGGTGGGCCGGTCGGGACTGGCGGAGAGAACGGGTATCACGACGAGGCGGATGCGAGTCGGGCGAGCCGGGGATCAGAGGCCAGCGGTGGTGCATCCGCGTCCGCCGTCGCCTCTTCCGCATCGGGATCGTCTCCCGCCTCGTACCATGTTGGCCATCGACGCACATCGTCGGGCCGGTTGATCTCGACGATTTGGACCGGCAGCGGTGGTGGCGGCGTCAGTGAGGACAGCTACGGATACGGCAACGGACACGGCAACGGACACGGCAACGGACACGGACATCGCCACGGCCACGGTCCTCACCACCGGAGCCGGCCGGGCCTCCAGCGGCTCAGCGACCGGTTGCAGGCAGGCGTGTTTGCCGTCTACGGAACGGACAACACGTGGCTGTTTGCGGCGCGCAGCGAGCGAGACAAGCTGGACTGGATTGCGCGCATCGATCAGAGTTTCTTGCAGCTGCCGCCGCCGGCGGCGGCGGCTGCATCGGCGTCGTCGACCACGTCGTCCCTCAACAACAGCCGCACAGCGAGCCCGCACGCGCGCCACCTGTTTGGAGCCGTTGGGGGCGCCGTGGGTGCCTACTTTGGCTCCGGGCAACGTGGATCCGGCACCGACGACGGATAAACGTGGGCGGCGACAAGGAGGGAACGAGAACGATGCAAAGAAACCATCTAACAAGCCGACGATATCACGACAATTTTTTTTATTGTTTTTCCGTTCTTTTCTTCTGTATTTGTTTTTTTATTTGTCTGCTACTTTACGGACGCAAATTTTTTTTCACCTTTTTCTTTTGTTTCAAAAGATGCTTTTTCTTTTCGTTGTACAACCAGCCTACAAACCCAGACACAGCACAGACGGATATACCCCAGTTTCATATTGTTTTCCTTGTTCTCAAGGTTCCTTTTCCCTTTGTCATAGAATGTACTAGTTAGCTTACAGGGGAAAGACGGTTACACAAGGTCACACGCAGACAACGATTCCACCACCACAACCGCTCGCGTCGAAGGCGTTGCTGTCGTCGGTCTAACCCAAAGGGTGGAGCATCTTGCTCAAGAGTTCTTTCGCACGTGGAGCATGTCCATTGTTTGTTGTGAGCCAGAGCATACCTGACTCCGGTATGTGTGGCGTTGCAGGCACCACGTCGTCGGCAAAATGTTGTATGATTACATAGAAATAAACTATGCAAATAAAGACCACCCATCTCTGCTATATATATATATATATATTATGAAGTTTAAGTAGCTTTGTTTGCTTGTTGGACATGCACGCGCAGATTCTTAGAAAGCCACTGCAGAAGCTTTATGGGATCTCATGGTTTGTCATCCTGCCGTGACGGGGAGAACTCGAGGCAAGACATTATAGGAATAAGAGAGCAAAAAAAAATAAGTTGCCCTTTTTCTCTATCGCCCAGTTGTTCTCATATAAAAGGTTGGGCCGTGAGACGTCCTTCGAACCATAAGCGTTATTTTATAAACTCTTCCGTCCCTCAAGGCCCTCTCTAATATTAAAAAAAAAAAAAAGAAAAAAAAGAAAAAAAAAAAACATACCCATGCGGTTGGCACCGTCAATTTCCGACAGCTCCATACCACCGACGATGAGGCCCGGGATGACCTCGCGCGTGTTCTTGACGATGGCGTCTTCCGCCCTCTGCATGTCTAGGCCACGCATGCCACCAAGCTTCTCTAGGTGCTGCATGCTGACGAGGCGCTTAAGAAGACATGTTCAAGCCTGGCGAGCCTATCGCCCGAAAATGCATGCTCCCATGCTAGGCGCTCTCCATTCCTTGTAGACTGAAAGACCGATTTCGTTCAACGAGGAAGAGTCCGCTGGGGGGGCCAGCCACCAAGCTGGATTGTGCGCACAGAGGCACGTCGAGGCTTGCCGGGTTGCCCCAGCTTTTCTTGTTATTGTGCTTCTTCGTCTTGTCCTTGTTCACGACGCCCGCACGTCTACACAATGCGGATCTGAATCGGGCCCGCTGCGGGTATCGTGACTTTGGGCCGCCCGCCGTTGTCTTCGGGCTTTTGGACCAGCCCCCTGATCCAGTTGGGCACCGTCACCACCGTGTTCTGGTGCTCCGCCTCCGTGCCCCAGTCCCACCAGTCGACGCGGCCGTCCCGGTGGGTGAGCGTCACCATGTCACCCGGCACTGCGTCGAATAGATCCCACATGTAGCCGTCGGAAAAGGGCCCAAATTTGTCCGTCTCCGTCCAGCTCTCGCCGGGCTGCAGGAACACAAAGTCTGTGTGGCCGGCAATGTGGATCTCCACATCGGGGTTCTCGAGGATCATGGACAAAGACATGTGGCATCCGTCGTCGTCCTCGATGCGCTCCCACCTGTACCACATCGCCGAGAGGCGATGCAGGACCACTGGGCGGCTGTTCGCCGCGGCGTCGTAGATCACGCGCTTGGTCACGACCACCGAGTCCTCGGAGTTGCCGACCAGCGTGTCCTTGTTGGCCTCGAGCTCCATCCGCAAGATGGGGCGGTCGGGGCTGGCGGCCGGAGCCGCAGGCTGCGGTTGGCCATCCATTTGTCTGGCCGAGAATTTGTTTTGAATATAGAGTCGTGTCTGTTGCTTCCACTCGCACACTTCAAAGCTTCGTGTAAACGTTGTCGAACAACACACAGTCGGTTGTTTATTTATCGTGATGCTGTCAGGAGGCCACTTCCCCTTGTATAAGAATCAACAATGAATCAAAATAAATCAAAATCAAACTAAAAGTTGAAAAAAATAATGTGAAAAGCAAATGAAAAGAAGAAAATGAGTCACCGGACACGAAATACGAAACAAGAGAAAAGTGACTGCTCAAAACAGAGCGCGGGGCAAGAAATACCTCGCATCATCGAGGGGGTGTGACGCATTGATGCTTTTGCAAGATATATATCGACCACCTCCTATAAAAGTGCTATTTACACGCAGAAAACGTTGCGTGTCGTGGATTGACAGCATCCGGCATTTGTGACCAGGTACACGGATACCGGCGGTTCCATCATTTTCTTTCTTTCTTCTTGCTGTTCATCTAATCGTTTGCTGCTACAGACTGGCGTTGGATCGCGGCGACATGATGACGATAGACGAACCGACCGTCCCAACACCGGATGCTGCCGTTGCGGCGGCTGCCTTTGGGCCCGTCCACGTCCTCGAACCCTCGGCAGCCCACACGCACACGGCCGTCTGGCTGCACGGGCGCAACGGCTCCGGCCCCGTGTTCGCTGGCGAGCTGATGGCCGACGCGAAACTCGCGGACGGCCGGACGCTCGCCCAGGCGCTCCCGGGCTGGCGCTGGGTGTTCCCGTCGTCGTTTTCGCGGCTGTGGTGCGTCGCCTTCGAGGCGCCCATCCCGGCGTGGTTTGATGCGCCGTCCCTCACCGACATCGCGGCCCAGCAAGACCGGCAACCGCCCGGCCTGCGCGCGGCGGTGCAGCACGTCGCGGCCGTCCTGGACAACGAGATTGCGCGGCTTGACGGCCGCGCGGACCGCGTGGTCTTGGGTGGCTGGAGCCAGGGCGGCGCCACGGCGCTGTGGACGCTGCTGGCGCGGTGGCGGCAGCGGCCGGTGCGGCTGGGCGCCTTTCTGCCGATCAGCACGTGGCTGCCGTTTGCGCCGGAGATCGCGCAGTTTCTGACACAGGCGAAGGCGAGCGAGGGGGCGGGTGTTCACAATGACGAGGGGGCCGAGGGCGGTGCGTTTGTGCGCAGCATGCTCGCGCAGGTGCCGGCTGGCCAGCCGCAGCCGTTTGCGTCGACCCCCGTGTTCATGGGCCACAGTACAGACGACCAGTGGGTCGACATCACGCTCGGACGACAGGCGCGAGACATCTTGCAGCAGGCCGGGCTGAGGGTCACGTGGAAGGAGTACGCCGGGTCGGAGAAGGAAGGACACTGGTTCAAGGTGCCCGAGGAGCTGGACGACCTTGTGCGGTTCCTGGGCGAGGTAGTGGGATGAACGTCATGTCGATACCCTCCGTCGTATCAAAGGCAGGTTGCGAGACGATGCAAGCAATAGGCAGACCGCTGAATCCTCAGGATCTATCGCTGACAGCAAAGGAAGATATAGTACACCTGCGAGGCCTCTTTGGATGAGTTGTAGTGACAAAGTGCGACTTCATCGAGCTTGACAAGGGTCCTCCTCGCGATGAGGCCGAAGTGACAAAGTCGTAAACAAAACGAAGAGACTTTCGACTCGTTCTTCCTCTTCAAACTGCGAGACGTTCTTCTCCTCAAGATGCAGATAAACCATGATTTGCTTGCGTTCAACGTCGACTCACCGGTTTGCGGCCTCCACGGATGACTACTGAGTGTCGTCGCAGCAGCTCACGTCTGTGGACGAGGTTGTGGCTGACGGACTGCGTGGCGCCTTTTCTTTGTTTCTTTCTTCCCTTCTCTGTATGGACTGCTGACGCCATACAGACCGTTGCTCGCATTGGGCCAACACGTCGTCTTTGATGTCGACTAGGTTGGGCGAGGCGTTTTTTTTTTTTTTTTTTTTTTTTTTTTTTTTTTGGTTGATCGGCACTCTGCTTCGCGGCTTTTCACCCACCTTCGCGCTCGTATGACACCATATGAAGCAACGCCGTCCCCATAGAGTTGACCTGCACGGTTCCAGCCACTGCAGACCGTCACACGAACGTTGTAGCCTTGCCGATCTTTCTGTCTCTTTGTGGGTCACTGCCGTCTACCCGTGCATACGCAGCCATGCAGTGCAACCTGAAGAAAGCAAACCGGGGATGGGAAGGGAACTGCTGCTCCAGAAAGACTCGAGAGTGTGGCAGCATTTAAGCACTAGAAAAACCAATAGAAAAAAATACTGTTGCTGGTTGGTTGGTCGATGAGATTTGGCCCAGGACGAAAGAAGCAAAAAAATAAAAATAAAAATAAAAACCATCGAATCCTTCTGCACTTTATATATGGCTAGAACCGGATTAAACGGCCGTCGCCAAGCACCGCAAACTGCCGCAAACTCGCTCATTCCCCGGCCGGGACTGCCCAAATAAGTGTTGTCTGTCCACACACCCCTTTTCCCTGCCGCGTCCAACGCAATATGTAACCTCACAGAAATGCCCCCCCGGCACGTTATCCGTTCTCCGGTCACCATCAACTGTTGTATTAGCAAGCATCAATATCACTGGCGGGGGGAATAAGGCTGTGGAAACAACGTTGACGGGATGTTTCGTATATTATATCATATGTTGGCCTCGTTCCACGCTGTTGGGACGACGGCACTCTTTTCGTGAGCGTCCGACCGCCTGGGCGGAGCAGAGCAGAGCCGTCTAAGTTGTTGCATCCTCAAGACGTCGGGTAGATTTATTTTTATTTTATTTTACTTTCTAGTTCAATCTCCGATGCAGCTCCTCCTGCTCGCCAACCTCGTCGCCGGCGTGGCCGCCACCGGCCCCGTGCCCGTCACCCGCAGCGGCCTCGCCGGCATCGCCGGCTTCACCTTCTACAGCCCCTACTGCGGCCACGGCTGCTTCCGCTCGTTCTCGCCCTTCACCCTCACGTGCTCCGACACCATCAGCGCCGGCGGCCACACCACGGCCGACGAGCTCGCGCACGCGCTGGCCCTCTGCCGCGCCGGCAACCTGCCCTTTTTGCGCTCCATCGCCTGGTGCATGCACCTGTACTGCCCCGACAGCGTGCTGCCCTCGCTCCGCGAGACCTTTTGGGAGACGGAGATCACGGGTGACATTGCGGTGCGGCCGCGGTGGAGCTACGGCGCCGTGCTGGCCAACATCACGACGCCGCCGACCGAGACGCTGGTGCCGACGGCGACGAACGCGGGCACGGTGCTCAACACGACCGTGCTCACCACGTACGACAACTGGCAGGCCACGTGGGTGACGCTGTACTATTTCTTCCGGGAGACGAGCCTCGAGTCGTATTACGGGTGGGTGGTGTTTAGCATTCTTTGCCGTCTTCGCCATGAATTGTCATCCACGAACAAAGAACAACGAACAACGAACAACGAACAACGAACTAACCCTCCAACAGCCTCGCGCTCTGCCTCACGGCCGTCGGCCTGCCGCTGGCCCTGACCTGGCTCGGCTACCTGCCGTACGCGACCGGCGTGCTCGACCGCGCCAAGCCGTGGCTCCTCTACCCCAGCCTCGTCGGCACGTACCACGACCGCCCGCTGCCCTGGGCCCTCGGCAACGCGCCCACGCGCGGCCAGGGCCTCTACGTCGGCGTGCTCGTCGTCCTCAACGTCGTCTTCCTGGCCGTCGGCTACCGCACGGCCTGGCCCCGCCAGACCGAGCAGTGGTACGCCGACCGCTACCAGGAGCTCATGGCCTACTTCATGTGGCGCACCGGCGTGCTCGCCTTCTGCCAGATGCCCGTCCTCGTCCTCTTTTCGACCCGCAACAACCTGCTGCTGTGGCTCACCAACTGGTCCCACGCCACCTACCTGCTGCTGCACCGCTGGGTCGCCCGCCTCTTCCTGGTGCAGACCCTGCTGCACTCGCTGCTCGCGCTCGTCCTCTACCAGCACACGGGCGCCTACGCGGCCTCGCTCGTGACCGGCTGGTGGATCTGGGGCTGCGTCGCCACCGTCGCCGCCGTGCTGCTCGTGCTCGGCAGCGTGCTCGTGTTCCGCCAGCGCGCCTACGAGCTCTTCCTCGCCACGCACGTCGTGCTCGCCGTGCTGTGCGTCGTCGGCTGCTGGTACCACGTCTACATCGGGTACGAGAACACCTTTGGCTACGAGACCTGGCTCTACGCCACCATTGCCGTCTGGTTCGCCGACCGGCTCGCCCGCGTCGCCCGCGTCCTCAAGACGGGCCTCCGCCGCGCCGTCGTCACCGAGGTCGGCCCGACCTTGGTCCGCGTGGACATTCCCGGCGTGCGCTGGGCCGCGGCCGCCACGGCGACCCGTTCTCGGCCATTCCCACGGCCCTGCTGGCCGGGCGGGCGGGCCGGGCGGACGGCGGGGGCGGCGACAAGCACGGACGGGCCAGCCCCGAGGCCGGCGATGCGGAAAAGAGCGTCGTCGCCACTGCTGGTGCCGCGGGAAACGCCCTCCCGCCCTCGTCCCGCACCAGCGCCCGC
>AZHD01000011.1:503264-547141 GCA_001636815.1 Niveomyces insectorum RCEF 264
TGCCCTTTTTGGGCTGCGGCCACCGCAACGCCAAGCTCTGCCTGAGCGTCCGCGCCGGCGACCGTGCCCTCGTGGAGGGCACGCTGCACCACGTGCTGGCCGGCCTCGACGACGCCGACAAGGATGTGCGCGTCGGCCAGCGGCTGGATCCGGCGGCGCTGCTGGCGGACGAGGCGGCGCGCGGCTGGGCCACGGTGGGCGTGGTGGCGTGCGGGCCGGCGGGCCTGTGCGACGCCGTGCGGGCCGAGGTGGCGCGGCTCGGACGAGCGTACGCCGGGCGCTGTGCGTTTGAGTTGCAGGTGGACTCGTTTTCGTACTGAGAGAACGGAAGCAAGTGACTGGCAAAGCGAATGGGGGATATTATTTCTTTTGTTTCTGTTTTCATTTTATTTTTTATCCTTCGTCTAATACACCATCCACGGTTCGTCGCGTACGGCTTAGCAGACCTGCCCGCCGTCGATCGTCAGGATCGCCCCCGTGATGAAGGTCGCGTCCTGCCCGAGCAGGAACGCAATCGTGCGGGCCACCTCCTCCGGCTGGCCCTTGCGGCCCAGTGCCTGGCCGTCCGCGAGCAGGCTGGCAATGCCCTCCTCCATTGCCGTCGGCAGCGTCTGCACCATGGGGGTATCGATGACGCCACTGTGGCTGTTGTCAGCAGATCTTTTGAAGGGGAAGGGGACGCTTCTTGGACAAGGGACCTACGGCGCAATCGCGTTGACCCGGATCGCCTCGCGGCCCACCTCCTTGGCTGCACTCCGCGTCAGGCCCACGACGCCGTGCTTGGCCGCGCTGTAGCTGGCGTTGCGCGCGTTGCCCTCGATGCCGGCCGTGCTCGCGACGTTGACGATGCTCCGGGGCACCCCGCCGCCCAGCCGGCGCATCGCCTGCAGCTCCGCGCGCACCGCGTAGAACACGCCCGTCAGGTTGACGTCGGTCACAAACGCCCACTCCTCGTCCGACAGCTGCGCAACGTCGTGCAGGCCAATGTGCGGGCCGACGACGCCCGCGAGGTTGGCGGCGCCGTCGAGGCCACCCAGCCGGGCCACCGTCTGCTCGATCCAGGCGTTGACCTGGGCGGACGAGCGGACGTCGGTGACGGTGGCGAAGACGGTGGGTGGTGGTTGTTGTTCGCCGGCGGGCCGCGGCTGGCCGGTCACGGCGGCCACAGCGGCGTCGAGGGCCTCCTTGCGGTTGTCCGTCAGGGACAGGTGGGCGCCGAGGGCGTAGAGGTGCTTGGCCGTGGCGAGGCCGATGCCCGAGGCGGCGCCGGAGACGGCGATGACTTTGCCCCGGAGAGACGACATGGTGGTGATGGACAGAGAGATTGCAGAGAGTTGAGACGGGGTTGTTGGTTACGGTATTGACTCGTTTTTATGAAATAAAATAAAATAACCAAAATAAAAAAACCAGCTCAAGCAGTGCCTTGGCTTCTCTACACTAATTCTGCGGTTTTTGTATGCGCTTAAAAAAAGACGGACGTCGAGACACCACTAGGATAATATTAACCGAAGCGGCCGTGAAGGCCGCACACGGATGGCGGCGGGCATCGTAAGTCATGCAATTGCAACACACCACACCGGAAGATGGCTTTAATTTTTTTTCAGTGCCGTCCCGTGGAAGCGTGGGATTGGGTGCAAATCCGGTGGCTTTTGAAGGGCCAGCATACGACAACAGCATACCAGCGTCGGTTTATTTTTGAGAAAGGTCCGTTTTGTCCAAAAAATGAAATAAAATTGTGACAGCGTACATTGGGACAAAGAACGTCTTGCGTCGCGATCTGGAAACCCCATTCGTCTTTCGTTTTGCTTCTGCAATTTTTTTAGTCTTTATTTTTTATTTTTATATTTATCTTTTTTTCTTGACTTTTTTCATTGAGTCTATTTATCTATGCTTTGTCTTGCCTGGCCTGGCCTTTTCTTTTATTTTGATTTCCGTTTGTATTTCCCGACATCCAACAGCATTTCCAAGAACTGGAAGGGTCGAGATCTTTTTTTTTCTGTTTGCCTCTTTGTACTCTTTAAAGCTTTGCCCTCGGCAGAATTTCCCTCACGGCGTCTTCACCAGCAACCATTCGTTCGTCTTTTCTTTGCGGCTCTTCTTCTTTGTCGCCGTAATTACTGTTGGGTCGGAGACCAATTGTAGCCAGATTACTTCTGAATTTGATTGTAGCGAGCACAATAAGCTATTCCGATGCTCCGGAACCAAGACATAGCAGCGAGGTATAACACTGTCGACGCAAGAATTAGGATGTTGCATTTAGATCTCAGTTGCTTCGGTTCCCGTCGTCAGTTCTTTGGGGTCCAGTAAAATGAAGCAGACAAATAAATAAAAATAAAAATAGAAATGAAATATTTCTGATTGCTCACTGTCTATTTTCTTTTTTCTTGGACTGAAAGCTGGAAAGACGGCATGCTCGGACACGGTCAGAAAGAACGAAAGGTCGGGATGAGGCTGGGCAGTTCTGCTCTTCTTCATCGTCGTGGAAGCGGATGGCACAGTGGCCTCTACATTGCGGAACCTAGTATGGTAACAAAATCCTGCTCTTTGTTCGCCTTGCCCTTCGGTGTACAAAGTAGACCGCGCAGAGGCCATTCAGCTTCTCAGACAGCCCCAGGACTGTTTCATAGAATTCTTTCTTTCATCTCTTTTTTGTCATATACCTGTCTACCTTTTTCTTTGTTTGTTCTTTTTTTACTTTCTTTTCGGCTGCTCTGTTAATATTGTTAATTTCTGCTATAGAAAAAAACTTGTTAAAAAAAAATAAACAATGTATGACGTGAACAAAGACGAGGAGACAAAAGAGAGATACATGAATTGTTATGACCAGTACAACAAGAGTAAGAAAGAAAGAAAGAAAATAACCAGAATAAATAGAACCAGAAAAGAGTTCACTACATGAGATGCAGGCAGGATGTCTTCTTTATTCACTATTTTTTCTCTTTGATTTCTCATTCATAACACTTTGACGCCGTTCTTTTCCAATTTCTCACCTTTTTGCGTGCTTACTTTATTGACAGTGTTCACGATCCGCAGTCTGAATTGCATGTCCCTAATGAACAGGTCGATGGAGTCGAAATTTTATTTATTTCGTCTGATCATGGCCATATCCACAAAGGCAGGGCGTGGGAAATATGTGCTCCGAACAAAACTTGAACAACCTCCCCCTTTTGTTTTCTCTGTTCACATCGTGTTCCCTCCACCTCGTCCTCCTTGGACACGTTCAACATCTTGTTCATTAGGCGCTTCGTAGACTATAAGTAGTCCAAGTTTCGTCCCCCTCGACTGCTGGTATTTTTTTCTTGTTGCCATCAAGCCTTCTCGAGTCCAGCGCATGTGCCATTGCAACACACAACATCAACTTCAACGCATCTCCGCAAGACTCAACCACCTCCAGTCCGTCGTTCAAAAAAAATGCCTCTGGGACGCTTTGCAAAGCTGCCCACGGAATTGCGGCTGCAAATCCTCGAGGAATTCGTGGATGAATGGAATCATGAGACCCTCAAAAAGTTGCGGCTCGTAGACGAAAGCCCGGAGGTAGACTCCATTGTGTTCAAGAACATTGTCTTCATCCCCGCTTTGACGACGACGAAGATCACGTTTGTCGCATCGTGGCGGTCGTTCCTTGAAAAATCCGGCCCATGCGTGAAGTCCATCACGTTCATCAGGGACAAGAAGAGCACTACGGGGGACGTCTCCCTAGAGCAGTGGGTTTGTGCCATCCGCGCGGCCACTCATCTGCCATATCTGAACGAGATTATTGTGCGGCCCAACGTGCCCAGCAACCTGCAAGTGCAGGACGTCTTAGACAGCGATCGGTTTCCCGCAGACATGTGGCCGCTTGCCGCTGCCGCCACGCCCCAGGCGGTGTTGCCCGCGGTCCGGACGCTCAACTTGGACGCCTACCAACATAGCATAGCCCTCTGGGCTGATCTGTGTCCGAACATCACCTGTCTTGATTTTACGCTGTCGTCGCGTGTGGACAACCAGACGTTGGAGACCCAGATGTCCAAGTGGCGAGCAATTGAAACGTTGCGCTGTCGGGTGTCTGACGGCTACAAGCGCGGGACCGTGGAGGCGCTGCTCAGCGCGCTGGCCCGGGCCGGTAGCCCCCTCCGCTGTGTGGGGTTCTACCACAATGCCGATCCTCCCGTCCCGGCCGCGACGTGGGCGAGCCAGCTGGGCCCGTTCCGCGCCACCCTGAAGGAGGTCGTGATTCCGCAGCCGGACGAGTGGGCTAACGTTATCGTTCTGGCAGTCTTGTCCGACCTGCTCGCACCCCCGACTGTCCCGGGCCCGCCAGACTTGCAAGAGGTTCGGAAATACCGCTACGACGTGATCAACGCCCTGTGCGACGCCGTGCCGTCCCTCGTCAAGATCGAGTTTGAGAATTTTATCTGTCACAACGACGAGTACCTCGTGGCGACCAAGAAGTGGCAGCGAATGGGTTCGGTAATTCCGGTGGTTGGTCCCACCTTTTAGGTATGTGACCCCTTTTCGACCCTTTTGGCAGTGTTTCTCGTTTTTCATTTGAATTTCCGTGCGTAAAAAAGCAAAAAAAAAACTTTGAAAACAACAACAAAAACGAAAAAAAAAAAATTCAAAAGCTCGACATAGAAAATACAAAAAAAAATTAAAAAAAACAAAAGGCCCTCTGCACCTGTGAAAGTATGCTCCGTAGAACCTCCGTCTGAAATTCTGCAATGATAAATAACTGGTATATTGTAAACTGAGCGTGGGATCTTTCCCAGGAGTTGATTGTAAAGGTCTGTCCGATCACCTTTTTCCTGGGTACGTCCTAAACGAAAACTAATGTTCCGGAGACATAACCCGGCAGCGTAAAGCGAAAAAAAAAAATAAAATAAAATAAAGGCACCAGGACAAGAAGGGATGCGGACACAGCCGGCGGCGCGGCCGCGGCGGCGTTGCACTAACAAAAACGCCACACCTTAATATATATCCAAGGACGAAGAGAGTCTCTCTAGACGGCCCAGTCTTCCCCTTGGCATGCACATGATAACCTTGTGGCGGCGATGCTCTCCAGCTTGAATATTCTCGGTTTTCCTGTCGTATTCTGTAGGTATCCATTGTTCATTGTTCGTGATTCACATAGACTCTAAACAAAAAAAAAAAAAAAAAAAAAAAAAAAAAAACCAAAAAAAAAAAAAAAAAAAAAAAAAAAAAAAAAAAAAAAAAAAAAAAAAAAAAAAAAAAAAAAAAAAAAAAAAAAAAAAAAAAAAAAAAAAAAAAAAAAAAAAAAAAAAAAAAAAAAAAAAAAAAAAAAAAAAAAAAAAAAAAAAAAAAAAAAAAAAAAAAAAAAAAAAAAAAAAAAAAAAAAAAAAACCGATGCTCCATAAAAGCCTCCGTAAATACGGTCAGCAGCACGCTTACCAACAGTCTCTGCCAACATCCTTGGCTCCGCGGATTGCGTGCTCGAAGCCTGCCGATCACTTCATGTGCTCTGCGTCCTCCGTTTGGTCCGTTGGGTTGCATTCCCCGTCTTCAGGGCGGGCTAGACGGAGCTAACCTCCACACGACGTCTTCGTAGGACGGTGATCAAGGCAGCCTCTGCAGATTCTTTTGTGGATCTTGGCATTGTGAAAAGTCGAGCGACGCATTGTTGCCGTATTTACGGGCGTTGTAGTCGTATGTATATATCCATGGGTGCCGCAGCCCTCCCGGCTTGTCGTCGGGTTTACCCTTCTCCCGAATGTCGTCGTCGTCTTTTCACGCTGTTCTTTTGGCCTTCTTTTTGTTTTCTTCTAGACCTGCCGCGTGTTGCCTTTCATCGGAGCGAGTTTTAGGTTTATTTATTTGCACAGCCATGGCCACTGCGGATGGCGTCAACGAGGAAGCCGGAGGTGCGGCTTTGCAACCCACAGCCACGTCCGGCGTCGAGAAGCTGCACATTGCCTCCGAAAAGGCCCTCGACGACGCCTACGACGTCTACAAGGAGGCGGCGGACAACGGCGGCGTCGACGCCGCGCCGGCCGAGGTCCGGCGCGTGGTGCGCAAGATCGACGCGTACATCGTGCCGGTCCTCTTCGTCACGTACATGCTGCAGTACCTCGACAAGAACTCGCTCAACTTTGCCAGCGTCTACGGCCTGCAGGCCGGCACGCACCTCCACGGCCAGGACTACTCCTGGCTCGGCAGCATCTTCTACTTTGGGTACCTGGCCGCGCAGTTCCCCAGCGCCTACCTGCTGCAGGTCCTGCCCATTGGCAAGTTCGTGTCCGTCGTCACCGTGGTCTGGGGCGCCATCCTCATGACCACGCCCGGCTGCCGCTCCTTTGCCGGCATCGCCGTCAACCGCTTCGTGCTCGGCGTCACCGAGGCCACCGTCAACCCGGCCTTTGTGCTCATCATGTCCATCTGGTACACGGCCGCCGAGCAGCCGCTGCGCCTCGAGGCCTACTACTGCACCAACGGCATCGCCACCATGTTCGGCGGCCTCATCGGCTACGCCGTCGGCCACATCACCACGGGGCTCGCCCGCTGGATGTACGTCTTTCTGATTTTCGGCGCCGTCAGCATCGTCTGGGGCGGCGTGTCGCTCGTGGTGCTGCCGGACCTGCCGTCGACGGCGCGGTTCCTGACGCCGCGCCAGCGCGTGCTCGCCGTCGACCGCGTTGCCCGCAACAAGCAGGGCGTCAAGAACCACCACTTCCGGTGGTACCAGGCCCGGCAGTGCGCGCGGGACCCCAAGACGTGGATCCTCTTTGTGATGGCCACGGGCGCGCAGATCCCCAACTCGGCCCTCACGAGCTTTGCGAGCATCATCGTGGGCAGCTTCGGCTTCGACACGCTGGCCACGCAGTACATGCAGATCCCCGGCGGCGCCGTGCAGTTCCTGGCCCTCATCGTCGGCGGCTGGGTCTGCACGCAGTGGCCGAACCTGCGCTGCGTGACCATGATCGTGGCGAACACGATCTGCATTCTCGGCGCGGGCCTGCTGGTGGGTCTGCCGATCGAGAACAAGGTGCGTAGAGAAGGAAACAAAAGATGAATGGAATTATCCTCAACGTCTCGGTTCCCCTCTCGCTCTCTCACAGTCTCTCGTCTGACAACCGTACTGACCTGTCCAGTGGGGTCGTCTCGTGGCGTTGTGGCTCTGCTATTTCCAGGGCCTGGGGTTCAGCATGTCGTTGACCATGGTGTCCTCCAACATTGCCGGCTACACGAAGAAGCAGCTGACGAGCGCGGTGCTCTTCACCGGCTACTGCGTGGGCAACATCATTGGGCCGCAGACCTTTATCGACAGCGAGAAGCGTGCGTGGTTTCATAACGGCTGCCCCATCTACCTATCCCAATGGTATTCTGCTTGACTCACACAAGACAGCCTACTACCACAGCGCGTACATCGCCATGCTGGTCGGCTACACGATCAAGCTGGCCATGGTCGTCGTGCTGTACATTTACATGTACCGCAGCAACAAGGCGCGCGACACGGCCGGCCACACCGACGAACGGGCGGCCGTCGAGATGGGCATGCTGGACCAGACCGAGCTGGACAACCCGGGCTTCCGGTGCGTTTGATTTTCTGTTGCTTCTCCTTTTTTTTTATATTTGTTCATATTTTTTTTTCACATCTTTCAACGTTGCTGACCAGTTCTAGTTACTCGTTATAATTCGGGTTCGGTTCTCGAAAGAAGGGGTTTCTCCTTTCCGAAACTCAGATGCATTCATGAAAGTCTACGATGCAGAGACTAAAAATAATTGTTACCCCGATGTGTTTTCTTATGCCAGTGTACTTAGTACTTGCATAAAATCAACCAGATCGAGCCAAGCGCAGTTTTGGAATTCATTGTGCACGGAGCAGATGGCGTTCGTTAGTTTGTCTCATGTTGTCGTCCCTGGTCGCCGTGCGTCCCGACCAGGGGGGACTTGGTCGTTCTTCGTACTCCATATGCACGCACCCGGCGAACTATCGTACAAAATACGAAGTTGTGCTTTACAGGGGGGGCTGTGTTGATAAGAATCTGCTGTCGAGCTGCCGAGGTGGCAACAGACTCCGGGGGTCCTCGAGTCGGCCTTGCTTTGGGCGAGTATGTCTTTCAGCTCTCGTCAATGAACAGTTTCAAGCTCTTTATCAGCCGTGCCAAAACTAAATCGTATTTCTAGAAAATAGGCACAATATTTGTAGCATCACCAGAAATATAGACAGACAGTGAAAGCGTTCCGTTTCGCGTTCCAACGAAAGGTGCAAAAGCTTGAATTTGATGAGCATATTATTTTCGACTGTCTTTTTTCTTTCTTCTTCCCCTTTGTCCTGGTTTCGACCCGGTCCAACGAACGCTGCGCAATGAATCCCACGTGCCAACCGTGCGTCCAAGCACAAAATGTTTATTCGTACTTCAGCATCTTTGACCCCCTTGTTACTTTGAAACCAGGACACTCTGTTTATTTCTTATTTAAGAATTTCCTTGTGTTGGAACGTATTGATTTTTCTTTGTTTGCCTCCGAATGTCCATGTTCAAAGATCCCTAGTTTTCTTTTGGTAAATGCCCTTTTGCCTGGAGTATTGAATACGCCCGGCTTTGCTTTCAGCTGTATCGTAGAGAAGACAAATCAAGACCGATGAAACACGTACTAAGGCACGATATACAAACGGAACGGCCGTTCTCAGACTGCCTGCATCAAAGAGCTTAGACCCTGCTCATGTGCAGTGTCTTTCATTCATAATTGATGTCGTTTCTTTATACGTTCAACACAACCCACGAAATGATGCCGAGATTGCTTCAGGACGTCCACGGATCGTCCATTCATCCGCGAACCAATCCCAGCATGCTGCATGGGAGCTTTCTTTTCCCTCTGCTGTACTTGAGGACCCTACAGCTTCCCAGCCTGGTCAAACGAGGGGAACAAAGGCTCGAGAGCAGTCATCTTCTTGGCCAAAACGTAGAGCACACGGCCTACTAAACGACGCGAAGGTTTCCCGTAGTATTACGCTATAAATTGCTATGATCGTCAGGAACAAAAACAATATTTGAAAAGGGATAGTATGTTATGCTATGTCCCGTCTCATGCAACCTCTTTAAGATTAAATTGACAAAGGGAAGAGGGACAATGGCCAAAACGCAATATGGCAAATGAAAGAGTCTCGATCAAGACCGAAAAGAGGGGGAAGAGGAGAGCGTCAAAGCTCAAGCTCGTCATGGGCGAACACGGAACGACGATGCTCTTGCGGAGTGGGCCCCCCGTACGTAATTAAACAGGTCCGGTTCACGGACGTACGTTGCCATGCTGTGTCTCAGGAAAGAAGAAAGGTGTGGGAACCAAGTTGGCGGTCATTCTTATTTCCCGTTGGCGGCAGGACCCTACAGCCGCGTCGATCTCAGACAAAGGTTAGTAAAACGTGGTAATTAAACCGACGTGAAGTTCGTTGCGCTCGTGGTTGGATATACCAGCTCTATTTAGATGCAAGTACAGGAGGCCCGTTATGGGCCTGTCTGGGGGATCGCCCAAGATGCAAACCATTTGTATGCTCCAAGGAAGAGAGCCATTCATATAAAACGATCGACAGCAATACCGCTGTTGTTTAGACTGAAACGGCACGTAGTTCCCACGAGACACCGAGATATCGGGTTCTATTCGAAGATAGGGAAACCCTTCTTTGGTTCGTTGCTCACAGTACAAGGAGGAGTACGACCACGAAGCAAAAAATAACAAAAAGAATAACTTGAACAACGCTCTGTCTACTGGTCATGGGTTGCGTTTAGACAGCGTTCGTCCAGATCTTTGAAGCGGTGTGCCACGAGAAACCGACCGTTGCCAAACCATGGTTCACCACAGGAGAGAAAAAAGAGCTGAGCAAAAGCTCAACATAGCGATACTGTGTTGAGAGTAGAAATCAGGCTGCAGGTCCGCTTTCATACAGAAAAAAAAAACGTTGAGATGCCCTGTGCTTCATCATGGAAATGCAGCATTTTTCCACGACAAAGCGAAGGGCGCTACCACAAACTATGGGGTGCATTCATGCAAGGTACTGCGGAGCTTTTGCTGCAGGATTTGGCATCCTGCATACTAAAAAAAAGTCTACGAGGGACGCCGTCCGAACATGGGAAGAGTTCGGACGAACCGCGACGACAAGAGGACACGGACATGGAACGTTTGCGAGCTCCATGTATTCCCGGAGGTCAGTTGAGCAAACTGATCTGTAGAAGGTCGATTTTGCAAAGACAAAGCGTTTGCATGAAAGCCGTTTACAGAACAAGTTGCGTACGAAGACGTAGGAAAAAAAAGGAACGCAGCACGGAGTCGATGCTGTGGTGGAGGCAAGGAACAAGTCTAGACAGCGACGGCAATTGCTCACAATGTTCACGAGTCCAAACGTATGGCCCGTTTAATTTAATTGAGACCGACAGCTGCCGTATAAGATGGGCTATTAAGACGAGAAAGGCAGAGAGAACGCCCGAAAAAAACCTGGTCCAAAGGACCTTATCAGGCGCAATAACACAAAACCCGCGTGGCTCGTTTCAAGCCGAAATATAGGGACGGCGATGGAAGAGTACGGTCGAGATTGATTGCCTGCACGGGCTGTTTGCGACGAGATACACAGTGGAAGCAATGGAAGCCAGATTGGACGAATAGATGAACAAGGCCGTTTCACCGGAAGAAACCAGGCAGAACGTGCATTGTGTTTCTCTCGCTTTCTGGCTTCGTCCCCATTCTACCGCATTGCGTGCCCGACGGCCGTCACGGCTTGAAGTTGATAAATTTTGGACAGTTGGACCTGAAAAGGATGACGCAAAAAAGTAGATTGTGCACCCGAATATGTTCTGCCCAGGCGACGAGACCATGGTGATGAGATAGGCGTTCGTGCATAATCACACTTGCGTCAAAAGGCACAAGGCCAGCAGGGTGTCTCTGTAGGGAGCAATAGGGGGGCAAAATGAAAAGAAAGGAAAAGAAAAAAAAAGAAAAAAAAGAAAAAAACTGGACCGGGTATCTGTTTTATGCGACACGAAAGGGCCGAAGAATGCTTGCCTCAAACAAGACACTTGCCATCGCAGCGGCGTGGTGCTGCGCTAACAGTTGATCACTGCTTGCGTACGTTGCAGCCGGTTAACAAAAATGTAACGGTGTTTGGAGAGAGAAAAGGGAAGAGGAACAACGAAGGAGAGAAAACAGCCCTCCAGGTAGCTCACACAAGGCGTCATATCTAGTCGACAAATTGACGAATCGTTGCTCGGACGGCAAGAAGAACAGGAATTGCCCAATCAAACGAACGCAGAGGAAGAAAGCCGAATGAGATTTGAGCGTAGTACGAAGTACGTACAAAAAAGGAATTGAAAAGGCAAAAAAGCGTAATTTAAACAGACACACAGACCGCGTGCTCGTGCTTCGGTTAACTTGCCTCGTCGTGGGCGATATTCCCTGCGTGCGGAATATACAGCATTTTTATGTACGGTTTTTACACTCCATGACGAGAAGCGACGTTTAGACCTCGACAAGGGCATTACAGCTGTGAATTGTTGTGACGAGAAAATATTGGTGGCTGCAGTGGTGTTGTTTTGCGGCTGTTTTTGCTGCTGTTGTTTTTGCTTTTTTTATAGCCAACCATATTCATGAACGCAAAAGTATGCAGTATGGAAGCATCTGTCTTCGTTGAATCCTTGATGACTTTTCAGCAGGAGCCCTTCCTCCGTACGTCTTCTCACCCTTTTGCTGCGTATGGGGGCTGTCATGATTTCACAAGTGCCTGCCCGGGCCTGAGACCGGAAGTCCCACCCGAGGCCGGCTAAAAAAGAAAACAAGAAAAGAGTTGCGACGGCCGGGGGTGAAGGAAGCCAGGGTTTCTGAAGGGGTGGAGACGAAGAAAGCGTTCGACATACGAAGTAAGGAGCGGAATCTTTTTTTCTTTTTCCTGTGGCAGGCATGCCTGCCAATATGCATGAAAAAAACGAAAAAAGAAAGCAACGCGGGAGAGCGAGATAAAGAGGAGAGCTTGGACCTCGTGCAATGCCTGCCATCGGATCCACTGGGTTTTTTTATTTTTATTTTTATTTTTTTGTTTACATTAACCCATGACGGGCAAGCTCTTTTCAGTTGGTGATCCTCAACGGCCCTCCCGCCACCTTTCTTTTGTTTCTGATCGTCTGGATAAACTCGAGATGAGTCGTTTCATTCATTGAGCTCTCTCGCATAACAGTGGCAATCGTCCACGTCGATCACAACGGCACCAGCCCGTTTGCCACTGGCATTCGCCACGTGCAATGCCTTTGTTGTCGTCGTGCCCTGGCTTCTTGATGCAGCCTTGCGTTGATGCACACGATGCTCAACTCTGCAGTCCATAACATGCAAAGAACAAGCTCGCCATCGGGATTCTCGCGTGCTCCGTATGCGTACTTAGTACTCTGTATTTCGTACGAGAACTGGGAGCCCGTGTCAATACGAAGTACTTCCGTACCTTGTCACAGAAGAGCCCCTTGCACACAGCCCAGGCCCCACAGTCGCTCCTACGCAGGAGTATTGACTACAACTGGTGACTCGTATTCTTCGTACTAACAGGCGTACTGCTACCGCCGTCGATGCAACGCCGCACGACCCGCTTTGCGGAGCTGCAAAGGGGGGAAGTGAAGTCCTGGTGCCTTTGCGAGGGCCGCAACAACTGCGGCGTGCGTTTTCTGACAGCTTTGCTCCGTCCTGTTGTAAGCATAGCTGACTCGTATTGACGAAACAAGTGGTCATCCCGCGGGATCTGCAGATGCTCGAGGCTGCTCAGAATGACGAGATCGCCGTGGTTGTCTTTTGTTCGAACGTAAGCATACATTCAACATCGTACAGAAATACGTGCAGGATTTATCGTTCCGACCAATGCAAAATGGTCCAACTGAGGATGCTGATCGCTCTGTCTGCCCATACAATACGCTGCAACATCGACCTGGGCCTTGCCGTAGAAATCGACAAAAGCCGGTGCCGGCAAGCCGTTTGCGTCTGCAAAGGCGTCGCACAGCACTCGAGCCTCTTTCTTGGCAAACAAACCAGGCGGCGTGCACGACATTTGGGGTGCTTCGCATTGGTCGTGAAAGTAGTCGTGGATTTTTCTTTTTTCTCTCTCAGCTGCCTCAAAGGCTTTGTATATTGCCCTCGTTTCTACGAACGTAACAAAACAAATCAAAAAACAGCACAGAATCTAGATTCAAAAAGAACGACAGCAGTCGGAAAGAAAAAAAAAAACAGAATGCCCGCTAGAAAAAAGAAGAAACATCGTAAAAAAAGGGGGCTATCCAAAAATAGGGGGGGACCTCTTCTTTTGCGGAGACCTCGCTAACTGGTGTGGTTTCACGGTTCTTTTTGTCCCCTCCCCCGTTCTAGCGAACCCCTCGTAGGTCACATCCTCCGCAGTGATGGTGTTTTATTTTATTTTTTACTTTTTCCTTGTCTTTTTCTCTCCGATTTTCGTCTGGAGTGGCCACGTTTAGCCCCTTCTTTTCCTTTCTCTTCTTTGCCCCCCCTTTCGTCCCATCAGGACCTCTATCTCCTTTCTCTTTCCTTCCGTCCTCCGTGTTTCGTTTCTTGTGACTGCAGCTGCTTCTTCATGCGATGTGCTCTCTGCTCTCCTATCGGGACGGCCGCTCCGTTGAAACAAGCCAGCGAAGCCGTCCCCCCTCCCAAAGACGTGCAACTGCATCGGACCAAACACGCCCGCACCATCTTACAAGAGAAACCGAACCCTTTGTTTGGCTCTCTCTCTTTCCATTTGCCCTGTCTTGCCTCTCCCGTGACAACGGCATGTGAACGAAAACGTCCGTACGTACAAAACGGAGGGTCCTGGGGTCTGCAGCTGTCGACGATGCCGCTACTGCACGCTACGATGCGACGTTCTACCACGGCACGGCTTGGTTTTGGGTTTATTTTATTTTATTTTTACTTTTATTTATTTTTATTCATTGTGCTTCTTTCTTTTCATTTTCGTCGTAGCCTTCTTTGCTCCAACGTCGTATTTCGTAGGGCCCGTCCCCTTTTTGGTCCTTGTTTTACCCTGGCGGGCCAAACAGAAACACTGGTCCAGACCTTGCCTGCCAGGTGAGTACTACTAGTTGTACAACCTCGTACGTTGTAGCGGTAGTCCTACTGAGTATTACTGAGTATTACAACCGTTGTGTCGTCTCAAGTATCGTTCTTAAGCTCTGTTTCGACCATCACACAGCCGTCCAATCTGGCAACTTGGCCACCCCCCTTGTTCGAACGGACGCAGACGAGGCTCTTCCTTGTTCTTAGCAGAACTTTATTAAGAAGCAGTGAGAAACGGCTATTCCCTTTGTGGCCCCCTTCTCCGTTCTTACGGAGGTATCGTCGTCTCTTCACTCGGTGAAAACGAGGTGACAAAGCAATTGTCGTAGGAAGTAAAAGGGTTCTTCTCTCGTCCATACCCAACACCACAAAACAATTCAACTGCCTACCACGACCTCGTCGTCCATCATAACCTGTGTGCTTTGTCTTTTATAGCCTCCCTGGTAAGCAGGGGAAACGGCTCCTTGGGAAAAGACGCCCCGTTCGCACCGATCGTTGTCTTTGCAGGCCGGTCTATGCTCTAATTTTTTTTTTTTTTTTTTTTTTTTTTTTTTTTTTTTTTTTTTTTTTTTTTTTTTTTTTTTTTTTTTTTTTTTTTTTTTTTTTTTTTTTTTTTTTTTTTTTTTTTTTTTTTTTTTTTTTTTTTTTTTTTTTTTTTTTTTTTTTTTTTTTTTTTTTTTTTTTTTTTTTTTTTTTTTTTTTTTTTTTTTTTTTTTTTTTTTTTTTTTTTTTTTTTTTTTTTTTTTTTTTTTTTTTTTTTTTTTTTTTTTTTTTTTTTTTTTTTTTTTTTTTTTTTTTTTTTTTTTTTTTTTTTTTTTTTTTTTTTTTTTTTTTTTTTTTTTTTTTTTTTTTTTTTTTTTTTTTTTTTTTTTTTTTTTTTTTTTTTTTTTTTTTTTTTTTTTTTTTTTTTTTTTTTTTTTTTTTTTTTTTTTTTTTTTTTTTTTTTTTTTTTTTTTTTTTTTTTTTTTTTTTTTTTTTTTTTTTTTTTTTTTTTTTTTTTTTTTTTTTTTTTTTTTTTTTTGTTTATTGCTTTCCATTTTCTTTTAGGCTTTCCTTTCTTTTTCCTCTTCCCTGTTCGACTGTCATCTGTCTGCAACGCCGCCGTATGCAAACACACAAACACACACCTTTTTCTCTCCCGCAACACGTTTTCTCCACCTTCTTTGGGTCCCTATCATCTTTTTTTTTTCTTTTTTCTTTTTTTTCTTCTCTCACCCATTGTCACCTCGTCTCTGTTTCCCGTCTTCCATCTTCTGTACATAATTATTGCTTCTACCCTCCTTTCCCCTTCAACAGCACATATAGACCAAACCGCCCAGGTATCTCCTTCTTCCTCGTCCTCCCCCCCTACCCTTCCCTTCATCCTCCTTTTTGCCCCCGTCCATCTTAACATAACAGGGACGGGCTATAGTATCACTTGTTTTTTGTGTGGGGAGGAAAAAGGGAGAGTGCGGCCGGACGCTGCAAGCACTTTCTCCCTCCCGAAACAAAAGGCTTCGTCCGCGAGGGTCCAATCTATTTTACCCGCGTTCCAGCCTTTCTTTCTTTCTTTCATCTCCTGCACGTTTTCCTTTGACTCTGTTCTTTCTCTCCTCTTTTCTGTCCCTGCATCAGGCATCTTTTTGTCTTTTCCCCGCTTCGTTTTGCTTTGGCCATGGACCACATTATCAGCTGCATGCTCAATGCCGGCCCGGATGACCTCGATCACCAACCCTCTGGGTATATAGAAACGCCTGTCTCCTCAGCCAACGACCTGCAGGTACGTTTTCTTTTTTTCTCTTCTTTCTTTTCTTTTCTTGTCCCTTTTCCCTCTGCTGCCCATCCCGTCATCCTATGCCAGTGCATGACTGGTGTTCCCCTCCCGCAACCATGTCGGCCACAACAACTATACGGTCTACAAGGAAGACCAAGACAACGACAGTAGGAACTTACGTCTCTCTTGTGCAGCAGTTGCAGCATCAACAACAACAACCAAAACCAACTTCACAACAACAACAGCAACCACCGCCGCCGACGCCCGTTCAGGACAAGCCCGCCGGCTGGAGGATGCCGTCTCCGTCGGGGACCAAGTACCAGCTTTTTCCCAAGGACAAGCAGGCGGTGCCCGCCGCGCCGGCCAAGGCCAGTGACCCAGAGCATGCCATGGGCCAGAACAACAACAACAACAACCACCCCGGTGACAAGACCAGTGACAAGCCCAGTGACAAGTCGACCGACAAGTCAACCGACAAGTCCGGCGAACGGTCCCCGGCCCCCGCCGGCAACGGCCTCCGCCTCCGCATCAAGGAGCACACCCTCATCCGCCGCCGCAAGGTCAGCGTGCCCGAGCTGGGGCCCATGACCACCGTGCAAGAAATTGCCATGGATTCTCGTGAGTTGCAGCAAGATCAAAATATCAAAACATCGTCTAGTTGCCAACCGCCACTGACACCGTAACCACAGCCACCATTCCCGGCCGCCCGCCGCTCCATGAGCGCTCCATCAGCGCTCCCGGCAACAGCTGGCGGCTGCACCACCTCGTCGACTACATGATCCCGCAGCCGGCGTACGACGACATCCCCGAAGGGAAGAGCGTCGTCGTGGCGGCGTCGCCCTCGCCGCCGACGACGACCGCCAGCCCGCTCGACGTGCCCCGGTGCAGCTCCGCCCAGGCCGTGCTGTCGCCGTCGGCCGCCACGTCGCCGGCGTCGTCGTCTCTGCCGTCGTCCTTGTCGTCCTCCACGCCGCCGCCGCCGCCGTCTGGAGGACAAACCATTGTCAGGAAGGCCAGCCCTGCGGCTGCTGCTGCCTTCCGGCAACCGCTTTCACCCAAGAACCTGGCCCCGCTGGTGATCCCGCCGCTGTACTCCCAGGGCCCGGCGCACTTCCACGCCCACGCTCACACCCACTCCCTCTCGCACGCCCAGGCGCACCCGCAGAGGGGCCCGCCCACGGCCACCACGCCGCACTCCTCCCACAGCAGCCGCTTCCGCTCCGGCAGCACGCCCGTCGGCACGCCGTTTACGCCGCTGTCGGCATCCATGCTGCTGACGACGCCCAAGTCGGCCATCTCGGCCGCGTCCACGGCGCCGAGCGCGGCGTCAACGCTGCCCACACCCGTGTCGGCCTCGTCCACCACGACGACGGCCACAGCGTCCACCACCGCCACCGTTCAGCCGCCCGCAGAGTCTCGTGCCTCGCCGACCCCGACCCGCACGGCGGAGGCCGAGGCCGTGGCCACGACACCCAAGACGGGCAAAACCAGCTCCGGGGCCGCGGACAGCCGCGGGACCGGCAACACGGCTACGCCCACGCCTGCCACGGCCGTAACCCCGGCGCCGGTGGAAACCAAGGAGCCGCGGAGTGCACCGCCCCCGGCATCGTCGTCCACGGCCGCCGCCACGAAACCGTCGACAACCACCGCAACCCGTGCCATGGGCCACCGCCGCGGGCAGTCTGAGTCCAGCAGCAGCATCATGGAGCGCGGCCGGCCGCGGAAGCGCAGCGGCTCGCGCGGGGCGGGGAACACCGCCTCGGCCGCCATCTCGTCGAGCGTCGCCGCGGCCATCATCTCGGAGGCGGCAGCGGTGCCGCAGCAAACCACCCAGACCGCCGCTGCGGGAACAGCAGCAGCAGCAACAGCAACAGCAACAGCAGCAGCCGCCGGACCACCCGCCACCCTGAAACGCTCCACGTCCAAGGCCAGCCGCAGCGCCGAGCGCCGCGCGTTTGAGCTCCTGCCGCGCGGCTACAAGGCCAGCCGCAGGCGCTGCAGCAGGCGGCGCGCTTCGAGGTGCTGCGCAAGGAGGACGTCGACAGCCTGTCGCGCGAGCTGCGGCACCTCGACGAGCGCACGGAGTACCTGCGGCGCACGTACACGTCGCTGCGGGCGGGGCGGCGCAACCTGCACGCGCGCATCTGCCAGTACCTGCGGTCGCCGCGCGTGGCCAAGTTCAGCCACGACTCGATGCTCAAGCAGGAAGAGGTGCTGGCGGAGCTGGACACGTCGATCGACGACTGGGTGACGAAGCTGGAGCAGGCGGAGAACCGGCGGACGCGCGTGCGGCAGAAGCTGCTGGAGCACGTGGCGGCGGCGGCGACGCTGCCGTGGGGGGGGGGTTTGGGTGCTGGTGGTGGTGTTGGTGTTCTGCCCTTTACGTGGTTTGGGTGCTGGTGGTGGTGTTGGTGTTCTGCCCTTTACGCCGTCCTCGGCGCACACGCTCAACAACAACAGCAGCAGCAGCAGCAACACGGTCGTGGGCGTCAGCGAGAGCCTGCAGCTGGCCATGGGCATCATCAAGCCGCCGTCGCCGCCGTATGCCCATGGGCAAGGTTATGGGCAGCAGGGGCATGGCCAACACGGGACCAGCCACGGCCAAGCAAGCAACACCCACGCGTCGATCGCGACGCCCCCGCGCAGTCCGACCAAGGCGTCGTTTGCAGGCAGCCACACCTCTACTACCAAAGAGACAGCAGCCCTCGTCTCGCCCGCCGCCGCCTTGTCGCCCTCGCCCCAGCGGCCCATCGTCGCCCAGGTGCCGTCGACCATTCTGGAGCAGCCGCTCGCCGAGGAGGCCATGGCCGCCCTTGGGCGGACGGGTGCGGCCCCAGCTGGTGCGCAGACCCCCGGGAAAACGCCCGCCACGGCGGCTACTCTGGGTGCAGCAGCGAGCCCCGAGTCGGCCTCGGCCGCCGCGCGCCGCATCGACGTCGAGAGCATCCGCATCTACGCGGGCGACGACGTCTACGCACTGCTGGCCGACGTGGAGAACCAGATCACACAGATGGGCCATGCCGGCGCCAGTGCTGGTGTCAGTGCCGGTGCCGCTGCTGCTGCCGGCGGCCCCGCTCCGGGGTCGTCGGCGACTACGGCGCACGCAACTGCCCCCGCGTCGGCCCCGGCCGGCGGTCCGGCGTCCAGCGCCTACGACTACTTTGCCATCCCCCCCGACGCGCCGCTGTCGGCGGAGGAGCGGAAGCAACTGCACCGCGCGCACAGCCAGGAGCTGCTCAACGGCGGCCTGGCGGCCGGTGGTGCCAAAAAAGCCACCGCGAGCAGCCCGCCGGCGTCGCCCACGGGCGTCGGTGCCAACGGCGGCATCGTCGTGTCGCCCGCCACCGCGGCCGAGATGTTCTTGACGAATGCCGTGTTCCGGCCGAAGCGGGGGGTGACGGTGAACTAGTCGCCGATTGTCTTTTGAAAAAAAACATTCGGTGTTGTTCTTTGTTCGTTTTTCTTGGACCATTCTTTTTACAAGCCTTTTACGACTTCTTACGCTCATTACATGCAGCACATCTGCTCACGATGTTTACTCTTTTTTTTGACGGCCAACCGCATACGATCATTATCATTTTCATTCTTTGCAAACAAGCATACTTTTTTTCAGTCTTATTTTACATTTCCGTCTCGAGCTAGGCACTCGCATTTGATACCCCTTCTCGCCATTCCTTTGACGCATATTTATCTTTTTGTTTTTTTTTTTTAACTATTATTCGTTTCTTTCCTCAAATATTTTACCTGTATTTTTATAAAAAGCTTTTGCAACCTTTTTCTGATCAGTCTAGCATCATCCGTTTCGCCAACCCGAGAAACAATTTACAAATCCCAATCATTCCATGGCGTTTTCTGCTGGCATTTTCGTTCTTTTTCATTTGTCCTCCAACATGTTTGGCAGATTGTCCTTTCTTTTTATCCTGTATTACAGTCCATAGCATTATATCTCTAGTTGTCCCATCAAGACCGTCTTCGCATGGGTCAACAGAACCAGAACTACATACAAAACAAACCAAAATTGCAACCAAAATTTTCAAAAACTCTTTTCAGCTTCTGGTATATTACAACCGCCGTAGAAAATTCCTTTGAAGGAGACCATACAATCCTTCAAGACCATACTACTTCTCCGGGGACACACAACCACACCAAGCATCACAAATCCTTCAGCGAAATGCGCACGGCTTTGTCGCCTATGGCGTCGACGCGTGCGTACATGTGCGGGCCGACGTCGCACGTCCCGCTCTCCTCTTCCAGCGACTGATGCATCTCGCGCGTGGCCGCAACCCACAACGTCATCTTCGCGTTGCCGCGGTTCGCCCACTGGAAGCGGCACGGCACCTTGAAGTTGTATTTGGTGACGTTGATCACGCCGTGTAACAGCGAGTGCGTCACTACCGCTCTTTTTGCGATGCCGGCGTCGTCGCCGTCATCATCGTCACCACCGTTGTTGTTGTTATTGTCGTCGTCGTCGCCATCGTCGTCGTCGTTCGACAGCAGGCGGCGGAAGCGGCGGCGCTTTCTCTGGGGGCCGTCATCACCATCGTCATCAGCATGGCCACCGCCACTACTCGACGCCGCCACTCTGGCTGGTATCTCTGGGCTTCGAACGGGACTGGCCGGTGGTGGGGCAGAAACTTGGACGGGGACAAAAACGGAGGCCGAGTGGACAGGTTCCGCAGGTCCAACCGTCGGCACACCCTGATTCTGCTGCGACAACGGCGCCGGCGGCGGTGCGGTGGTGGCAGCGGAACGCGGCTCTGATGCCGAGGCACTGCCACCGAGATCAGGCGTACAGCCGTCACTTCCAGAGGTGGGGTTCGCAGAAGACGACCCTGCCGGCTGCTGCTGCTGCTGCTTCTGGGGGCGCTCCGTGGGCGAAATTTGCGGACGGCGCGCAGGTCGGATCGGCGTCTTACCGGATGCGGTCCCCCGTTCAAGTGGCTTTCTCGTCGTCTTGCTTGTGGAATTGCCAGAATCGGCGGTAGCTGTCGTGGAGGGAGCTGTCGTGGAGGACGCTGTCGTGGAGGACGCTGTCGTGGAGGGCGCTGTCGTGGAGGACGCTGTCGTGGAGGACGCTGTCGTGGAGGGAGCTGTCGTGGAGGACGCTGTCGTGGAAGAAGTTGTCGTGGAGGAAGCTGTCGTGGAGGAAGTTGTTGTAGCGGACGTCGTGGTGGAGGCCACGGAAGAGGTCTCGGAAACCGTTGTGGAGGCGGTACTGGAGGACGCGGAGGCGGTGGTGGAGGCGTCCGTAGGGGTGGTGGCCTTGGTAGCCGGAGGCGGAACGGGCGCCGCGACCGGTGGCGGGTCATGCACGGGGCACGCGGGATCGGGCCGCGGCGAGCCCGTTGGTTGGTTCACCGTGGTACCGTCGCTGCTGCTGCTGCTGCTGCCGCTGTTGCCGCTGTTGCCGCTGTTGCCGCTGTTGCCGCTGTTGCCGCTGCTTCCGCCCACATCGTTCTGCTGAGCCGTCGACGCACCGGCGGGATCGACGTTGTGCCCAGCGCTGCGGCCCTGGGTATACATCCCCATGAACGGGGAGGGAAGGCCGTCGTACTGAGGGGGCTGCAGGAACACGGAGGACGCTTCCCTGCAAAGGCGGCTCAGCTCGGGCCAGAGAAGGGCCACCAGCGCCGAGTCGAGGCTGCTGACGCGCGATAAGACGTCCATCAGTGCCAGCAACGAGTGCGCCCTGCTGTCGTCCGGAAGCGGCATTTTGACGGCGAGGTCTAGTCCGTTAGCCGAGGGACCACAGGAGAAAAACAGGTCGCATACCCAAAAGATTGCACACCCACAAGGAACATACAAACTTGAAAAAACCCAGGCGCGATGTAGTGCAGCAGGTCCAAGGTCGCCTTGGCCGGGTCGGCGGCGTCCACCACATTGGCCTGCAGGGCCCGCAGGTCCTCCGGCAGCGCGGTGGGCGGGTTCACCACATAGTTGGTGACGTAGGCCCAGAGGTAGGCAGGGCGGTCGGTGGCTTCGCCGACACGGTCTGGCGGTGGGGGCCGGCAGCGTCCGTCACGGAGGTGCCACAGGTTCGGGATGTCGGCGTCGAGGTACTGCTGGTAGTAGGCCCGCAGCCGATAGGCGCTCGCGAGGTGCGTGCCGTTCCACGGATCGAGGACGATGGCGCAATGATCGCTGTCGCCGTTGTTGTTGTTGTTGCTGCTACTGCTGCTGCTGCTGCTCTTTCCGTGAAAGATAAGCACCACAAACCAGTGCCCGTTCTCAAAAAAAGGCACGATCACGGTGTGAAACTGCAGGAAATGCGGCATGCGCTTGGCCCACGCAGCCGGCGTCGCCGTGCCGCCGCCCGCACCACCACCCCTCAGCGCCCGGTGAAAATTGGGATCGGTGCAGTAGAACTGGTCGCTCCGGGCACCGTGCATCAGCCAGAACCCGAGCAGCAGGTCGCGTTCGTGGAGCACGCCGGCCACGAGCCGGCGCACGCTCGCGAGGACGGCGGCGGATACCGCGGGGGGCCGTGGCACCGACAGCGGCGGCGTCTGTGAAAAGGGCGGCATGGGCGGAAAGGCGCCATGCTGCTGCGCAGCGCCCTGCTGGGTCTGGTCCGGAAAAGGAGTGGATGGTGTTGGTGCTGCACCGGATGCGCCGGGTTCACCGGGCCTGTCGTGTCCGGTCCGCGGGTCGACCGGCCGGCTCATTGTTGTTTATTTTGTTTCCAAATAAGGGGGAGCGAAATCGGCGTAATACCCGCGACCGAAAACGGGCACAGAAAGGAAAAGAAAAAAAAAAAAGTACGTGTTCCGATGGGTGACAGAAAACCTTACTTGGCAATATTGCGTACGGAGAACCTCGCAGAACGTTGGCTGCAGGGGCCTCAGCCTGGTCGGTATGGAAAATTTTTTTATCATTGAGCCAACAGGCCCGGGCTCGAGGAGAGATCATTGTCATTGGTTGCACGGCAGCAAGGCATGGAAACGCAGGAAGACGAAATGTGATAGAACTGTGACAATGTGCGAGCATGGGTTGGAAAAAGAAAAGTCAGGGGCAAGGTGACTCGGTCACTTTCCAAGCAACGCGGAAGTGCGGCTGATATTCCCCCTGCACGGTGAAATGATACGTACGGAGAGATTACACCCGTGAAAATGACAGTGAATGCATGTGTTGTCCGATGGGAACAGCGACCACACATCCACGACGGCACATCTGCTCGTCGTCTTTGGTGATGTTTTCGGGACGATGTTGAAGCTTCGCATTTGGCCGAATCGGGCAACGATTCGCCACGTTAGACTAGGCCCGCCCGTCAGGGCGTGTACGTAGTCGAAGGGACAGCCCCATTGTTTTTACGTGCAAGAGATGGCCTGAATTCTCCAAGACATGAAATCATAGCGAATTGGATGACATCATTGCTCTATAGCTTGCCATATAAGAGGCCTGAACGGTAACCGGTGTACTAATCGTACCAGATTTTATGCCAAACCTTCTCTTGTCTACCTTAGCATCAACTTCGCAGCAATTATACCTACTCAACATGTCGGACTACACCCGCATCGCCAAGCAGGCCGAGGCCAGCCTCAACTCGTACCAGGCCAAGACGGGCGGCGGCCGGCGGCCGCAGGCCGACGACGAGGCCGGCGTCAACTCGAACGCGACGCGGCAGTTCCCGGGCGGCGACGTCCAGCAGGGCGACGAGCTGAGCACAAACCGCGGCTACGGCAAGCGCATCCCGCCCAGCGAGGGCGGCGACTTGGATGCCCGGGGGCGGTATGTTTAAGCCGATGATGTTTGCACAAAGCCGATGACGGATCACAATTCCCTGGAAACGCGCTGCTGACCCCCCAGACAGACAAACCCGCGGCACGCATTTTGAGGGCACGGCCGGCCCCCACGAGAAGATGGACGAGTTCTACCGCGACCACGGCGGCTACAACGAGAACGACGTCTCGGACGATCCGACCGAGTCCGGCCTGCGGGGCAACAGCGGCAGCAGCAGCAGCAACACGAAGGACATCGCCGCGCAAGGGCGGGACGCCTCGTTCGCAAACGCCGGCCGGAAGCCGCCGGGTCCGGGCGGTTCCAAGTTCAAGGGTGAGGACTACTACGTGCCCGAGAGCGTGCCCGACAGCACGTCGGCCGAGGGATGGATCCCGCCGGCGAGCGTGACGCAGACGAGCCGCGAGAGCGAGCGGCCGTGATTTTCTGGCACAGGTACGGAAATGGATAGAACACAGGGGCAGTACAAAAACTATCAGAAAATCACACCGTTCGAGTTTCTGCCGCTTCTCAAAAGTATTCGAGGTACGGAGTAATATTGCCGTGATATCATGTCTTGTAGGCCTACGACGTCATGCAACGGTGACGGTCTGGTAACGGTCTGGCAACGGTCCATATTCGCTACGGACATCAAGAGATAAAACCAGCAATAAAAGCAGGGACATCTAAAAGCATACAATTCCTTAAATGAAGTAAATATAAGAACCCCAAAGCCTTGTTGTGCCCTCTGAATGATGTCCGCGAACAGACGAGTCCACGAAAAGCACTTTTTTCCCCCGCATATCAGAGTCAAGGTCGAATCACAATCTCGACAGAACGATACCGCACCGTAGCGACGCATCAGATCGTGAAATCGTGATGGTTTCGGGTTGTGCACAAGACGAAGACCGGAGTTATGTAAGTGAAAGAGTGTCGCTTTATCAGCTCATCGCGGGAAGTGGGGTCGTCCGCACCTTCTGTGTAAAGCTTTGATCTAAATTCCGCCTCCTTCCCAACCCGGCATTTGCCAAAGCATTAGCAACAGCAAGAACAAGCCGTGTTTGCTCCTTCCTTTCTCGTTCCAATAGGTAAGAACGAACCGGACAACCGGCAACTCTATTACGGCTCGGTTCCGCTCTGAAGCCTCACGTGCTTGCACCTCAATTGCTTCCTCCACCAAAAAGCCTTGTCCTCGCACGCTCGCTCGCCTTCGCCTTTCCATGCGGCATCTCTCCTTTGTCTCGGTTGCCTGCTCCTTTGCACACCAATCGCGGACACTGTCCTTTGCAGCTGCTTTTGTACGCTTGTCGCCGCAAGCGACGCAAGCCCCGAAACGCCTTGGCTCTCGCCGATCGCCAATTGTCGCCTCCTCGACCGCGTCGTTCGTCCGCACCATGGCGACCACCGCGCCGCCACGCCGCCGCGACCCCAGCACCGCGTCCAACTACGACGTCTGGCGGACGCAGCACACGACCGCCAGCCTCAAGATCGACTTTGCCGCGCAGGTCCTGCGCGGCCACGTCGTGCTCGAGCTGCAGCGGCAGGCCAGCGCCGGCGCAGACGCAAACGCCAAGGAAGTGATTTTGGATGCGCGCGCCCTCGACGTGCGCGCCGTGTCCGTCGACGGCCAGCCGGCGGACTGGACCGTCCAGCCGCCGACGGGCGCGCTCGGCACCCCTTTGCACGTGACCCTTCCGGCCGGTGCCGGTGCCGGTGCCGATCCGACCACCATCCGCGTCCGCATCGACCTGGCCACGACGGCCGCGTGCACCGCGCTGCAGTGGCTGACGCCCGCGCAGACGTCCAACAAGGCGGCGCCCTTTGTCTTCTCGCAGGCCCAGGCCATCCACGCGCGCTCGCTGTTCCCCTGCCAGGACACGCCCGACGTCAAGTCGACGTACACGTTCCGCATCGCCTCGCCGCACCCCGTGGTGGCGAGTGGTTTGGCAGTCGAGGACAAGCACGGTGACGGTGGCGGTGACGGTGCCGATGCCGATGCCGGCCCAGAGCTGTCGGCCGGCGACAAGCTGTACCGCTTCGAGCAGCAAGTGCCCATCCCGTCCTACCTCTTCGCGCTGGCGTCGGGCGACATCGCGACGGCGCCCATCGGCCCGCGCTCGGTCGTCGCCACGAGCCCCGACCAGCTGGAAGCGTGCCAGTGGGAGCTCGAGGAGGACATGCCCAAGTACCTCGACGTCGTCGAGAAGCTCGTGTTCCCCTACCAGTGGGGCGAGTACAACGTGCTGGTGCTGCCGCCGAGCTTTCCGTACGGCGGCATGGAGAACCCCATCTTTACGTTTGCGACGCCGACCATCATCAGCGGCGACCGCCAAAACGTCGACGTCATTGCGCACGAGTTGAGCCACAGCTGGAGCGGCAACCTCGTCACCAGCGGCAGCTGGGAGCACTAGTGGGTTTTTGGGGGGGTTTTTCGTTTTTTCGTTTATATGGGCGCTGCCACTGCCAGACAGCACGTGTACACTAACTGGTCGTTTGCTTTCAGCTGGCTCAACGAGGGCTGGACGATGTACCTGGAACGGCGCATCGTCGCGGCCATCCACGGCGACGCGTACTTTGACTTTTCGGCGGTCATTGGCTGGAAGGCGCTTGGTATGTGAAAGGGGTGACAAGTATGACGGGAAGACTCACGTGCACGACTAATGCATAACCCACGACGCACAGAGGACGCCATCGACGAGTTCGGCCCGACGCACGACTACACCAAGCTGTGCATCAACCACGACGGCATCGACCCCGACGACGCCTTCAGCACCGTGCCCTACGAGAAGGGGTTCCACATGGTCTACTACCTCGACCGCCTCGTCGGCCGCGCCAACTTTGACCAGTTCATCCCCTACTACTTCACCACCTGGAGCCGCAAGTCGCTCGACTCGTTCGAGTTCCGCGACACCTTTCTGCACTTCTTCAGCCGCCCCGAGTACGCCCACCTCCAGGAGGCCATTGCCGGCATCGACTGGGAGGGCCGCTTCTACGCGCCGGGCCTGCCGCCCAAGCCGGCGTTCGACACGGCGCTGATTGACGTCTGCTACGAGCTCGCCGCGAAGTGGAAGAGTCAGGTATTTTGTCTCCCCCCCCCCAAGTCTCTTTTTCTCCATTTTCTCATCTTTGCCAACTACCCAGGACTTTGTGCCCGCCCCCGCCGACGTCGACGGCTGGGTCGCCAACCAACTGCTGGTGCTCCTCGGCGAGCTGCAGCAGTTTGCCGCACCCGTGACCGTGGCGCAGTCGCAGGCGCTCGGCGCCGCCTACGGCCTGCTCGAGACGCAAAACGTCGAGCTCAAGGCGGCCTACTACCTCGTGGCCCTGCGCGCGCAGGACACGGCGACGTACGCGGGCGCCGCCACGCTGCTCGGCACCGTCGGCCGCATGAAGTTTGTGCGCCCGCTGTACCGCGCGCTCAACAAGGTGGACCGCCCGCTGGCCCTGCGCACCTTTGCCGCCAACCGCGACTTCTACCACCCCATCTGCCGGGCCATGGTCGAGAAGGACCTGGGGCTGGCGGAGAGCAGCGCGGCGGCGTAGGTATAGCGGCTGGGGGCGAGCACCCGACCCGACCACATTACGTTAAAAACAAATAAAAAAGAGGGATTCTACAGAAAAGTGATAGGATCTCCGTATATTGAAGTCGCTGTGTATGCCATGGTGTATTATTCGCAGCTGTTACAAAGCACAAAATCTATCTGCAATGTCGTCTGGTGAAAGTCCGCGTATATCCAAAACGTCCATGCATTGATTTGTATCCTAAGCCTTTCCTGCTCGTAAATCGCATTCCCTTCCTCATGTCCCGTCCCAAACCCATATGGTATCTAAAAAAACACAAAAACTGTGCCCGCTTCAGAAGAAATTTAACGCCATGCCAAACCGTAAAAAAAAAAAAAAAGGAAAACCCCATCAAATACCTCCTCTCCCCGGGCCAAAACGTCCGTCAACAGAAATACTTGTACAGCTTTTTCCACCGCGGCCAGTAGCGCTTCTCCTCCTGTTCCTGCGCCACCAGCAGCGGCAGGTTGAACCCCCGCCGGCCCGTGTCAATGTCCATGTCCGCGAGCCGCACGTACGACGTCCGGAAGTACAACTTGTGCGCGAGCCACATCACCAGCACGATCGGCACCGCCAGGTACTGCAAGAAGAAATTCTCCACGTTGGCGCCCGAGCCCGGTTTGGGTTTGGACACCGACTCGCGCGGCGCCAGGCGGCCGCCCGCGGCTTTGTCTTCCGCGTGGGTGCCCGTGTCCACGGCGCCGTCCACGGGCCACAGGCCGACCCAGAACTGCGCGACGATCACCAGCGCGTTGAGCGTGAACCCGACCCACGAGCCCACGGTGCCCGACTGCGCCCGGAACGCCAGCTCCGTGAGCGAGCGGCCCCGGCGCACCCACGCGTGGCGGAACCGGATGTGCGCCAGACAGATGCTGCCCCACGTGAACACGCTGCTGAGCGCCGAGATGGCCAGCAGCCAGCCCAGCACGGACGACTCCTGCTCGACGTCGGCGAGGTAGGCCAGAAACCCGAGGCTCGACGCCACGAGGATGGCCACGAGGGGGCGGCCGCGGCGGTCGACGTACGAGAGGATGCGCGGCGCCTGGCCCTGGTCGGCGAGGGCGGCGAGCGTGCGCGAGGAGCCAAAGACGGACGAGTTGCCGACGGAGACGACGGCGACGAGGATGACGCTGTTCATGACGGACGGCAGGACCTGGATGCCGGCGCTCTCAATGGCAATGACAAAGGGCGAGGCGGTGGCGTCGGCGATGTTGGTCGTGGGGCCCGGGAGGCGCGGGTTGTTGTAGGGCACGAGCAGGCCGACGAGGGTCAGGGCGACGACGTAGAACAGGGTGATGCGCCAGAACACCTGCTTGACGGCGGTGGGCAGGCTCTTGCGCGGGTTCTGGGTCTCGGCGGCGGCGAGCCCGACGAGCTCGGTGCCAGTAAAGGCGAACGCGGCGGTGACGAGGACGGAGCACAGGCCCTTGAAGCCGTGGTTGAAGGCGCCCGGCGTGTGCCAGTACTTGCCGCCGATGTAGCCTTCGGTGGGTGTGCCGCCAATGTTGATCACAATGCCGAGGAGACTTGCGGAACAGACAAAAATCAGAAACGAGGGACGAAGGAACAAGAAGAAACACCCAAGAAGGAGACAAGAAAAACCTACATGAATCCCACAATGGCCGTCACTTTGATAATGGCAAACACAAACTCGGCCTCGCCATAACCCTTGACGCCAAACAGGTTGATGCTGATGATGACGACGAGGAAAACGGTGACGAAAATGGCCTTGTTCAGTTGCACGTTCCAGTAGGTGACCGTCATCGAAGCCGCGATGATTTCGAGTGGCAAGACGACAAGCCATTGCATCGCATAACTGGTTTGTTAGTTTCTTTCCTCCTTTTTTACCAGAATACAACATAAACGCAAACGTAAACACAAAAGGGGGATGGTACCCACTTCCAGCCCATGGCAAACCCCCATGAGGGATCGAGAAAACGCGTGGAAAAGGCCGAAAAGGACCCCGCCACGGGGAACACCACGGCCAGCTCGCCCAGCGCGTGCACCGTACAGTACAGCATGATGCCGATGAACATGTACGCCAGCAACACGGACGCAGGCCCGCCCTGCGCCAGCGCCTTGCCCGAGGCCACAAACAGGCCCGTGCCGATTGAACCGCCAATGGCGATCATCTGCAAATGCCGGCCTTTGAGCTCGCGCGACAAGCCCGAGTTCGCCGTCGCGAGGTTGGCGCTGCGCATGTCAAAGTAGTGACCGCCGCCGCCGCCGCCACCAAGGCCGCCACCAAGGCCGCCACCGAAGCCGCCGGTGCTGTCCGGATACGGCACCAACGGCGGCTGCTCGCTGACGGGCTGCAGGGCGTGCGCACTGCCGGCCGACGACCGGTTGCCGCCACCGCCAGCGCTACCGCCGGCGCTGCTGCCGACGCGCGCATTGGCCACGGAATCGGGCGTGATGTGGCGGCCCGGGTCGCGACGGAAACTGTCGACAAAGCGCGTAAACCCGCTGGACCGGCGCACACCGCCGCTTCCCAAGCCGAAGGACGGTCGGCGCTCAAAGCCGCCACCGCTGCCAAATGCCAAAGGAAACCGCGCGCTTCTGGACCCTCGTTCGGGGTCGTCGTAATAGCGACCCGGGTCGTTGCTGTTGTTGGCATTGCCGCCCAGGCCGCCGCCGCCGCCGGCGCTGCCGCTGTTCCGCATGGTGTAGACACTCCCGGGCCGCACGCTGTCCTCTTTGATCGGCAAGTAATTGAGTTCAACGTCGCGGTCCATGGAGGTCGACGACGACTTTTTCATGGAGCCGTGTGCGCGGGAAATCGTTCGTCTATCGCCGTTTAGAGAAAAGGAAAAAATAGACGGCCGTAGCCAGTCGCGGAGGGAGATGGAGGTAGACCAAAAGGGTAATCCTAGTGGTTGTTCGTATGTGCTTTTGTTCTTTGTCGATCGTCTATCTTGCGCCAAGCTGGTCGTGATTCTGCCGCCGTGGAACGAAGAACCTGGCTTAACGTCAGGTCTCACAAAGCGCGCGCGAGAGAGGCTGGCGCAACAGACGTCAAAGTTACAAAGTGAGGATCGTAGATGAAAAGAGATATCGCACAATTTCAAAGACAAATTGCTTTCTTCAATCGTCCGCTGATCGTTTTTCTCGTTTGCTGTAACACTCGTGTCTTCGGTCTCGTTTTATCTCGTTGTTGCCATTGTGGCTACCACCGGCACCATCTTGCTGTGGACAGGAAAGACGGCCAAGGCGAACGGTCGATGGTTCTGCAATGTCGGTATTTCGTTGGAGATATCGCAAGAACGGCGTCGGAAGGAAAGGAACGCAGAAATTCAGTGTGGATCGCGAACCATATGGCAGGGCGGAATGGCATCGATCAGTCTCAAACAAGAAGGAGCAGGAGGAGGTTGACCGGAAAGATAGCATATGGAAGGAGCCAATGGCGGGGATGGACTTGGTATCACTGAAAGCTGACAAAGATAAGCGGCAAAGCAATATCGGCTTTGCGGCATGGCCCGGATTGAGCAATCTCGAGCCGGATGACTAATCAGAAGAACAGGAGGCTTGAGACAACACGGTCGATGGCTGCGTCGGTTGGTTTCACTCTTCGCTTTGATAAGGATGAAAATAGAGGATGAGGGACGTTCTACAAGAGTATTTGAAGCAACGAAACAGTTGGTGGAGGGACCATCAACAGAGGCAATGGGTGTTGATGATTCGCCTTCTACATGCCAGGCAAGCAAGGCACATGTGTTCCCAAGCTAGAGCTTTCAAAAGCCTTCTGGCTCAATAGGGCTGGGCGAGGGCGTGTGGCATGTATGGCATATAATTTCACAATAACCGTTAGATAAAAGGGGAAGGCAACCTGGCACCTCAACTCTGGGAGGCGTAAACCGCATATCACGTCCGACTGACATATTGTACGCATCACCTAAACCCACTGCCTGTTTCTTATTTCTCTGTCGTACTTGTATTCTATTGTGCTTGAGACACGAGACATGGCCTTGAAAATACAGAGGGCCGAGATAATAACGAGAACCTTCAGCCTTCTCGTCTTGGGCGGTTTTTGTTGCGGAGGCCTATGAAAGCCTACACCGCCTTCCTGTTACGGACACAACAGTAAAACCACGCAGGCAGAAAAAACTTACACCAGGGCCCCGCTCTTTTTTTTTCACGACTCGCGCAAAGGCCGGACACCTCGTCTTATACCCAGTCGGATGACAAGCGTTGGATTTCGTTTCGTTCCTTTTCGAACACTTTTTCGTTTTTCTTCTTCTTCTTCTCCTTCTTCTTTCTCTTCGTTTCCCTGTCGTCGTCCCCTCCCACGCATCTACGAACGCACGCAAGCCCGGCCACCAAAACCCGCCAAAATGACCGAAATCACCCACGAGACCATCAAGGGTACAGTTTTCTTGTGTTTTTCCTTTTTTTTGCTCCTTTCGCCATGTTTTCTCCGTTCCCCATGCCTTGCAATTTGTTCCCATTCCAAGCAGACTCTTTCCTGGTCATTTGGCGCGTGCCTCGGCTTCTCTTCCCTGGCTGGCTCTCTGCCTTGATCTTCACGGCCAATTTCCGTTTCTCCTACGGTCAAACCAGTCCAAGGCATACGTTCCCGACTCTTGACCATCATTCCATCGTCGTCTTCAAGAATGTGCACCGTCCTTTGCTTTGCGTAGGCGCAATGGCATTGACGGCCGGCACATCGAGATTTTCAGCCTGCATTTCTGCCCCTCCCTTAAATACCTTCCCCTTATCTTATCGCTTATCGACGCCGTTATCTTTTCCCTCCCCCTCCCCCCAATCTGCGCCGACGTCATATATGCCATTGGCCGTTTTTGAGGGTCTCCAATGACTTCTGGGGCTAACATTGTCCTTCTTAGATGGCTGGTTCCGTGAAATCTCGGAGATGTGGCCTGGTAAGCTCGAATCGCTGCTGCTTTCTTCGGGTCGTCTCTGTCTTCTTTCTACAATTCCTGACACCCCCCTCCAGGCCAGGCCATGACCCTCCGCGTCAAAAAAGTCCTCCACCACGAAAAGAGCAAGTACCAGGACGTCCTCCTCTTCGAGTCCACCGACTACGGCACCGTCCTCGTCCTCGACAACGTCATCCAGTGCACCGAGCGCGACGAGTTCTCCTACCAGGAGATGATCACGCACCTCGCCCTCCACTCGCACCCCAACCCCAAGAAGGTGCTCGTCATCGGCGGCGGCGACGGCGGCGTCCTGCGCGAGGTCGTCAAGCATGACTGCGTCGAGGAGGCTATCCTCTGCGACATTGACGAGGCCGTCATCCGCCTGTCCAAGCAGTACCTCCCCGGCATGGCCGCCGGCTTCAACCACCCCAAGGTCAAGGTCCACGTCGGCGACGGCTTCCAGTTCCTGCACGACTACCAAAACGCCTTCGACGTCATCATCACCGACTCGTCCGACCCGGAGGGCCCCGCCGAGAGCCTCTTCAAGAAATCGTACTTTCAGCTGCTGCATAGCGCCTTGCGCGAGGGCGGCGTCATCACCACGCAAGGTTGTAGGTTCCCTTCTTTTGTTTGGGGGGGAAGCGACCGGAAGCAGCAGCGACCGGAACAGAATTCTTGGTTCTTTGTTTGCTAACTTTTTGGCCACGTTTGTTGCGGCTCCCATCCGCAACGTTCTTTTCATTTTTTGTCTTCACAGCCGAAAACCAATGGCTGCACCTGCCGCTCATCACCAAGCTCAAGCAGGACTGCAAGGAAGTCTTCCCCGTGGCCGAGTACGCCTACACGACCATCCCCACGTACCCGTCGGGCCAGATCGGCTTCATGGTCTGCAGCAAGGACCCCAACGCCAACGTCAAGAAGCCGCTGCGCCGCTGGAGCCCCGAGGAGGAGCAGAAGCTGTGCAAGTACTACAACGCCGCGATCCACGAGGCCAGCTTCGTCCTGCCGAGCTTTGCCGCCAAGGCCCTGCAATAGGGCGTGCGGGGCCGATGTCCGTGTGCGGGTGGTGTTTTCGTCGTCTTCCTCGTTGGTCTGGTAATGAACGTCTACGACTCTTTTCTGTTTGGATCCGGAGGGGAGGGCATCGGGGCATGGATCAAAAGGTGGTCGATATCGGGTGGCATGGCCAAGTATGACAAGAATAGACAAAAAAAAAGTGATTCGGTCGGAAAACCGCAAAAACTATAGACGTGATGCAAAATTGAAATTGCACAGCTTTACCCTCACGCGCCCTCAAGCTCTCACAGCTTCGCCGCACTGGTCGTCCCCGCGTCCACGCCGCGGGGTCCGTATACGATGGCGGTGTCCGTCGCCAGGCGTTCGTCGGCCGAAGCGGCTGCCGCGGCCGGGTCGCTCGCCAGGAACCCCTTGTTAACGAGAAACCGGCGACTCATGGCCGCCGCCGCGGGTGCCCCGTCGCTGCGCGCGTCCGCCAGCAGCAGGCTGGCGATGAGAATCTCGGCGGCCCCGTAGAGGACCGCACGGGCGTCGGCCAGCAGCACGTCACGCGCGGCCGCATCCCGGATGCCCGTCTCGATGCGGGCGCGCAGCGCCGTCCATTTCGCCACAATGTGGGACCCGAGCGCGTCGCGCGCGGTCGCCGCGCCCACCAGCCACTGCAGCGCGTCCAGACTGGCGCGCCCGTGGGCCGCGTGCGTCAGCGTGCGCACGAGGTCCGTGCTCAGCACGTCCGTCGTGCCCTCCCAGATGGCATTGACGCAGCCGTCGCGGAAGAGGCGCGCCAGGTTCAGCGGCTCCGTCTCGTGGTTCAGCAGGTAGCCGACGCCGCCCAGGGACTCGAGGCACGCCGCGTGCAGCAGCGGCACGGCCTGCTGGCAGCAGTACGCCTTGTGCAACGAGCTGAGGACGCGCAACAGCGGGGCGACCAGGTGGGGTGGCGGCTCGAGGAGGAGGAGGCGCGCGTCGTCGTCGTTTCTGTCTTGGGTTGCCGCTCCTCCAGACCCAACACGTGCGCCGTGTAGAGGGTCAGCAGCAGCATGCCGTGGTAGTCCGTCACCAGGCCGGCCAGCGTGTGCATGTGCAGCGGGCTCTGGTACAGGAAGCGGCGGCCGCCGGCGATCGTGCGCACGCGCGCGTACGCCTTGGCCACGCCCAACGCGCGGCCCGCCAGCCCCAGGCACGCGACGGCGCAGTGCACGCGCGTAATGGCCAGCACGGTGGCGATCTCGCGGACGCCGTGGCCCTCGGCGCCCAGCAGCCAGGCACGCACGCCGCGCAGCTCGAGCTCGGCCGTCGGCACGGGGCGCGTGCCGAGCTTGTCCTTGAGGCGCTGGATGCGGATGCCGTTGAGTTCGGTGCCGTCGCCGTAGGCCGACTGTGTGGGATGCTGCCGCCGTCGCCGTCGCATGGGTGCGTAAAACGCGGACAGCCCGTGGCTGGTCTGCGCCAGCAGAATGGTCATGTTGGCGTCGGTCGCCGACGAGAACCACTTGAAGCCGTCGATGGACCAGGGGCCCAGCGGCAGGCCATCGGCGTCCACGTCGACGTCGACGTCGACGTCGTCGGTGCGTCCCACAAACGTCGCCACCGTCTCGGTCCGCGATACGTCCGACCCGCCCGGCCGCTCGGTCATCCACTGCCCGCTGGTCCAGGCACGCGCCGGGTCGCGCGACGTGAGGCGGGCGTAGGCGCTCGCGAGCACGTGGCGCGCGCTCGGGTCCAGGTCCGACCGGGCCAAGTGGCGCTGCAGCAGGCGAGCGGCGCCGTCGGTCATGGCGCCGGGGCACGTGGTGGACGCGCCGGACGGCTCCCAGAGGACGAAGCGCAGCATGTGCAGGAGGCGCGAGGAGGCGCCATAGTTGGTGGTGTAGTTGTACGCGACCAGTCTGTCCGTCGTCGCCGTTAATAAGATGGGCCCGACGCAGCAAAGAAAGTTGCTATGTTTGGAAAAAAAACCCACCCCCTTTCAATCCCAAACGCCTGCAGCTTGCGCCAGCCTTCGCCGGTGACCAGCTCGCTCGTCGGATGGCCAAAGGCGTCGCGGCCGCTGCCCCGGAGGTACGGCAGGTTGCGCTCGGCATCGGTGATGTAGTCAAAGATCTGCGGAGCAAGCACGTCGGCGCCGAGCTGGGCGAGTTCGGATTCGACCTGCTGGCGCACCTCGGGAGGGACCAGGACTGGGCCACGATTAACGGTGGGGGACTCAATCTAGATGCTGTACAAAAGAGGTAACGCGGCTTACACTTGAACGCCCGCTGGATGCAGACGTCGTCGTAAAACTGGTTCTTCAGCTCCGGGAGCTGCTGGAAGAAGCCCGTGTTGGAGGTAGAGGGCTCCATTATGATTCTTGATTTTCCAATTCAGCTTTTCGAAGCTTGGACCAATGATCACCACTTTTCGAAGAGGCAACGCAAATGAAGTACAACCAATTCAGTCCACCTGTAAGTGGCCGAAACTCGCAATACGGAGAGCCTCGTTTCCGAATCTGTCGTCCATCATGGAGCGGCCAGAAGCCGAGGCTGGTCAGGTCGTCATCGTTGCATGTGCGTGATCGGAAGTGCGGAGAGCTTACCGAAGGCTTGGTTGTGGCGAGTCCCTAGGCGGAGCCGTTTTAGCGCATTTTGGATGATTACGTAAATTTGTAGCCGCACTTTAATTTGGAAAAGAGCTGCTTGCCTGGCGCGTCGCGTGTCTTGACTATCCTACTCTCACCAGCCCTACCGATGTGTCCATCACGCTGTGACCATGGCAGCGCGCCGCGCTGAAGCTGTACAGGATTCGATCGTAATCGACGATGACTCGACGGCGTCCGAACTGGACTTGCAACCGCTCGAGCAGCCGGTAGGACGGACGGCCAGCAAACGGCCGAGGCCACGCAGCGAGGAGCGATTTGCCGCCGGGGAAGACGAGGAGGAGGACGATGTTGGCGTGAAGGTGGAATGGACGGACGAGTCGGACGGTGCCTACGAGCGTCTGAAGAAGCGCAAAAGAACTTCGTCGGGGCGGGGCAGCGGGCGTGGACGGGGGCGGGGAGCAACCGAGGGCAGCAAGAAGCGGGCGGATGCCAGAGGAGGATCGCGCACGACGACGAAAACGACGGCGACGGCAAGAAGTGGTGCAACGCGCGGAGAAAGCAGCCGGGTGTCCTTTGGCACTAGCGGACGCCAGCATCGGCCCGTCCGAAAATCTAGAGTCGTCAACAACGGCACGGAGGATTCGGCATCCAACTCCGGGTTGAAGGAGGACGGCGAGGATGACGACGACAACGACGTGGAGGGACCGGAGTATGTCCGGCAGCGCCGGCGGGAGTTCGAAAGCAAACTGGCCATATTGAAAGACGCCGGCTTGTGCCTCCCGCCCGACTACACGGACATTTACTTCTCCGACGATGACGACGTCGGCCGACACCGGCGCCGCCAGCAGCACCAACAGCAGCAGCAGCAGCACCACCGCCGCGATCGAGACATACCCGATGCGTCTACTTTGCTTCTGGGGAGAGGAGGTAGCGCGGGCAGCCGCCGGGCGGCAGAGAGCGCGCCGTCGTCGGCGTCGGCCCTCCAACAGCGGCCCCAGTTCGATAGCCGTATCCGGCCCTCGCGCGAATACAAAGACGTGGTGCTGCAGTACTCGGCGGGCATCATCCCGGCGTGCATCGCGCAGTACTTGCGCGACTACCAGATTGCCGGCGTGCAGTTCTTGCACCGGCTCTTTGTGTACCAGCGCGGCGGCATCCTCGGCGACGACATGGGCCTGGGCAAGACCGTGCAGGTGGCCGCCTTCTTGACGGCCGCCTTCGGCAAGACGGGCGACGAGCGGGACGCCAAGCGGATGCGCAAAATGCGGCGGGCCCCTGCTGCGGTGGTGGACGGCCGCACGGGTGGTGGCGTCGTCGTTGGTGGGGGAAGAAGCGGCGGCACGGACCCGCGCGACGGCCGCTGGTACCCCGTGGTGCTGGTAGTCTGCCCGGGCTCGCTGCTGCAGAACTGGCGCAACGAGCTGCAGCGCTGGGGCTGGTGGCACGTCGACGTGTACCACGGCGCCGGCAAGGACGACGTGCTGCAGGCGGCGCGCGCCGGCCGCCTCGAGATCATGATCACGACGTACGCCACGTACAAGAACCACCGCGAGCGCATCAACGCCGTGCGCTGGGACGCCGTCGTCGCCGACGAGTGCCACGTGCTCAAAGAGCGCACCTCGGAGACCACCCAGGCCATGAACGCCGTCAACGCCCTTTGCCGCATCGGCCTCACGGGCACCGCCATCCAGAACCGCTACGAGGAGCTGTGGACCCTGCTCAACTGGACCAACCCGGGCCGCTTCGGCACCATGGCCGAGTGGCGCCAGACCATCAGCCGGCCGCTGACCATCGGGCAGTCGCACGACGCCACGCTCTACCAGCTCAGCCTGGCGCGCCGCACCGCCAAGAAACTTGTCCAGAACCTGCTGCCGGACTATTTCCTGCGCCGCATGAAGTCGCTGATCGCGCACCAGCTGCCGCGCAAGACGGACCGCGTCGTCTTCTGCCCGCTCACCGCGCGCCAGAGCCAGGCCTACGAGAACTTTATCAACAGCGAGCAGGTCGAGCTGCTGCGCCGGGCGACGGAGCCCTGCGACTGCGGCTCGGGCAGCAAGCGCGGCTGGTGCTGCTACCGGTACCTGTCCGACGGCGTGACGCACTGGTTTGCGCTGGTGTTCCCCACGATCCAGAACCTGCTCAAGCTGTCGAACCATCTGATGCTGCTGGTGCCGTCTTCTGCGGACAGCGGCGCCGGATTCGACCCGTCCGCTTCGCCGGCGGTACCGGCCGCCGATCAGACGGCAGCGACCCCGGCAGCGATAACGGCGGGCGCCGCCGTCGCCGAGCGCCACGAGCGTGCTATGAACGTGCTCCGGCTCTGCGTGCCCGACGACTGGGCCGCGCTGTACCGCCACCGCGACTCGCTCGTCTACCTGGCCGACCCGGCCTTCTGCGGCAAGTGGAAGGTGCTGCGCAAGCTGCTGCGCTTCTGGCACGCCAACGGCGACAAGGTGCTCGTCTTCTCGCACACGGTGCGCCTGCTGCGCATCCTGCAGCACCTGTTCCACAACACGAGCTACAGCGTGAGCTACCTCGACGGCTCGCTCAGCTACGACGAGCGCCAGCGCGTCGTCGACGACTTCAACGCCGACCCGGCGCAGTTTGTGTTTCTGATCTCGACCAAGGCCGGCGGCGTCGGCCTCAACATCACCTCGGCCAACAAGGTCGTCATCTTCGACCCGCACTGGAACCCGGCCTACGACCTGCAGGCGCAGGACCGCGCGTACCGCATCGGCCAGGTGCGCGACGTCGACGTGTTCCGCCTCGTGTCGGCCGGCACCATCGAGGAGATCGTGTACGCGCGCCAGGTGTACAAACAGCAGCAGGCCAACATCGGCTACAGCGCGTCGACGGAGCGGCGGTATTTCCGGGGCGTGCAGCAGGACAGCGAGCGCAAGGGCGAGATCTTTGGGCTGGAGAACCTGTTCACGTTCCACACCGACCAGGTCGTGCTGCGCGACATTGTCAACAAGACCAACATTGCCGAGGCGAAAGCGGGCGTGCGGCTGACGACCATCGACATGGAGCGGGCGGCGGCCGACGACGAGACCAAGGTGCTGGTGAAGCTTGAGGGCGCCGCGAGTCAGACCACCGGCGCCGGCGGCACGACCGGGAAATCCGGTGGCAACGGAGACGCCGTGCTCAGCCAGTTGGCAGCCAGCTTGGAAGCGGACGACGAAGACACGAAACCGGACGCCTCCGCCATGCGGGCAGCAACCAGGCCGGAAAGTAACGTCATTCAGGCCATCCTCGCGAGTGCCGGTGTGGAGTACACGCACGACAACTCCGAGGTCGTCGGCAGCAGCCGCATCGAGGCGCAGTTGTCGCGGCAGGCCGAGCTAGTTTTACGAGAAGAGGACGAGAACGAGAACGACAACGACGAGGACGATGGTGACACGCTGGATCTGGATGGAGCTCCGCCTGTCGATGGCCGCCCGCAGACGACGGTGCCCGACCACAACCACGACCTCGATGTACTGCTGGCCGACACCAGCGCGGCGTTTGTCTCGGCGGGGACGGAGCTTCCCGGCCGCCAGCCCGGCTACCGCTACAACCCGCCGGCCGACGTGATGCGCCGCCAGTTTTGCACGATGGCGCGCGACGCTGGGTTTGCGACGGCCACGGACTTTGCCCTGGTGGTAGAGAGTTGGACGCCCGAGCAGCGGCGGCAGTGCCTGGAAGGGTTCTACCGGAAGCGGACGGCGCGGCTGCAGGAACAGGCGGAGGAGCAGGAAGACACCGAAGACGATGTGGCTGTGAAGCCGGAAAAGATGGAGGAAGGGACGGACAAACCGGTGGTGTCTGCCGTGAAGACGGAAGACGAAGAAGGGGTGGCAGCAGCACATGCCGCGTCGCCCGCCTCGCCGCCGAGGATCAATCGAGAAGGCAGCGACAGGAGCAGTCATCAGACGGCTCCGTCCGTCCGGATCAAAGCCGAGCCAGACGACGAGCCGCGTCTGCCGTCTGAGGCCCATAGTGACGCCGGTGCTACCGCACCGGCCGATGAGACACAGCAGCCGGACAGTCGAGCGAGTCCGGCTACTCCGGCCACGGAGATCAAACAAGAAGCCAGCGGTGACGACGGCCCCATGGTGGTGATCAGCCTGCCGAGCAGCCCAGCCCCAGTGGCGGATGCGGACCTGGCGGATTGTTTGGAAACAACGGCAGAGCTGAAAGACAACGGCCGACTTCATCCTCAGTCGGTCACCGTGCAGGACAGCGAGGACGAGACGGACGAGACGGATGAATTGTAACGGGCAGAAACAAAAAGACATTGCTAGGGAACATACACGGGAACGGAATGCATGGCAACATGCGGAGGGCGTTTGGATTGTCTGGTACTGGCCTAAGCGGATACCCTTTGATAATTAGATACAATTTTGATTGTGGCGTTGGTAATAAACAAGGAAATAGGTATACCAAAAAAAGGATACAACAAAAGTGTTCTCATATTGATTTACGCTTTGGCAGTTCAACAATTGAATTCAAATCCGGTCGTAAAAAACCCCATATTGGCGTCCTGCCGTATATTGATCCCGCGGAAGCTAGACAACAATCCCACACCTTGGTAGATCATGAAGCTGACAACCGGACGCTCGTCGAGCCTTTTCATAACTCCCCTTTCGAGTTTCTCGATAACCGCACGAGAAGCCATCACCACGGGCAAACCTTTCACAATCCCAGCTGATTCGACAAATACCGAAAATAACCCCAAACAAAACGAGCCCGTACCGCAAGTAAAAAGCAAACAAATAACAAGAAGAAAATCAAGCAAAACAGACCCGATTGTCCATCCGCCTGTGCGCCCCACACATTGTCTCAACATTTATCGTACACCCGCATCACCCCCATCTCGTCCTTCTGCTCACAACCGTCTTACGCAGCATCCACCGTACGCGCCTTTTTGGTCTCCTCGTCCTCGCCGGCCGCCGGCGCCTCCGCCTTACGTTTGGTGCCGTTGCTGCTGCCGTTTTCATGGTCGTGACCGTTGGCGGTCTCCGACGACGAGGGCTTCGTCGTCGTCGTCGTCGTCGTAGAAGCTGCAACCGCGGCAGCACCCGTCGGCGCGTCTTTGGCCCGTTTCCGGACGAGGCCTGTCAGGTCGGTGGCGACCCGCTTGGCCTCTTCGACGTTGGCAGCGTCCCGGCCGCCGGCAGCACCGCTAAGCGCACCCAGCAGGCCGCCCAGGCCTGCGCCGGCGGGGCCATTGACCGCCGCGTTGAGGTCAATCGGGGGCTTGCGCAGGTCGACGAGCTGCCTTGTTAGCGGCTTTTACGGCAAGCAGACTTTGTGAAAGAAAAAAAATAAAATAAAATAAAATAAAGGACAGTACGAAACAAACTCACCCGCTGCTCCATATCCGCAATCATGTCCTTGACGTCGGCAATCTGGCGGCGCGTCGACTCGTTGTCTTCGGGCGAGTGCAGCGTGGCTAGCTCGACCTCCTTGTTCTGCAGCTTCAGCTTGGTGCTAGCAATGGCGGCCTCGAGCTCGCGGGCGGCCTCGTCGCGCAGCTCCTGGTCAACCTGTTGTTGCTGCTGCTGGTCCTTGCCCTCGGCGGCGGCGGCGGCGCTGCCCGTCTGTCCCTCGCCGGCCGACGACGTCGTCGTCACCGATGCAAACTCGAGCGCCAGCGACAGCTTAAAGTGGGCCTCGGCGATGATCTCGGATTCTTCGGGCAAAAATTGTTTCTTGTATGCCAGCGACGCCCGGGAGTCGACAATGGCATTGGGGTACCTGTGGAACGTGCAAGGAAAAAAAAAACCGCAGGTTAACACAAGCCTCGCTTTCATCTTTTCCTTCCTTAGAGCTACTCCGTGTTGTCGATCCATTGGCCGGGAACGGGCAGAACGAGGACAGAGGACAGGGAGAATTATTTTTTCTTTGCTTTTTTCGCCTTCTTTTTCTTCTTCTTGCAGAGACGTTCGAAAACCTACCTCTCGTTTTCCAACGAGATCTCAGCCAGGAGATCGTGCGTGTCGGCCAGCCGCTCCAGAATATGGCGGAGGGATCCGCCCACGGCGCGGTCGCCGGCCGGTGCCGCGTCTCCCTGCGCGTCGTCGTCTGCGTTGTCGTCTCCGAAAGTCTCTGCAGTGGTGTCCTTTGCCTCTGCCTCCTTTCCCTTGTCCTTGCTGGTTGCCGCGTCGTCGCTGGTAACCGTTGCCGCTGCCGCAGCGTCGTTCGCCTTCAGCTCCTCCAGCCGCTTCTCAAACAGCACGCGCGCCAGGTCGAGCACCTCAAAGGCCACGGCCAAATCGTCTTCGTCTTCCTCTTCGTCTTCCTCCCCCTTCTCCTCATCAGCAGCGTCGGCGTCCTAAGTGGGGTCAGTTTGGTACTTTTTTGCTCCGTGAATTTTTGGGTGGTTTCTTTTTTTTTGTTTTTTTTCATTCCCACGATTAGCGACGCACCTCTTCTTCCGAAGCGTCCCATTCCTCGTCGCCTGCAAACTGGAACAGCGGCTTCTTCGCCTCCAGCGCGGCGTCCTCCACTTTCGTTGCTGCGCTGCCACTGCCGCTGCCGCTGCCTGCGACGGTCGCGTCGTCGCCGCCTTTGCTGATGGCCTGGGCAATGAGACCCGGCGCAGCCTTGTCAGCTTTAGCCGGCGGCTTCGCCGTCTTCGCGGGCGCGGCAGGCTCACCCGCCTCGGGTGCTTTGCCGCCGAGCACGTCGCTCTTGCTCTGGCCCACTTTGAACAGCGCGCGGCCGTACAGGAACAGGATCTCGGCGTTCTCGGGGTCCATCTCGCCGTTGATCTCGGCCTGCATCTCGGCGGCGCGGGCGTACAGCTCGGCGGCTTCTTCGTAGTTCTTCTGCTGCGAGTAGAGCACGGCGGCCTTGGCGCACAGGTCGGCGAGCGAGACCTTGAGGCTGTAGGTGACCTGGTCCGGGGGCAATTCGGACATGGCCGGCGTGACGGTGCCGGTGCCGGCGCCGGTGACGGGTCCGCCGGGGGTGCTGGCCCCGGACGGCGTGAGCATGCCGGCGGGCACGGCCGAGGCGACGTGGGGTGCAGTATTGTCGGCCATGTTCGGTGCGCGCTGGGTTTTGTAGCGCAAAAGTTCAATTGGCGTTAATTAAAGGATAGGAAACGTGATCAACTGAGGTTGAGGTGAAAATGGGCACCAAACTTATGAAAGGGCGATTATATAAGAAAGTGAGAAATTGACAGAAAATTGTGCGTTTTCGACGACAAAGGAAAGTGCGACGAGTGTTCTTGCCTTTTTTGCTTTGAACAGCAGCAGGAAAGAGCAACAAAGAGCAGCAAAGTAGCCAAGCAGCCAAAAGCAGCAGCGGCGATCCAAAACGTCACGCACAGCTCGTGACGCGCTGGAGTCCATTGGGTGGGCCGACACAATGGACCCACTCTAGCACGAGGCGAAAACGCGTCTGATTGGACGATGCGCATTGACCGGCAGCACGAGTTGCTGGCGTGACTTTCGCTCCTTTCTCTCCACAATCTCCACTCTACGAGAAAGCGCCGCTGGTCCGTGTGTCATCAACGGTACGTCCTATTTTGGCTTGTGAAAATGGACATGCAAATTGAAGCGACATATTCAGGATGCCGGAAACCAAACCCTCACCAAATCAGTTGTGCTACTTTGTCGTCCTCCAGTGAAGCTTTTCGACGTACAGAAACAAAAAAAGATAATGAAAAAAAAAAAAAATCCAAAATCGTTGGCCACAATACACTCGTTTTCAGCATCGTCAGCCTCATCGGCATCGGATCCTTCACACAGATCGCAGGTCGATCCCCTCCCAACCCTAATGAAATTGGTCTTCCGTCACGCCCTTGCCCATGGCCGCCGTGCTGCTGATGCCGCCCGTGACCATCTTTTGCAGCTCGTCGACGTACGCGGCGCCGCTCCACTTCTGGTGCTTGACCACGTCGACGCCCTCGGCCATCTCGGGCTCCTGGACCAGCTCGCCGTACGCGCGCATCCCCTGCTGGGCATAGGCGCGCGCAAACTGGTGGCTGACGAGCGCGGTCGTGTGCAGGCCCGCCAGCGTGATGAACTGCCAGCAGTAGCCCAGCTGCGCCAGCCGCCGGATGTACGTCTCCTGCTCGGCGCGCGGCATGGCCGTCTTCCAGTTGAACGAGGGCGAGAGGTTGTAGGCGAGTCTACGCCGTTAGCCTGTGTAAATGGTAAACAAATAAACAACAACAGACGAAACCCACTTTTGCTCCGGATACACCGCGTGCACGCCCTGGGCAAAGGCCGCCGCCTGCTCGTAGTCCGGCAGCTTGCTCTCCATCCAGATGGCGTCGCAGTACGGCGCGTACGCGATGGCGCGCGCGATGCCGCAGGCGCAGCCGCCCTGCAGGCGGTAGAAGCCCTCGCGCGTGCGCGGGGCGTCCCAG
>AZHD01000011.1:547435-559246 GCA_001636815.1 Niveomyces insectorum RCEF 264
GCCCATGATGTCGGCCTGGGCGCGGATGGCGACGAGGCGGTTGATGTGCTCGCTCGTGGGGACGAGCACCTTGCCGGCCATGTGGCCGCACTTCTTGGTGCCGGGCGCCTGGTCCTCGATGTGGATGCCGGCGGCGCCCTTTTCGACAAAGAGCTTGGTGAGCTTCATGACAGCGGTGAGGCCGCCGTGGCCCGTGTCGGCGTCGGCGACAATGGGGCGGAGGTAGTCGACGGCGGGGCAGGCGGCGGCGGCGGTGGCGCGCTGGGCGGCCGGGGTGGCCAGGCGCTCGTGGCGCTGCTTGCGGTCGTGGAACAGCTGGGCCTGGAAGAGGTGGCCGACCTTGTTGGGCACGGTGGTGTAGGGGTAGTCGGCGAGGTCCGGGCCCGGCTCGTCGGTGGAGGAGGCCGTGGAGGAGGACTGCCAGCCGGAGACGTAGACGGTGTCGAGGAAGGGGGCCATCTGGGTGAGCATGGTGGGCTCGAGGCAGCCGTAGGTGTAGCTGGCGTCGCGGGCGGCGAAGCGCCGCTCGAGCAGCGCCCACAGTTTCTTCGCCTGGGCGTTGCTCGGGTAGGCGATGGGGAGGGTGCCGCGCTTGCTGACGATCTGCTCGGCGGTGAAGGGCCGGCGGGTGTGGCGCCAGCGCGGCTCGCGCCACCAGGCCTCGACCTGGGCGACCTCGTCGGCGAAGCGGCGGTCCTCGGCGGCGGCGTCGATGGGCGGGCTAAGCATGTTGTTGGAAGCCATGGTGAGTCGGGGGATGTTCGAATATTGAATGTCACCAAAAAGAAGACAACGGATCAATGAACGGGTAAATGAAAGGGAAGGAAAACAAGTCAAAAAAATAAAAATAAAAACGTCCACCAGACGCAGCAAAGATGCACAAAATGAAACAGAAAAGAAAAAGGGCAGGGCAGGAGAGAAAGTACATATATAAAAGCAACAAGGGTTTTTTTCTTTTTTAACATTCGGTCCTCGTTCTGCTGACAACCAGCCAGTGGCGTCTCCTCCCTCGACTCAGACACCCACCCCCCTTCTAGACCACCACCCATCACATGTTCGGCTACCCGAAAAGAAAGCAAAAAAGAGAGAACACCCAACGGTATGACTCTTCAGAAAACGCCGTCTCAGGAAAAAGCCAACAAGAAACCGAACCAACCCGTGATTCTCCGCAGAACGGTTGCCCTCTTTTCCGTTTCTCTTTTTTGTAGATTGGGTCATCCCTTGGCTCCCTACAGGCCAACAACGTACACGGTACCCGAGCAGGCAATGGATTCGGTACAATCAACGACAGATGGGAATGTACGGAAATCTACAAACACGGCCGAACCTCGTCTTCCTCGGGAGAGCCGCTTGACCGGCCGGTTATGGGGAACAACGTTGTGGGGACAGAAGAACGAGTACGTCGTAATAAAACCATCCATTGTGCATGAACTTGCTTTGCTTCCTCACTGCTAATGCGTACTTCCTTTTTGCCACCCCTTTCTTTGTCTTGGGTGGTTTCGTCACGTCTTTGGGGGAGGGGGGGTGTTATGCCGGCCAAGGCCCTCCGTCCAGCCAATCAACTTACACAATCAGCCCTGGGAGTTCGGCATTGCAGAACAGTCATGTACGTACAACGAATTTCCTCCGTAAGCCCCCACCGAACGTAGCCGTACCGGGGCCGAACGACCCCAGCAAAACCAGCATCAGCACCGAGAGTCACCTTTCGGCTCCGTTTGCGCGTATCATCACTATTTTGGACATCAATTGATTGCGTAGAGCTTTTTTCTACGTGATTTTTCCCTTCTTTGGAACGGACAACAGGGCAACGAGACGGCTCCCCCCGTCCCGGCATTCTTTCGTTGTGCGCCCAGCCCGTGAGCCCGTGAGGCCGTGAGGCCCCCCGGTTGGCAGGAAGGAAACGGCGATAAAAGCGTGAAATGGCAACGGGGTTTCCAATTGGCGGTTCATCCAGGACGAAGAAGTACTGGCTGGCTGCCCCAAACAACGTGAACCGTCCCTGGCTTCCCTTCTCCCGATATGGGGTGTACGTGCATATTACCGTGGATATGCAGGTAAGCGGGCTCGTACTCCATTGCCCGCTTTGCAAAGCATGTGAAAACGTGACAGACACGGGCTCGTCTTCTGCGACGAACAACGCACCAAGCGGGTTTGTGCCTCGCATGTTCTCTTATTGCTGTTTTTTCTTTTGCCTGTTTCTGTATTCTCGTATCTCTCGATCAGCAGCCAGAGTTCCTGGGCGGGGCCGTAGCTCCAGGGGAATTGACTTGTGTTTTCTCCCGGCTGCCATACCTTCTTTTTTTGGAGCTCCAAGTAGCCCCGGACCTCGGTTGTTGTGCCTTTCCGCACTCGTTACTTTGTTTTCCTTGTGTATATGACTGGGCGATTGCTTGTTTCGGCTCCCCCAAGCTCGGTACGTACGTGTGACCATAGCTTTGTTGTCCCGTCTTGGTTCGCGCCAAGGTCACCATCGACGGCAGTGGCCGGTAGGAATCACGCAGGCGACGGCGCCGTGTTTTTCCTTCAAAGGGCATCGGTGCTTTGCCTTATTGTAAATCGAGATCGACAAGCGCCTAACTCGGTTCTCGGGCGAGGTTGCTACGTGCTTATTTTATTGTCGGAGCAAAAAAAAGTACGCAACACTTTGTTGTACATTTGAAGTTTGATCATGGCCCTTCTTTGATAGATCCATTTGGCTTCTCATCTAGTGCTCTGAACGACTGGGTTTATATATATATATATCTGTGTATATACCCTTTGTCCGCAACAAAAACATTGCAAACATTTCATTGTCCAATCTATCTATGAGAGTACACCACAGATAATAATGCCATATGACAAGACACAGATGAACCAGAAAAAAGGTATATCCCACACATTCGCCGGTACGCCGAATTTGGAAAAAACGAAAATGAGTCACAGTAGATCTTGTCCCCAATTTCCTTCCCTCCTCTGCCCCTTTTACCTCCCCCGTCTAACTGTTTTCGATCTGGTTCACCGCCATCTCTCAGCGTTCGGGACCCGTGCTACGACCGGGCTGTGCCGCACTCTGGTCCGGTCTATTCCATCGCCGCCAGCGTCTTTTCCTTTTCGTTCTCCACCGCCGCCATGAACGCGTCCCACGGCGTCATCGTCCCCAGCGCCGTGCGGGCGTGCGACCGGATGATCTGCAGGCCGTACACGTAGCTGGCATTGACCCAACCGAATCTGCAAAGTGAGTATGAAGGACAGGACACACCAGGCACCGAAAAAAAAAAAAAAAAAAAAAAAAAAAAAAAAAAAAAAAAAAAACAGTAGAGGGTGAGGAAGCTTATTCCTTCATTGTTTTTAAGCTTTTTTTTTACTCTCCTTGGCCACGCCCTTGAAATCCAACCCCTGGTTGCCGTACTCGGCGTCCACGCGGTGCGGGTCGACGGGCTGCGTCACGTCGTACTTTTCCACCACCACGCCGTTGAAGTCGTAAAACGCCTTGAGGATCATGTACAGCCACTTGTAGGCCAGCCGCTCCGCCTCCTCGACGTAGCTGTAGCGGTACAGGCCCGTCCACGCCAGCATCTGCTGCGGCGCCCAGCCGTAGGGGTAGTCCCACTGGCGGTTGGGCCGCTCCAGCGAGACGGGGCCGCGCGACTCTTCCGTGCCCGAGAGCAGGCCGCCGAGCGCTTCGAACTTGGGCAGTGCCTTGGCCACCATGGCCGCCGCCTGCTTGGGGCTGGCCACGCCGGCCCACATGGCCCAGAACGTCGTGCAGCTCTCGTACGTGCACTGCTGCTTCTTGACCGTGTCGTAGTCGAAATACATGCCCTCCTTCTCGTTCCACAGGTACTTGTCCATGGCCAGCTTGCGGCGCTTGGACCGCCGGTCCCACTGCGCCGACGTCTCGACCTGGCCCGGCGTCATGCCGGTGCCCGCGCAGTACTCGGCGGGCACGACCAGCCGGTCGCCAAAGACGTTGCGGATCGTCCGCGCAATGTCGAGCTCGTACTTGAACAGCAGCGAGTTGAGGTCGATCGTGGCCAGGTTGGCGCACACCCGCTCGAGGCGGTACGACGTGTCGTGGCCCGACTCGCGCACGGCGCGGTCATGCAAGAAGTACTCGTCCAGCTCGGGCTCGTGCACCTTACCGTAGTTGTACGCGGCCACAAACTCGGCAAACGTCATGCCGTGCTTCTCGGCGTACGGCTCCAGGATGTGCACGAAGTGCGTCGCCTCCGTCTCGGGCGGCACGCCGCGGCCCTCGGGCCGGTAGCGCGACAGGCCCGTCACCGGGTCCAGGCGCGGCTCGGCCATCCAAACGGTGTAGTATTCCTTGATGGCGGCCAGGATCGCCGTTCGCAGAAACTCGTTGGCATCCGGCTCGTCCCGTATGCGGTCGTACACGCGGAGCGCCATGTCCGTCAAAAATGGCGGCTGCGACCGGCACAGGTAGTACGAGCGCGTGGCGTTGAGGATCTTGCCGTAGTGGCGGATGCAGAAGCAAAAGTTTTGCACCATGCTCTTGGCCAGATGCACCTTGTTGTGGATCAACAGCCCGAGCGACTCCATGTAGCTGTCCCAGCCGTACAGCTCGTTGAAGCGGCCGCCGGGCACGACAAAGGGCAGCCCCCGCAGCGTCTTCTCGCCGGTGGCCGGGTCCTCCACCTCCTCCATGGCCACGGCCAGCAGGCCGGGCTTGTCGCTCAGGTCGCGCAGGACCTCCGGGGTCACCGTCTTGGGAAGAAGCTGTACGTCCAACCGAATCTCGGGCCGTTCCTTGGCTAGGGTGGTGTAGTACGCAAACTGCTCCGGGGCGCCGGGGGGCACGTAAATGCGCGGCCGCGGGTCGTCCGTCCAGTCCTTCGGGTCGAGGGCGGCCACTTCGATGCTGGAGGCGTCGATCCGGCGCGTCAAGTTCTCCCAAAACTGGTCGCGGATCATGCGGGAGAGGCGGTTGACCGGGTTTTCGTTCAGGCGAGCCTCGTCCAGCACGATTTGGCGGCGGCCGTACTCCTTGGCCAGCGTGAGCTCCTGCATCAAGTTGGACAGCATGTAGGTGCCGCGGATGTCGAAGCGGTTCAGGCCGTTGGACGCGGCGGTGCGCAGGGTGAACACCTTGGGTCCCGTGTCTTCGATGGTGATTTGGAAATCGTTGTCGGTGTCCTCCTGGCTCCGCAGGTTTTCGAGCGTGCTGTCGACGTCGATCAGGAACCGCCGCGAGTGCAGCGTGCTGGCCTCGTCGTGGCTGCCGCGCCGAAAGGGCTCCTTGAGGCCCAGCCGGGCAAACTGCTTCTGCAAGCTGTTTTGGGAGAAGGTGCGCGTGCGGGCGCCGGCACGGGCGTTTCGGTGGCGCTCCTCGGACGTGTAGTAGGTTTTGGCGTCCTCAAAGACGTTGTAGTCGTCGGACGACCCACGGGTTCGGGCCCGCCCAAGGGACGACATGTTTGCGGTTGTGAAAACAGAACAGACGAGAAAAAGACAACGCAACCTGGGGAGGAATTAGTACAAAGGCGATAGGAAAAGAAGGACGACGAAAAACCCAGGTAGGTCAAAGGTGAAACGGTCAGATCAATCGGACGTAAGGCAAGCAAGGTAAAGAGAGAGCAAGGAGAAAACGGGACAGGCACGCTCAAATAGTGCCAAACAGAGCCTTACCTAGGTCAAAGGCAACCCGTCAAACAAGGCGGACAAGGTTGGCGGTGACCAGGGCAATGCGGAGGTCACACGACCACCAAAAAAAAACAATAATTGGCAAAATGACAGCCGGAGCAAGGGTGCAGTCAAAAAGGCAAACAGACGGGTTCGAGTTGATTGCCTCAAACAATGGCCGGTCGTTTCGTATATGACGACGCCGCCGTTCGTTTGGAGCAGATCAAGCAGACAAGGTCGCAGTCGTCATTGACAGCGAGGCGGTGAACAGATGCAGGTTGGCGATAGCACGTCCAGGGAGAGACCAACGTCGATAAGCAGTCAAAACTAGTGAAGAGATGAGAGAGGACAAGGAGAGAGAACAGAGTCGCGAGAAACAAAATCCAGTGAAAAGATCGGATGCCGTATGATAAGTCGGTCGTCTGGGCTGTTCGATGTCAGAGGAAGAAGAATGAAAAAAAAAAGCGTGGGATGGGCCGACGTCGCTGGAGATTAAGTTGGTTGGCGGAACGGTCCGAGTACAGCACACCGGAAGTAGAGAGAAAGAAAGAAAGAGAGAGAATGCGGGCGGCGGTGGATTGGCGTGAGAAGAGAAAAAAACACGCGACGTTTTTGATTTGAGGTGAGGATAGAGTGAAGAGATAGAAAGAGAGCGAAAAGACGTTCAAATAAAGCGCAGGACGGAACGTGCTAGTAATGCCACCGCGACCATCCATAATACGTAAGCTGGGTTTAGCGGCAGCAAATGATGTCGTTCTTATATAGCATGTTTTCTTCTATTGTATTCAGCTTTCGTGCGATGACTACTTTAGCTGTCCGGCAGGCAGGCAGATCCTCGCCCGGTCGGCACGGCGCTATTGCCAGCCCTGGCGACGTTTGCCCGTGGGGACCCATGACGGCAAATATGGAAGGCCGCAGTGAGGCAAAAGAGCGGCGATGGAGGCAATGGACGGTTACGGAAAGAGCCCACCCGGTGGATTGTGTCGGTGAAGGGAAGGAATGGTACGTGGTTTTTTTTTTTTTTTTTTTTTTTTTTCGTTCTACGGGGAACAAACAACGCCGTTTGTGTACGAAAGTACGAGAACGGAAGGCGCCACAGAGATAGGCAGTCACAGCTGCTGCTGCTGCGAGTGGGGCCTGCAGTGAGGGTATGACAGCATGGGAAGGAGCTATGCGCGGCGTGGGTGGCGACTGCTGTTCAAAGAGAGCTTTTTTGTCCTGTTTGGCCATTGTTATGGAAATGACGATTATTAATACGGTGTTCTTCGTTGCCCACACCGAAGCCAATCCCAACCGCGTCGCACGATCTGGAAGGATGCCGCAGAGTGTTCAGCGGTCTTTCAGCGTTGTGCGACCCATCCATACATGATGTACATACTTATGTACGTCTCCTCGCTCACCGACGGACAGAAGCTGTGGTACCCCCACGGCAGCTGCGCTGAGAGCTAGGCCGATTGCGATAAGCCGCACGGCCCAACGATCACGGGGCTGGCAAGAATTTTTGCAAACGGAAGGAGCATGCGCAGAATGGGAAGGAAAAAGGGAGACGTCACAGAAAACAAAATAACAACTGGAAGGAACGGCCGTGAAAATTTGCCGACGGCATGACTTGTGGTTTTTTTTGGTCGTGCGTAGAGGCATTTATGACGGGCGGGCGTGGGTGATGGTTTTGAGACACGACGGCGGGAACGGGCTGCGGGCCTGTGTTCTTGTTGCGTTCCTTCCCCCCCGTCTTGTCTCAGAGCGTGAATCAGCCCTGTTCGCCTAGTTGCATCAAAACCGCAGGTCTCGGAGTTCGGGTAGCTCGCCGAGCATGCCCTCGTCTTCCGTGCTTGCCGTCGGCTTTGCCTTCTGTCAACATACAGAACAACACATCATCGCCTCCATACGAAGCAGTCTCCAGGCTCCGTCCGTGACCGGCGCATTGGAACCACTTCGTGGGCCCGACCAACGCCAGCACCAACACTAACGAGGTACGATAATCTACCCGAAGCGTGGAATGTGCCGGCGACGACGAGGTTCCTGGTTTTGTGGAGGCAAATGGGGACAGTCGGGAAAGATGGCCGGATGGACAAAAAGAAAAAAAAAGAGAAAAAAAAGAAAAAGAACAGAAAACCACAAACTTTATTCTTCACGAAGCTATGGCCGAAACCGGCGGGTTTACTTTTTCGCTAATAAAATGCTGTCTGGTGGGGCAGAGACACGAGCGAAGAACGCTGGCACTCCGCTAGGCCGGAAACGGAGCTGCGAAGGCGGGCTGGACGAGGTTTCTCGATGAACAGAAAGCGTAGATCTGTGCTTCTCGGTCGACAAAGGAGAGAACAGTGAACGAGGATATGGGTGGCCAGGCAGACGGGAGGAAGCCATTCGAAGCGGCCGTCGTTTGTCGACCTCGTCCACGGGCCCAACCGCGGCACATTGTGAGCATGACCCATGACGTTGTCCTTCGTCGCCAGCCAGAGCCGGCTTCGTAGCTCCCGTTCGGCTGCCGCGTCCGGCCGTGTCTTGCGATCGTCGAGCCGATGCGTGCGTGCCCCAAAGGCTTTTTCCATGCCACGTCTGTTCGCCGTGATCGTGCAGCCGGCCGGCCGTGGAGTCAATGGGGAGGAGAGACGGTCTGAATCATGCAAAAGAAGGGAAACATGTAAAAAAGAAGGAACAGAAGAGAAACAAACAAACGCAGGGAGACGTGGGCGGCGTGGGGTGCCCAGAAGACCGAGTTCACGCATGGAAATATACGGATGCGGAGCAGCTACTATGATATTGTGAACCTTCAAGTATAGACCCGCTGCCACAGCCACTCACACGCACGATATGCGACTAATATAATCTGCCCTCCCCTGCTCTCACAGACACTTCCTTGCATATGCCAACCGCCAATGAAAGAACCGCTGGGCCGGACGGACTGTGGACAACGCTGCAGTCGACAACCTTTGACTAACACGTCTGCTACTGATTCGTTGTCCGCGGCACTCGACCCGTCAGAAGTGTAATATCTGTTCGTCAGTCGCGAGAGAGACGTGGGCACAGCAGAGGAAACGGGATGGGAAACCCCATCCAAGGATTTTGTCCATGCCGCGTAAATGCTAGACGACCACTTTCTGTTGATGAAGTAATACACCTAGAGTAGCCATAGACGACGAAGTACAGCACGTCCATAGGGGCATGCGCAGCTAGCTTCCACTGAATGCGTACCGCTGTAGCTTCCTAGAGCAACTGACAACTGCTTGTTAGCTAAGTTGGCACGGTCACATGCCTAGCAGACTGGCTTCGTCTACATTCGGTGGAGCTTTCATGCAAAGGGAAGCCTCGACCCGCATCGATTTCCCAACGGCCTACTGTACTTCGTGCTATCGCACTCCGTCCAAATCCACCCCACCTTCCCCAAAAGAGCAAGCAACCAAGGCCACAAAGACGCGACCGAGCAGCAGGGCAGGCGCAAAACGACGGCGGACCGTTGGGACACCGCCTCCTCCGCTCCTCCCTCCCTTCCTCGTCCCCCTTTTCTAGTTATCTCGCCTTTCTGTGTTCTTTTCTCGATCGCTTTTTTACTCGATCTCTTCTTTTTCTCGATTTTCTTCTTCTCACGCATCCTTTTTGACAGGCCCTCGTCTTCAATGGTTGTCTTTATCCCGGCCTCCGATCCCTTTTCTTCCCTCTTTCTCCCTCCGGACCCGTTTGAGTCCAGAGCGTTGCCGTCGGAGCCGTCTTGGGCGTCACCAATGCGAAGCCCTTTTTGATCTTTGGATTGTCTTTTCTTTCATTCCTCTCTTAACATCTACATCCGTTTGGACAACTATTTTAAACAAATTGGCCGCCCGTCACTTAACATGGCCCTTTTTGTCGATCTCGAAGACGATGACGTCGACGCGCAACACCTCCCCCACGGCAAGCTTCTCTGGAGCAGCACCGCCGCCGTCCTCGACAAAACCCACATGCGCCCGACGCCGCCTCCCTCGCCGCCGCCGGGACCGCCGTCGACACGACGATGGACGAACCAACCAACAACGACCACCCGTCCGTCCGCCAATGTCGAGGAGGCTCGCGAGTCCGCTGTCAAGGACGTTCCGAATTGGAACGCCATGACGGAGGCTTTGGGATGCTATCCGTAGGCAGACGCACCCTTTCTCTTTTTTTTGTTCTGCGGTCGTTGTTTTTCTTTTCTTTTCTTTTTTTGTATTGTTTTCGTGTCCGTCTTGAACTCGTCTGGTTCACTTTTATTTTCCGCGTGTTTTCATGGCAATTGTTCCCCTTTGGGGAATCACTAACCGTGGCCTTCTCTGATCCGCCTCTTTGCTGTTGCCGTCCCATCGTATAGGATCGCGGCCACCATTGCTTCGTTCATTGATCTCAACACCCTCGACAGCCTGTCGCGCACGTGCCGCCAGATCCGCGCCGCCCTCCTCCCGTCCCGCAAACCGCTGCTCGCGTCGACCCTCCGCTGCTGCAACGAGGACCTGCCCATCGACGCCGAGGAAACGCTGCGCTACCGCGCCCGCGCCGGAAACTGGTTCTACATGGAGGAGCAGGGCCGGACGAACTACGACGGCAAGTCCGGCCAGTGTGCGCGCGACATGGTATCCGAGTGCCGCCGCTGCGGCACCGTCGTTTGCAGGGTGCGTATTTTTATTTTCTTGTTGTTGTTGCTGTGCCGTCAATCCTTTCCCCGACCATCGTTACACCTACCTTATAGCTCACGCACATGCCTAGAACTGCGCCATCAAGCCGCCCGCTCCGATTGTTCTCCGTGACCGACATCGCCGTCTGTGTGACGGCTGCCTCAAGGCACCGCTTGTCTCTCTGGCGAGACCCCCTCTACCCCCCGGTACACCCATCGAGTCGGACCTCGTGCAACGGGCCGTCTGCTGCTGCGCAAGCGAAGGTGTCTGGCTGTGCCAACCGTGCGGTCGCAGCATCCGCGGTGCCGACTACGATTACAGAGCGTCCGTGATCCTTTTGTTTCGACGTTTATTTTCAAAACAATACATAAACGTAATGAAGTTTTTTTATCTTTTTTTGAAGAGGCTAACATCCTGTTGCAGCATTTGGAAATGGCGTACGCAATATGGCGAAGTGTTGGGCGGGCTGGGGACGGGCATTGGCGAGGGCGACCGCGGTGTGATTTGTGGGCGTGAAGAGAACTGCTGCTGTGCCAAAGAGCGCGAGCAGGAAACGGACTGTGATGCGGAAGACGCCCGCGAGGCGGAGGGCATGGGATTGGGCTCGTCGGTCGGGTCTATGGCGGGGTCGACGGGATCCTTGAGTTCGCTGGCGGCGTCGGCGGCGTCGGCTCCGGGTTCCGGCTCGGCGTCGGCATCGGCGTCGACATCGTCCCTGCCGGTAGCAGTGGCAGGGGCGGCCGCAACGTCACCGTGGGCGGTGCCGATCGCACCGGCTACGCAGTCGGCCACGACGGTGGGCTCGCCGCTGTACTCGCCCGAGGTGGCAGCGGCCTTGGTCAACCGGCGGACGCCGTCGCCCGCCCTCGGTCCGGGCTACAGCCGGCACGAGATCGAGGGCATCGGCGGCGTTGTGAAGCGGAAGCGGGTCAAAATGGTGCGTGTGGGCGCGTGCGTCCACGACTGGGAGGACGAGCTGGTGCGGGGCGCCATCCTGGACCGGGAAGTGACGGGCAAAGTCCGCAGCTGGTGCGGCTGGTGCTGGCGGCCCATTCCCACGCAGAAAGAGATGGCGTCGGAAGAGTGAACAGAAGATGGATTGCCCTTGGAGGCGAAAAAGGTAAGAGCGTGTTTTTCTTTATCTGTCTTTATTTTTTTTTCTGCTTTTTGTCTGGTATCCTGGGAATATAAAAAAGCGAAAAGTCCGAACGGGATGGACCACTGCAGATGAAGCAACAGAAAACGGTTGTATTCGGCAGGCTCGTAGAGAAAGGAAACAAACGTTGATATGTCTGCAGAAGGGCAAGTGGGACCCTGGAAGGCATGCTACAAAGTACAAAGCATCGATAGGCGGGTAATACAGCAGCCAGGCGTAACGATTTGCACCGTCAGTATATCAGTGTCGAATGTTCCGTGATGAGATTTTTGTACCAAAAATAATTGCTATGAGTGATGCAAGAGACATTGTGGAAATTTGAAGCCCTCCCAATGTCCACCATCGCCACGATTCTCTGCTGTATGAACAAACCCCGCCGATTTCCTCCGTGCTTTTCCTTTCTGTTTCTCGTTC
>AZHD01000011.1:559438-587195 GCA_001636815.1 Niveomyces insectorum RCEF 264
AAGTGGCGGGGGGGGAGGACGGGGGGGAGGGCGTCACTCGACGGAGACGAGGACGTCAGAGAGGAGGACGAGGCCGTCCCCCCAAACAACGACGTCAGGTTGGCCCGCCGCCGCGGATCGCTCGCGGGCAGAAACTTGAACGGCGTCTGGTAGACGGACGGCGCGCTGGCGGGCGGGTTGTACAGGAGGGTGGCGCCGCCGGTGGACCCGAGGACGGTGGTGCCCGTCGGTGGTTTTCTGGTGCTGCCGCTGGTGCCGGCGGAACTGTTCCCCGGCACAAACGACGGGTGCGGCGCAATGTTGAGGGCGCGCTTGGTGCGGTTGGCGGTGGACTGGTAGCGGCGGGAGGGGAGGGGGGCGGAGGAGGAGGAGGACGACGGCGACAACGACGACGACGACGGTGGAAATAATGGTGATGGGTGGTTCTGATGGTGCTGTGCCACGCGGCGGGCGGTCCAAAGACAATGTGAAGCCCCCACGGCAGTGGTCGCGATCGTCTGCGCCGTCGCGGCGGCGGCGGCCGGACACGCGACCCGGCGGAGGAGCCGGCGGGCGTCCATTCGTGGGGAGGAGTAAAAAGATGGGTAGAAATGGAGGCGTCGCTGTCGTTAAAGGGACCGTCGCCTTCTCTCGCTTTGGTAAGTTCGCCGGTTTTCGTGGGTTGTCGCCGTTGTTCTCTTTTCGGGTTCTGTTTCAGGGGGGAAAAGCACGCCGCGAAGAAAAAAAAATAGCTTCGATTTTGCCGTAGAGCTTCGTTAGGCGGTGGAGAAAATTAGGGAACAAATCACGTGAGTTTGACGGCTCGAAGCAGGGCAGCGCACGGACCAGGCTTTCTACGGTCCCATCCCGAGGCCGAGTCGTTTCGCAGACCAAAGTTGCAAGCATGCGCCTCTTTTTTTGATTCTGGTTGTATTCGTCTTCGTCTCTTTGAACTTCTGGTTCAGTTTTGGCGAACAGGAAACGTTGATCATACTCGTTGGATGTCATGTGACTTGAGTCAAATAGAAAGGCCCAGTGTGGGGACAGTGTGGCCGGGCATTCCAACGTTAAAATACGCCCGCAAAAGGCCAATCACCGTTCGCGTGCCGCGTGCAAGAGGAACTGAGACCCGAAAGTGAGGGGGGGAAACGGTAAGGCAGCCAACAATAAAAAGTGTTGTGATCGGCGGCGTATGGCAGGTATGGCAGGTTAGAGCTTGGTTGGGGTGCCTCGTTGCTTGGCTCGATGACTGCATGACTCCGCATTTTGTACTGTAGATCCGTTGATAGTCCCAACACGCAACTTCACCCCCTTTCACGTCGATTTCATCTTCAGCCTTCCTTTCCAAAGCCCGACAGAAACTCATCCATCTCGCTGTATACAACTTCCCTTTTTATCGACGCTGCTTCTCTGCTGCACCGCCACGCCGGCATACACAACACGAGACTGCCGTCCCATGCCCCCAAAGGGGCCGCTCACGACACCACCAGACTCGCCATGACGCGCATCCTCGTCTACAGCGGCGCGCTGCTGGCCTTTGCCGGGGGTAGGTCGTATTTGCTTCTTTCCGGTGTCCTTTCTTATATTCCCTTACTTACGCTGTGAACTCCGCTGCAGCCACCGCCATGACCCTCGCCGCCAACCTCCTCCCCACCTGGGTCACCTACACCGTCCACCCCTCGGCCGTCGGCAGCGACCCCTTTTGGCAGACCATCGGCCTGCACCGCCTCTGCTCGTCCGAGGGGTTCGTGGGCCACGACGGCGGCGGCCGCACGGTGTATTACACCCCCTGCCGGCCGTTCCCCGCCCGCAGCCGCGACTGCGGCGTCGCCCCGGCCCAGCAGGCCTTCTGCACCGTCTGGCGCTCCGTCGGGTTCGGCCTGGCCGCCGCCTTCGTCGCCGAGCTGGCCACGCTCGTCGCCTTCGTCGTCGTGCTCGCCGGGGGCCGCAGGCGGCGGTGGCGTACCTGCTGGACCACGACGACCGCTTCCTGGTGCCCGGGTGGCGGCTGGGCGGCGCGTGGGCGCTGGGCGCGGCGAGCACGGGCCTGACGGTGCTGTGCGGTGCCGGGCTGGTGCTGTCGGCGTACATGCTGCCGCCCGAGGACGGGTACGAGTGCCTGGCGGACCCGGACCCGAATTCGCCGGCGGTGCCGCCGGCGCTGGTGGACTGAGGAGGGAAGGGGGTCGGGGACGCAAGACGTACGTTGCAGTCCATCGTGGCCGGTTGTATTTTTTTGGTTACTTTTTTTTCGTCTCCTTTTCTCGAGAAGAAAATGGGTTGGAGGGACGATAGTGTTCATCTTCAGTTATACGGGACGGTGGTCTGAAAAGATGGGATGGCGTCACGGTTTTTGGGTTGGTTTTATTTTATTTTTTTAATTTTTTATTTTTGGCTTTTCTTGGACCAATTTGCATGCAAGCATAGTTTAATGCGTGAGGGGAGTTTCAGTTGCATATCATCAATTCATATTGACGGCCGCGGAGAAACGCTTGATGGTTGTTACTTGCCGCTCGTGAAAATTTGGGACGACGGGAGAATTGTCCTCGTCTCTCGCAGAAAAAGATCATTGTCTCCTTAGTAAAATGCTCCCCCTGTTCAAGTTACAGCTTTCAGATACAGACTCATCGTCCTCGATCGAGTCGTCGTCGTAGTCGGGAATGCTGCGTATATGTAGCCGCTTCGCCGCAAAAAGGCCATCGTCCTCCTCTTCGCCTTCGTCCATAAAGTCTCCAGTCGTCTCGTCAAACACTATCTCCGAATTCCGCCTGTGCCCGCGAGGCTTCTGAAGCGCATTGCGGGCTGTTGCTTTCACGTCTTCCATACTCGCTCCGCCGTCGCTGACGTCGAGGGTTGCCGACGACCGTACTCGGAGCAACTGGCTTGGTACGCCTTGGGCAGCCTCGGCGCACGTAGTCGGCAGCCGCCGGTAAGCAGTCGCGGCATCGTGGTTCTTCCGGGGAAGCCGCCGTGTCTCAACTCCGGTGTCCTTCCAAGCCGCCCTCCGTCGCGGCGCAGGCGTCGCCGGTACGGAGACGGCCGACGTAGATGGCGAGAGGATGGCGAGCCCGTCCGTTTGAAAGCGGCGTTCTTCTTCTTCGGATAATGCCTCTGACACCATGTGACTACTTGGGTCTGTTGATCGTGGGGAACTGGTGACTCTCAGAACGGCTGGTCGTGCCGGCGTTTTTACGCATTGGCTATCGTACGAGACGATGCTCTGCCTTCCTGTCGAAGACAATCGCCGTTGACCGTCCCGGTGTGCGCATTCTCTTTCTCTAGCAGCATGGCGGCCGTTCTCAGGGTTTGGGTTTCGCAGCACGGCTCGGCTTTCGTCTCCCAGATACGGACTGGTTTGCGACGCATCTCGTTGCACTCTGTGTATAGACGTGGCTGTTGAGGAACGCAGGGAGGCGGTTGAACGTGGCACGGGCCGGAGCCACGGAGGCGGTGTTGTCAGGAGAGACGACGTCGAGAAAGGGCCGCGTCGTCTCCCAGATGGTGTGCGCTGCAAACCAAGGACGGGCTGAACTGCATGGACTGGCCGGAACCCCGATTGCGGGCGATAATACCTGCTCGAGGAGCTGCTGGGGATGTTTCCTGGGCTGAGGTCCCGTCGTGCGTCGTGTTCTTGGGGCCCTCTGATCCCGCGTATGGATGACCCAGACTCGGACCCGTCGCGTCTGTGGGGGGCCGACGGCGTCGAAAGCTGCTGTTGCGTTCGTCCCGTATCCTGGACACCGCTGTCAAGCACCCCGCTGGCGGTACCGTCTTGCGTGCCGGCCCAGCCCCAGACGGGGGCGTGGTCGTCGAACCGCTCGAACCGGACGGCGAGCGGTTTCCGCACTTTGGCCCCCGTCCAGTCGTCCAGGGCCAACAACTTTCTTCGTTTCTCTCGGATCGAGTCCGTCTCGTTTCTTGTGGAGGCTTCGCCCTGCCGTCTCTTCTGCGATGGCACGACGCCGCCGGGATTTTCATTTTCTTCCGGCATGCGTCTGTGCCTGCTTCCTATGGGTACCCGCTGCGGTGTGGTCGCCGGTCCGTCCGCACCGCCAACGCCGAAAAGCTGGCGTTGTGACGGCGGAAACGGGTCTCGTATGCCGCCGTCGAAATCGCCATCGAGGTCGCCGTCTTCGTTTCTGCGGCGGCCGCCAACGGCGCCGTGTTCGCTTCTCGGCTGCCGTTGTGTGGCTGCTGCTCTTGCGGCTTCTTCGAGACCGTCATCGTCGTTCCAACTGGCGCGCCATTGCTCCTCTGACCGTCCAAACCAAGTCATGTCGGCGGGATGTCACTGCATGTAGATGATTTGGTGCGTCGAGGACAGGCATCTCGCCAAAAAGTGGCGCAAGGTCGAACAATATGCATCTTTCTTTTGGCAAAGCAAGTACTACTTACTTAATCATCGAGACAATTTCATCACAAAAGGAAGGTGCAATTCATTGACACGATACACAGCAGGCAGGAGCGCATTAGAGAAACCGACGCTTCCCAAAGAGGCAAACCGGACCGGCAGTTACAATATGATGCCATCGCCAATCCCACCCCCACCTTCCCAAAGCACCAAAACACACCTTCTTTCTTTCCTTTTCAGTATTATCTCAGCAAACGACATAGCTTAAAGGGAAACGTCTCTCCGGCCTGGCTTTACGTTCTTCATCATTCTTCGTATCCCGTCACAACAACAAGCCCACAAACCACCGAACCATGCGAGGCGGCCTTCTCCGGACTTTCAGCTCGACCACCCGCCGCTCTTTTGTCTGCACTACTGCGTCTCTGTCCTCGGCTCCGCCTCGGCTGCCGTTCCTCGGCCGTTTTCCGCCTCCGGTTTTCGGCCTTCCCCGTCCACGCCGCGATCCCCGGAGCGCCGGCCCGCCGTCTTTTCCGTGTCGCCGTCTTTCGACGATCACCGCGCCCGCCATGGCTGAACAACAACAACAGCAGCCACGCCCGCTCCTGCTCCAGCAGCCCCTCACCGTCGCCTGCGTCCAGCTCGCCTGCGGGGCCGACAAGGCCGCCAACCTCGCCCGCGCCCGCGACAAGGTCCTCGCCGCCGCCCGCGACGGCGCCCGCCTCGTCGTGCTGCCCGAGTGCTTCAACTCGCCCTACGGCACCGACTACTTCCCGGCCTACGCCGAGCCGCTGACGCCGTCGCCGCCGGCCGCCGACACCAGCCCCAGCTTCCACGCGCTCGCCGCCATGGCCCGCGACGCGGGGGTCTTCCTCGTGGGGGGGTCGATTCCGGAGCGGGAGGATGCAGTAAACGACGACGACGAACCCAAATACTACAACACCTCCCTCACGTTCGGCCCCGACGGCCGGTTGCTCGCCACCCACCGCAAGGTGCACCTGTTCGACATCGACATCCCCGGCAAGATCCGGTTCCGCGAGTCGGACGTGCTGTCGGCGGGCGACCACGTGACGGTCGTGGAGCTGCCCGGCTACGGCCGCATCGCCGTGGCGCTGTGCTACGACATCCGGTTCCCCGAGCTGGCCATGGTGGCGGCGCGGCGCGCGGGGGGCTGCTTCGCGCTGGTGTACCCGGGCGCCTTCAACACGACGACGGGCCCGCTGCACTGGCGGCTGCAGGGCCAGGCGCGGGCCATGGACAACCAGGTGTACGTGGTGCTGTGCAGCCCCGCGCGGGACCCGGCGGCGACGTACCAGGCGTGGGGCCACAGCCTCGTCGTGGACCCGATGGCGGCGGTGCTGGTGGAGGCGGACGCGGCCGAGACGACGGTGACGGCGCGGCTGGACGGCGCGACGATCGAGGCCACCCGCAAGGCGATCCCGCTGCGGGACCAGCGGCGGTTCGACGTGTACCCGGACGTGAGCGCGGTGCCGCCGTCCCAGGGCGGGAAGTAGAAGAGACGGTGGGCTGGGAGACGAAGGGGGGGAGGGCACGTTTGCGTTTTCTCTGTTCAACCACGTGCGATGGTTGTTCTCAGGATCGTATTTTACAACAAGACACGCGTTCTTCGGTTGGATCGTTCATGTGCGTTTATTGGGCATAAAAGAAGTCGTATCATCAATACATGGGTGCTCGTGGCAGAATCGTAAGGAAAACAATCTACATCAACTCGTAACAGAGAAAAAGACAAGAAAATCATACTAGAAACACATCATGTCATAACCGCATCGCAACACAAAGGACAAAACACGAAAAAAAAAACAAAAAAATAAAACAACAGAAAGCGCAGCTTCGCGCCTGCTCCTCGGTCTTCGCTTCTCCTGGCGCTCTTACTGCAGCAAAAACTTCTTGATGATGCCCCGCAGACCACCCTTCTTCTTCTCCTCGCCCGTCTTGGCCTTCTCGCGCTTCTCTTGCCGGTCTTTCCGGTGCTTCTCTTCCGCAGCGGCGGCGGCGGCGCTACTGGACGAGGACGGCCCGTCGGTTGTCGCTCGCTGGGGCGGCGGGATCGGGGGCGACGCGGCTGCGGCTGCGGCTTCGGCTGCCGTCCCGGTGGCGGGGCCGTCCTTGGCGGTCGTGCTCGTCTCCCGCGCCGGTGGCGGCGGCACCGGCTGCGTGACGCGCGCGGCCTCGGCGCTCGGGCGATGGTGATGGTGACGACCATGCGTCGAAGGACCCTTCTGCGAGTTCGTCTTCTGCAGCCGCGTCCGCGACATCCACGATGTCCGTGACCCGTCGCGGCCCCCGCTGTTGCTGTTGCTGTTGCTCGTGTTGTCGCCGTCCTCGGATCTTTTCCCGGAGCCATGTTTTGAGCGGGTTGTGCTTGAGCGCTTGAGAACAGGGTCAGGTTTGTCAGAGCTGGACGGTCCATGATCGCGGGCCACGCCGCTGCTTCCTCTGCGGTCGCGCTTGTCTCGGTCCCCCCTCTCATTTTCTTTGTTGGTGCTGGTGCGGGTGCTGGTGCTGGTTGTAGTGGTGGTAGTGGCGGGAGCAAGGACAGCAGGCGAGGAAAGGGGCAGAGCAGTGTTGGCAGTGGTGTCGGTGCTTTGAGGAACGTTACCGTCTCGCAGAGCAAAGTTGGGTTCCACAACGCTCGCAGCGTGCTTCACATCGAAAAACTTGCGGCCGGCAGCCAGCGGCGATGCGGTCGAGGAGGACGTGGTTGCGGACGCGGCGACGTCAGCAGCAGTAGGGGACCGTTCGGCAGCGGCGGCGGCGGCGTCGGCGGTGGTCGGCCGCGAGGAGTGGTGGTGCCCTGAAGAGCGCCGCGAGCTGCGACGTTCGCGTGTCTTGTCCGGCTCCAGCTCTTTACCTTTGCTGCTGCCGCGGGAGGACGTGGAAGCCGTGGGTGCGCCCCCCGTGGACGCACGGCTCTTTTCTCTTTCGCGTTCCCGCTCCCGTTCCCGTTCCCGTTCGTGCCGGGCACGCCGCTCGGCTTGGTACCGCGCCTCGGCCGCGTCGTCGTCCGCACGCGGGCGTTCATGACGGCTGTGCAGCTTGCGGGGCGGCGACGCGCCGGCACTCGCACCGGCGCCACTCGAAACCGGAACGGGAACCGCGTAGCTGCTGTCGCGGCGTTTGGGCGTGCTTGGCTGCGACCGCTCCGACGGCGAGTGCGCACTCCCCGCGTCGCTGTCCGCGCGCGGGCGGTGATGGTGGTGCCGGTGCCGGCCGGGACGCCGAGTGGTGGCCGTGGCCGTGGCCGTGCTCGCCGCGCGACCGCGAGGACCGCGCCGCGCCGGCGTCGTAATCGGGGCCCCTGGAGGACTCCTTGAGCGTGTCGTCTGCGAAGAGGTCAGCCACAGAATCGCGCAATGCTTTCTCATGTCTTCCAACGCTCTTCTCGGCAGTCTCCGTCTCCGTCTCCGTCTCCGTCCCAGGGGCCATCACGTTTCCAGGATCTAGTACAATCGGCACATCTTCCGCGTCTTCCACCTTCCCTTCCACACCCTGTCCTCCGCTGTCTTTGCTTCCCTCTTCGCCAAGGTCAAGCGGCTTCACATCCGGTCCGGCCAGTGCTGCTGTCTTCCCCGTGGGCGAATGGGGGGGACTCAGCGCCTCCGTTGTCGCGTAGATCACAACGGCCGCGGCAATGGTGTCCTCCGCGTGCTTGATCGACTGTCGCCGCTTCTTCTTAATGCTCCGCACGCGACCAAGTTCTTTCGCTTGCGTATCCTCTAGATCCGGGATCACCACGGCCGGCGTCGGGGCCCGGAGAAGTTCGGTGCTGATCCCCGGCCGAACGGACAGCATGTCCGCGGACGAGCGATGAAGGAACGCCACCTTTTGCGCGGCTACACTGGCCTCGTCCGAGCCGGTCGAAGCACTCGGCTCGGGCTGGTCCACGACGGTGAACGATTCGGAGAGTGGCCCCGGCTCGTCCATGACTTGGGACACGCCAAGACCGGAGGAGATCGACCGGACTTCTTCCGCTTCGACAAGCTCGCCAGAAGAAGCCATGTCTGGCGGCGCCGGCGACGGCGTGAGTGTGGCGAGTTTTTCCAGCTCCTCGACGTCCCTGTCGTAGCCACCGGCGTCTCGGTAGGCGGCCACACCGGCCAAGCCGGTACCGCTCAGGACGGCTACCGCCCCAAGAGCAGCGGCGACCGTTTCGCCCGAATGTGAGAAGCTGGCTTCTTGGGTCTTCTGCTTGTCTTCGGAGGCGGCGTCTTGTGTGACGGATTGGTCAACTGGCTGAGACGTTGGCGGCAGTGCAGGAGCAGGTTCCTCATGGGAATGCTCGTTGGTATCTAGTTTCTCTGAAGGCTGAGCCGGAGCCACTTTGTCAAATACGGCGAAGGCGGGCTCGACCTTCTCCTCAGATGTATCAGGTTCGGTGACCTCAGCGACGACAGCAGGCTGTGACGTGGCTTCGGGACCTTCCTCTTCTGCTGAAGCTCCCTTCTCAGTTGCTGTCAAGAAAGAGGAAGCCGGCTCGTTGGAATCGTTGGTCTCGTCGGGCAGAATTTCGTCGGTCGGAGGTCCAAACTGTTGCACACTTTCTCCGACCTGATCCTCAGAGAATGGGGTGAGGTTTTCCGACAGTGACGTGACCGTTACCTCCGCTGTTGGCTTCTTGTCGACCGCAATATCTGAGCTTGTGTCAATCGCCTTTCCGTGTGGAACGTCATGGCGCGGCGCTTGTTCTGACACGGTCGCTGATTTTTCTCCTGATTCGGCAGTGGCTTCAAAAACCTCTTCTCCGCTGGTGACAGGGCGTGTTTCCGCAGGAGCAACAAGTTCGTGGGCGACATCGACAGATGGTGACGCTGCGGCACCGTCGACATTGTCAAGGCCGAGATCCTCAGACGAAGAAGAAGACTCGTCGACGCGCGGAAGAATGATCTCTTCCTCCTCCTCGGCGGTGGGAGAAAATGCGACACGGGTTTCTGTAGCGAGTTCGGTCTCCATCGGCGCAGCCTCAACAGCGGACGCGCCGTTGTCGTTGAGAGCTGTGCTGGCAAGTGCGGTAGAAACGTTAGTAGCGGCAACAGGAAGGGCGTCAGACGGCGTCGACGACGGCTCTTGGGCCCCTGCGTCGTCAGGAGTTTCTTCCACCATGACGTAGTCCTCGTCGAGAGATGTCTCTTCGGCCGCTGACGATTTTTCCTGCTGAAAACTGTCGATGGGTGCAATAGGCTGAGAAATATGGCCGGGAGTGTCCGGTGCAACCTCCTGCTCCGACATGCTCTCCTTCGCTACAGGTAGATCGTCCTCATTGCCGGTAGCCACATGCACTGCCGCCTCATGTGGCAGTTCGGCCTTTGGTTCTGACGAGGCGACAGGCTCGGCCACAGCGGTATGCGTGTCGTGCTCTTCGACTGCAGGAGTTTCTGCCGTGAGCGTTTCGTGAGCCGACTGTTCTTCCACAGCTTCTTCCGGCACGTGTTCGGGTGCGGGTTGAGCAACGGGCTCGTTTGCAGCCTCAGCCTCAGGAGAAACAGCCTCGACGAGTCCAGGCTCAGCGGAAGGCTCAGCAACAGCTTCAACAGCTTCGACGTCTTCGACGGGTTCGACAACAGGCCGGGCGTTAGTCTCGACAGCCGACTCGACAACAGTCTCCGGAGCGGTCTTTATAGACTCAGCAGCAGGCTCAACAAAAGATTCAGCGGCAGGTTCCATGGCCGGCACAGAAACGACCTCGGGTGCGTCGCCGACGTTCTCGGCCGCCCTCTCGATCACGGGCTCGGCAGTTTGCGCAGGAGCAGGGTCAGAAGGTTCGACGGCAGGTTGTTCAGCGGTAGGCTCAGCAGCGGTGTCCACAACCGGTTCCGGCTCGGTAAGAGGAGCAGCAGCAGGCTCGGCGACAGACTCGATCACGGGCTCTGCGACGGAGGTCTCCGGCGGACGAAGATCGACTGGCTCGGATTTTGCGTCGTTTGTTGTTGTCACCGGCTCGTCCGCCGCAGGTTTTTCGGTTTTTGCGGAAGCAACGTCCGCCGCTTGCTCCTTCAGCGGTATTTCTTGCGGTGCGCCTGGAGCACCTTCTTCTTTGGATTCCGTGACGACAGCCGCGCTGTCCGCTGGCACAGGCGTTGCGGGAGGAGCTGCCGCCTCTACGCTTGCCGGTTCTGCAGGTGCTCCAGCGTCCACAGTCGTGTCCTCCGCTGCTGCAGCCACAGCCGCGCTCCAGTCCGCCTCCGGCTGCGCCTCGGCCAGCCTGTCTGGGTCGGCTGGCCGCGGCTGGTCGCCGACCTCGTGCGAGCCTACTTCTTCAGCGACAGGTACGCCCTCCCCAACAGGGACGCCACCGCGTGGCCCGTGTGCTGTGTCGTGGTCCAGAGGCGGGACAGGTTCACCAAGAGCCGCTGCAGGTTCTCGCTCAGCATCGTCGTGTTGGTCCAAGCTAGGGGTAGTCTTAGTGTCAGCAGTGACTACGCGGCCTGGCCCGGAAGAAGAAGAAGCGGTGTTGTCTGCCCGCGTTGGTAGTGGTCCGACGTCACCTTCTACTGCCACGATGGTTGTCGCGGTCGCGACGGCCAGGGCCGCCACGGACGCCGCGGGCAGCACATAGCTGTGCGCGTCCTTGTCGGCCGTGGCGAGTGTGCTGTTGCTGCCGGTCGGATCCCCGGGTCCTTCGATGGTGGTGTCCACAGCTCCAAGTATGGGTGAGGCCGGTCCAGCCGGGTGTTGCTCCAAGGGCCCAGTTTTGTCCGCCACGGCGGCCACCTTGTCTCCTGGTATGACTTCGGACGCGTCCGTGTGGACGCCTGCCGCAGATGCCGGCAACGCTTCTGGCACTGGCTCCCCGGTTGTTGCGTCTTCGGCGGCAACGCCGCCAGAAACAATGTCCGTCGGCCCGTCCGAAGCGAGCTCAACAGACTGAGACTCTTCCGGCGCACGCTGTTCGGCATTGTCGGCCAGTCCGGCCGCCTCACCTGGTACGGAAGCGTCGACGGTCTGCCGATCCGCGACAGCGGCCGTCTCCACGTGCTCAACAGCTTCAGCGTCCTCAGCAGGTTCAGCAGCTTTGGTGGCTTCGGAGGGCCCAGCAGCTTCAACAGGCTCAACGACTGCAGCAATCTCCACCACATTTGGCACGACAAGCTCAGCGGACTGCGCGGCTTCTACAGCCTCCACAGCTTCACTGGGCACGGCGGCTTTAGCAGACCCGACAACGTCGGGTTCTACCCGCTCAGTGTTACCGACCTCCGAAGAGTCGGCAGCCTCGGCGGGTGCAGCAGGCTCAGCAAGCACAGCGACGGCATCCGCGTCGGCCGGCGCATACACACCATGAGCAGGCGCAACAGCAGCGATTTCGGCTTCCGGCACTGTTGCGTCGTCGGGGAAGGCTTCGCCCACTGCCAGCGATGGCTTGTCATTGGCATCGTCGCCGAGGACGGGAACGGTCTCTCCTTCCAAAGCCCCCTCGACTTTGACGGCAGTCGCTGGCGCCTGGTCGGCTGGTTCGTAGCCGGGCGCTTCTTCAGCATCTTCTGCTGCGGACTCAACGACAGGTGCTTCTTCTAGAGTAGACTCCACCGTGTGATCCGAAGGGGGCGGTACGGAGTCCTGTTGATCCACGGTAGGCGCCACTTCCACAGCTTCTGCAGCTTCCACAGCTGGCGTCTCGTCGTGGGCGACTTCTTTGGCATCAACGGGGGCGAGCGAGGCAACGTCAGGCTCGTGCTTTGGCTCTGTGTTGTCAAGGTCACTTGGCGTTTGCTGGATGTCGCGGGCGTCGGAAACGGCTTCTGGCTCAACGGCGGAGGTCTCGCGCTCGGGCTCGACTGCGTCCGCTGCAGAATCTGGCTCGCTGGCCGGCAGCGGCACATTCTCGTCATGTGTGTCGACGTGCTCCTCGAGTTGAGCGGGCTCCACGGCTGCCGTCTCATGCGGCTGAATCGGTTCCTCCGGTTGGGCTGCCGGTTCATGTTCATCAAGCGCAGGTGCAACGGGTGCAACGACGGCTGCCTCCGCCTCGACAGCTTTACTTTCCGTTGCAGGCTCGGCGGTGGCTTCATCGACCACAGATTCTGCCTCGGACGAGTCTTGAAGGCCCTCAGGTGGCGATGCAGCATCCGCAGAAGCAGACTCCTCAGAGACTGGCTCCTTCGCAACAGGCGTCGCCACGGTGTCCACTTGTGACGCATGTTGCTCCTTGACGGACACCTCGTTGACTTCCTCGAAATCGGTTTCAGCCTGTTTGGGTGCGGCATCTTCTAAGACCGCCTTCTGACGAACCTCTTCCGTGTGTGATGGGGCAGCTTCGTCAGGAGACGCTGTGGCTTCGTTTGGAGAGTCAACGCCGGGAGCCGTCTGCTCGTCGCCAGGGGCATCAGTCTCAACCGGGCCGTCAATATCAGCGACAGCAACTTCCGCGGGAGCATCAATTTCGGCCGTGGTAGGCGGTCCGGAAAGTGGCAGCTCCTCGACGTCGAGAGGTGTGTCACTCTCGGCCGCTTTTGCCGCTTCTTCCTCCTGAACACCGGTGGGCTCAGCGGCTGGGGACGCTTCCTCTGCGTGGGCGACAGCACTTTCGTCGTCTTCCGGAGCGGTGGCAGCGACCGTGTCGACATGCTGTTCAGAGACTGCGGCACGCTCATTGTCAGAGCGTGACTCGTCGCTTTCGGTTGCCGGTGCCTCGGCAGGCATATCAGCCTCGACCGCCTCGATCGGCTGCTCCGGTGCTTCTGCGGGTGCTTGTTCCCGTGCCGCCTCTGCCGCCTCTGCCGGTGCTTCCGTTGCCGCATCTGCTGGCATGTTTCCTTCCGAGGGCACCGGAGGCTCTGGTACTTCTGCCATGCCGGGCACCGCCACCGACGGTTCGCCTGCCTCTGCCGTGAGGATCGTCTCGGCAACAGCAGCCGACTCTTCGGGAGCAGGAGCGTCTTCTGCGGGCGCCGCAGGTTCGGCAACCAGAATCTCCTCGACACCGACGTCTTCCGCGACGGCAGGCGTCTCTGACACGACAGGCTCTTTCGTGGCCGTGAGGGCTGCCACAGCGGCAACCTCCTCTGCAGGTGGAGCCGTTTCCTCTCCGAGAGCGGGCTGCTCCATCGTACGAGATTCCTCCACGGAGTCCGGCTCAGTAGCCACAGCTGCAGACTCTACAACGGCAGGTTCTTCTGCGCCCGCAGCGGGCTCTTCGACGGCGGTAGTCTCCTCCATCACGGCGACCTTTTCTTCCGCGGCAAGGACCTCTTGTGTTGAGCCGCTGCTCTGCTCGGGCTCCGGCTCGGCTGCGTCCAACGCCACCTCGTCGACGATCGCATCGTCATTCTGGGGTAACAATTGCGGCGAATCGGGAGCCTTTATGGCAGCAGCTACTGCTTCTTCACGCGCAACAGGGTCGTCGTTGTTTTCGCTGCGGGGCGTTGCCTCTGTTTGCGGTGGCTGCTCCTCATGTTCTGCCGCTGCTGGTGCTGCCTCTGGCACGGTTTCATTTTCGGCGTCCGTCGCTTCCTCCTGCTGAGATGCCGGCTCGCCGACAGTCGTCTCCGTGTCAAGGGGTATGGGCGGCGCGTCGGCCGCAACCGCAGGCAGCTCTTCGGCGGCTGCTACCACACCTGGCGTGCCGTCGATGTCGTTGCTGTCTTCATGCTGTGCGTCCGTCTCGTCTTCGGCGTCCACAGGCGCGGTTGATGGCACTTCCTCCTCGACTGGTAGAGGTGCTTCGTCCTCGTTTGTGGCAGAAGAAAGCGCGTCTGTTGCCAAAACGGCCGCCGCGGCCACGTCACTTGCCGCTGCATCCGTAGCATCCTCGGCTTCCGCCGCCGGCTGCGGTTGAGGCTCTGCTTCTGCGGCAGAAGCCCCCTGTGCGTCACCCTCGTCGTCCGCAGCCTTCCATTCCACACTGTCTTTCTCCGGCTCATCGACAACTGAGGCAACGGGATGTGAAGCGCTATCAACGTCCATCCCTTCATCCTCCACCCCCATTGCCGTGTCTTCCACCGCCCTCTCCTCATTTTCCTCCTTTTCCTCCTCCTCCTCCTCCTCCTTCCGGCCCTCCTTCGCCTTCAAGGGCCTCCTCCTCCGGCCCTCCTTCGCCTTCAAGGGGTTCAGAATCTGCGGACGCGGGGGATACCTCACCTTTAGAGCTCCGCCTCCTTCGTCTCTCGGATGCCGCCCTGTCATGACCGTCTACGCTCGGCGCTTTGGTCGGAACCGGAATCGGACCGACGGTGTCCTTCGCCTCTTCGTCGGCCTTGGCCGGGCCGGTTGCGGTGTCGTCAACGGCGGCCGCTTGTTCTTCTTTGTTGGATGCGCTCGCTTCGGGCACCGCTTCGTCCTTTGCCGACGGCAGTTCCTCTTCTTTTTGCACTTCGCGGGCAGCTTCCACCGTTGCCTCGGCTGGCGCAACTGCGGGCGCGTCCACGGGTTCCTCCGCGGGAACTTCGGCAGCAGCCTCAACAGGCGCTTCCGTGGTTGTCTCCGGTGCTTCTCCCGGTACCGCCTCCTCGGTGGGCTTCTCTTCCGCGTCCGCAGCCTTTTCGCCGCCAGCCTCATCGGCAATCGCCTTGTCTCCCTCCTCGGGCTTTTCCTCGGAAAGCGGCGCAGCGACTGCAACAACTGCAGCAGCAGCTACAGCAGCGATTGCCGTGGCAGCCACCGCTGCCCCGACGGAAGCAGCTTGATCGGGAGGAGCAATCTCTGCCGGAGCGGCTTCCGCAGGGGCGGCTTCGGCTGGCGCCTCCTCCACGGCATCATTCTCAATTTTTGCGCCGTCCTCGGCGGCCACGTCTTGGGCTTCCTCAACGTGCGCCACCTCCGTCGTCGGCTCGGCCTCCTCGGTGGCTGTCTTCTCTGCTGCTGTCTCGCCGACCTCGCCGGCGGTGTCTTCGGTGACCGGCTCTGCAGCCGCTTCGGCCACCTCGGCCGGCTCGACGGCCTCGCCCTCCGGTGCAGGTGTGGCGGCTTCGTCCTGCGCAGTTTCCGCTTCCTTCGTAGCAACAGGAGCAGCTGCTTCTTCGTTGGTTGTACCCTTGTCGTTGTCGCTGGTCTCTTCAGCTTGTTCCTCGGCCGCAGGCTCCACCGTGGGAGCTGCTTTCGCGGCAGCGTCGTTTTCTGCCGCAGGTGCCTCCTTTTCGGCAGCTTCTTCTTCTTCTGGCACGTCTTTGCTCTCGCTGTCTGGGTTGGCCACCGGTTTGTCGGCCTCGGCCTCAACATGTTTCTCGGAGTCCGCCTCCGTAGCTTCAAGGGGGGCAGGCTCCGGCTCCTTTGGCTCAGGCTCCTTTGGCTCGTCGGGTGCCAACTCGGCTTCTGGGGCGTTGTCCTCAGGTTCGGGCTCCTTAGTCGCTGTCTCTTCTGCAGGAGCAGCGGCAGCTGGTGCATCTACAGTCTTTTCCTCCGGCTCAGCAGGCGTAGCGCCCTCAGCAGCCGGTACTTCATCTTCCGTGGTAGCCTCAGTCTGAACAGTAGGTGCGGCGGCGGTTTCGTCAGAAGAGGTTTCCTCTGCATCCGCGGAAGGAGCGTCGACCGGAGCATCGACCGCCGCATCAGCGGGAGCATCAACGGGAGCATCAGCAGGAGCATCGGCAGGAGCATCGACGGCAGCTTCAGCGGGAGCTTCAGCAGGAGCATCGACGGCAGCTTCAGCAGAAGCCGATGGCGTTTCAGCAATCGTTTCCGTCTTGTTGTCAACGGAGACATCATCTTCGGTAGATGGGGCCTCCTTCTCCTCGACCTTTTCTTCCCCCTGCGCTTCCGAACCACCAGAAACGTTGCCGGCAGCCACCTCAGCCTTTGTCTCTGGTTCCGTAACTTCTTCTGTAGAAGCTTCCGGCGCGGCCTCCTCCGCAGTCTCCGGTGCGGCTGGGGCGTCTTCTGTGGCGGCAACGTCCTTTGTCGTGTTTGAATCGTCGACATCCGGCTTGTCGGCTGTGGCAGATCCATCTGCGTCAGCTGCCACTTCTGCAACCGCTTCCGCCTCGCCCGACACATCTTCGTCGGCGGCCACAGGCTCAGCAGGTGCAGGGACAGCATCGGTCTCCGAAGCCTCGGGCTCCGCAACAGGTTCGCCCTTGTCAGCTTCTGCTTCTGCTTCGGCCGGCTTGTCGTTTGGCTGATCTTTCGGCTCGTTTTCTTTGGCTGTTTCGGATGGGGCTTCGGCCGTCGCGTCCTTTTCTGCCGGCGCATCTGCGTCAGAGACCTCAGGAGCCTCTGCTTGATCTGCCTTGGGTGGCTCCTCCGCATGTTCTGCGGCAGCAGCTTCGGTTGGAGCGGCTGCTTCGGACGGCTCTGCAGCCTCCGTACGCTCCTCTGGTTCAGCAGGTGCCTCGAGCGTCTCGGGCTTCTCCGACACTTCCTCGGCTACTGCGGGCTCCTCAGTCTGTGGGGACGCAGAGGCTTCGTCGGTGGTGGCCTTGAGCTCCTCGTGCGTGTCTCCACCAGGCACATCCTGGCTTTCCTCTCCAGCGTCAGGCGGCGCGGCCACCGCCTCCTCTGCTTTGGTGGCCTCTGCGGCAGGCCTGGCATCAGCAGACGCTTCGACTTCTTTGGAGTCACACGGTTCCGGCGCAGCCTTTTCGTCCGCTGGCGTCTCTTCCGCCGCCGGTGCATCGACCTTTGCTGCGGCCTCTGGTGCTGGCGTTTCCGTCTCCTCGGTGTCGGCGGGTACCGCGGACGCAGATTCGATCGCGGCCACATCGTCGGGCGCAGAGTCAGCAGGAGCGTCTGCAGAAGCATCGGCAACGTCCTCAGCAGGCTTGTCCGCTACGGCTTCGGCCGGAGCTTCAGTGCTGCTTTCGGCAGCAGCTTCGGGAGTGGTTTCGTGTTCGGGAACCGTTTCGGGAACAGTTTCGGGGACCGTGGCCTCGGGAACCACTGTGTCGTCGGCTTGCGGCTGCTCGGCAGGCACTTCGTCCACCGTTTTGTCGGCTTCGGGTGCTGTGGATTCATCCGCCTTTGCCTCTGCGGCCGTAGCCTCAGCGGCCTTCTCGTCACCCGTCTCTTCGACGGTTGCGGCTTCGTCAGCAGGTGGAGCCACATCGGTGCCAGCGCTGCTGGCAGCACTCTCGGGCGCAGGGGCTGCCGCCTCGTCTGCGGTTTCGGTGGCCTCGGCCACGGCAGGTTCCTCGACCGCCTTCTGTTCCTCGGCAGGGGCTGCATCAGCCTGCGCAGCCTCCGGAGTCGCATTGTCTGCCTTCTCTTCCGGCGCGACGGAAGCATCGACAGTCGGCGCTGGTTCTGCGTGCGCCTCGTCCGCTGTCTCAGCCGAGCTCTCCGCGGAGTCGGCCTCCTGGGCCTCTTCCACCGCTGTCTCGGCGGGTGGCTCAGCGGGTGCTTCCGGTTCCGCTGGAGCTGCCTCCGCTTCTGCTGCAGGCGCCTCAACGGCCACGTCAACAGGCACACCAACAGGCGCCTCCTCAGGGGGTGCTTCCGCAGCAGGCTCTTCCGCGGCAGCAACAGCAGGGGATGCCTCCACCGCAGCGTCCGCAGCAGGCTCGTCCGCAGCAGGCTCGTCCGCGGCCACATCGGCGGCCGGTACCACGGGTTTGTCCTCAGCCACCGCCGCCACGGCCACGTCTTTTTCCGGCGTCTCTGACTCAGGCGTCTCCTCGTCAATGTCAGCAAAGCGAACACGTTTTATGGGAGAGGGCGGTTTGGAGGGCACCTTTTCGGCGTCGACCGTCGTCGCCTCAGCCGCATCCGCGACCGCGGGCTCGGCCGCAGGAAGGCCGACATCAGCAGCAGACGCCTCCTCGGGCTGGGCTTCGGGGCTGCTGGCCGCGTCCGCCGGCGCCGCGTCGGCGGCATCAGCAGTCACGCCAGGGTCCTCAGCCACGGCTTCGGCCTTGTCTTCGGCAGGAGCAGCAGCGTCATCCGCTGGCTCGTCCGCCTTGGGCTCCACCACACTCGGGACGGCATCGTCGGCGGGGTCCACCGATTTGTCTTCTTCGGGGGCAGGTGCCTCGTCAGCCGGTGTGGTTTCTTGCGCCGTGACCTCGGCAGCAGCTTCTGCCGGGGCTTCGTCCACGGCCGCAGGTGGGGGTGCAGCGGTTTCCGCTGGAGCAGCGTCATCCGCCGGCTTTGGCGGCTCAGGAGCTGCCTCTTTTCGGGCTTCTGGGGGTTCCGCCGGTGCTTCCACCGTCGCTTCGACGGCCTCCGGAGCGGCTTCGGTAGCGACGGCGGGAGCAATCTCCGCGACAGCCGCATCCGGCTTCACGTCGGCCGACGCGGCCTCTTCTGGTGGCGCGGCTGCGCTGGTCTCGGGCTCTGGTGCGGGCGCCTCGGCATCAGGCTCTGAAGGCGACTGTTCAGCGGCAGACGCAGGCTGCGGTACAGCCGCGTCCTTCGTGTCGGGCGCGTCCCTGGGGGCTGCGTCTTCGGCAGCGTCTGGCTTCACCTCGGGATCGGGCGTCTTGCCATTCGTGCCGTTCTTTGCTTTGTCGTTTTTGCCGTCTTTCGTGTCGGGGCTGTCGGCCTTGTTGTTCTTCTTCTTGTTCTTCTTTGCGTTCTTGCCGTTCTTTTTGCTGCCGTTGCCGTGTCCGTTGCCGTTGCCGTTGCCGTTGTCGCCGCCGGACAGAACGGCCTTGTCCTTGCTTGGCGAATCCGGCGGGCTCGCCACGGCACCGCCACCACCACCGGCTTTGGCCGCCTTGGCGGCTTTCTGTTTTGCTTTGCGTTCCTTTTTCTTGTTCTTTGCTGCCGTCTTGGGGTCCTGGTCCTTTTTCCGTTCTGCGTCGTTGTCGTTGTCGTTGTCGTGGTCGTCGTTGTCTGGCAGGGATGTTAGTGAAATGGGTTGATAAATACAAAATACGAATACCGGAAAACCTCACCGCTGTCGTCGTGGTCGTTGGCCATCTTTTTCCGGCCCTTGTTCTTCCGCTTTCCCGATGCCTTGCCGTTGCCGTCGTCGCCACCGGCATTTCCAGCCAGCGTCCCGTTTCCAGGGCGTGCGCCGCGGCCCTCGTAGTCTGCGCTGTCCTCGTCGTTCTCGTCGTCGTCGTCGTCGTCGTCGTCATATTCCTCCTCATCTTCGTCACTCGAGTCGGCCAGCTCGAGGAATTGGACCTGGGAAAAGTCGGCCACAGCGGGTGCGTCGTATTGAGCCACCTGCACCTTGGCTGGGTCAAATATCCGCTCCTCGCTGACGGCGACGTCGCCGCCTAAAGAACGCTCCATGGTGTTTGAAAGCTATGAATTTTCAAAAAAAAAGAAAAGAAAGGAGAAAAAAGGGGGAAGAAGATGGCTAAGGTTTTTTTTTGTTTTTTTTTTTTGTTTATATATATGAACGATGCTGGCTTCTCACTGGGAAGCGGTTCTGGTACTGGGGGTATTGATCTGTTCGTGACGAGAATCCGAGAGCAAAAAGGAAAAAGAAATAAAAAGTGGGTACGAGATATGCAACAAAAAGCTGAAAAGCTGCAATTTGGGGAAGCTCACAAGAGTTGATTGGGGATGGCGAGACAGGAAAGAGATGCTGGTTGGAGGGTGAACAAAGGTTGCCGTCCACACAAAAGGTCGTGAGATGTCGTCGATGCAATGCAAGATGAGATCATGAAACAAACAAAACAACCGTAAACAAATCAAATAAGCGTCCGCTCAAACAAATCAAATAAACGACTTGGGCAAAATAAAAACAAACGGGATGGCCGTTTCTCAGAGGTCGGTTTTCTTTTCGTCTCCTTGCACGGCATACACTCGTGAAAAGAACAGGAAAAGCAGATGCAATGAGTAAAAGAAATCAAAAATTGCACTTTTGACGCTGGGTCTGAAAAAAAAAAAGAATCAAAAAGACGGAATCAATAAAAAAACAGAACACAGGAAAAAAAATTGTTTTGTGAGCAATACGAGACAAGGGGGTGGAAAGAAAAAAAAGAGTCCTTTGTGAGCTGTCGAGGTCCCCCCCCAAGCATAGTTTGTACGACGTGTTAATGCTCCAGACAGCTTTCGTTTTTTTTTTCTCCACTCATGCATTCAACTGCTACTCTTATCCGCTTTCAGGCCATTGGCATCTGACGGAGCTTTGCAGATGAGCTGTTTCCGTTTCGTTGTGGTTGGGTAGTTTTGCTGGCAAAGGACGGAGGCGGGTCCTTTTTACCGAACACAGACGGCCACAGCCAGGACAAGACGAAGACAAACCAAGGTCAGGTAGACGGGCATCGGCGCCGACAGACAAACCCCACGCAACGACAGACACCCTCTTTTTGAGACGAGCGAGAGAATACACAGGGCTTGACGCTCAAGTGACCAAAACTGGAGGTGACGATCGTGCCCGTCGATCATTGGGTGCAGTGCACGCCCAACCACGTCGTCGACGATATGGTTGAAATAATGGAATGGGGAGGAAGATATACGGAGACAAGGGCCGAAGCTGGACAGCAATGTACACGAGTACGGAGCGATGAGCACAGTCATACCCTGTACTCTGTACTCCCGCCACGGGATCAGCAGGGGACGACGGACCCGTCGCAAGGAAGCACCGAGTGGACCGGTATCAAGACGAAGGAACATCCAAAAGGAATAACGCAGAGACAAAACTAAACGGGGGGGAGCAGGAGGATGGATGCCCAACGCCCATGCAGCTGGCCATATACGCCGTGGCCCGCAGGGTATACGACGGTTGGGGGCACGGCGTACGCACGATGCAATGTGCCTGTATGGACAAAAACGGCGAAGAGGCAACACGAAACGGGAGAAAAGAAAAAGCAAAATCATACAGTACGAGAAAAAGAGAAGAAAAGACAAGAGAAAAGAACAGAAGCCCCTGATCAGGTTGACCGACTTTTTTGCCGTGGCAGAACCCTTCTGGACCCTATACCTCGGAGGGCAGGGGGGGTATTATAGCTCAACCGTCTTCCTGTTTGAGTGCTTCGTACTCTGTTGGTTCTTTTTCTATTACCGGCAGGGGAGAGAGTGGCCGGAGGCGGGAAACAAAAAAAGGGTCATGCAGACGACGGCCGGCGAGAGAGTGGCCGGGGCAAGGGAAACAAATGGGCCCCATAAACGAAACGGCAGTGGAGTGAGACAGCGGAGTGATATGAAGGAAACGAGCAAACTTTGTGTGGAAACAGAGAAAAGGGAAAAGAAGAAAAAAGAAAAAAGAAAAAATCAGCTTGTTCCTGAATTGGTCAAACCTGGGCTTCTGTTTCGTTGACAGCCGAAACAAAAGCGGCACTTTCTTTGGGACGTCCTCTCCTCGCGCAATAACACGCCATGCTATAGGCAGATATCCGTTGCAGAAACATGGGGGTCGCCAGCGTGGGTGGTTGGTTGAAGACGCAACGGAGCGAAAGTGGTTGCGTGGCACACGTTGGTGACATGACTGGGGGTGGTGATATGTGGGGAAGTGGATGAGAGAAAAAAAAAAATAAAAAAAGATCGTTAATAAATTGTATTCGTACAATGAGACGATTACAAAGCAGATTCCGTCGGGGACAACGAGACATCCTGTCGTGACTGCCATTCTTCAGTCGAGGACTCCTGCCGACGTGCATGGTCCCTTCCCTGGATGGGTGGATATGGCCTGTGGCTACGTGGCGCCCGTCCCAGCCTGTCCCGTGAAAAGCGCCGCCTCAGATGTGATTGGGATCCGGTGGGAGCAACGTCGGGCTGCAAAACGAGGTAGATGAAAAATGAAGCCCAACCAGCAAACGCAGAGGGGGGAACGAGAAAATTGAGAGATTTTCGTCTTTGTCGGCCCACGGTGGCCACGCCATCAAGTGAGAAGGGCGGCAGAGGCGGCAGCCAAGAATGCGAGAAAAAATGGACGAAAGAATTGACGAAAGAGAAAAAAAGAAAGAAAAGAAAATGAAAAAATGAAGTGCTCTCGCAGACATTGTTCAATCACGCGGCGACGATAGCAAGAGGCCACGGCAAAAGCTGCCGTGGATATCAGGGACGGAGGACAAGGACGAGCCGATGAACGAAAACGGGATGCGCAAACATGAGCCATCATTCTGGGCCGTCATTTGCTCCGTAGACAAAACGTCCTATGAACGGCTTGCCTGCATGCTGCAACCAGTCGACGTGGTCCGTTGCCGCTTGATTGTGGTCGGCAGACCAACAAGACCGACGAGCAGACGCAAAAGACATCTCGTGGTTGTGATGAGATACAGAAGATCGACAGAGAAGAAAAGAAAAAAAAAATCAAAATCAAAAAATCAAAAGCCCCATCAATCCAGTTACCGCTCTGTAGTCCGCAGCCTTGGCAAATGACATCCCACCAGGCCTTGTCTCTTTGGGCCTGGCTGCTGGAGCTCAGGTGGAGCGGGCTTGGCCGGAATAAGGTTGTCGACTGAACAGGGGGCAAGGCAAAAAAATGGGGGGTTTTTCATTTCTGTTGGGAGTTGCTTCGGCGACGTCAGGCTCCATCCGATCGGGGCGAGGCGAGGCTGGGCTGGGGCTGGTGTCGGAGAGACAATGAGCTTTCATCGGCGCCCAAGGTGAGAGAGAGAGAAATCGGCCAGACAGAAACGGCAACGGATTTTGTTCCATGCCGGCTCTGTTATCTTCTTCTCTCGTCTTTTTGATTGTGGTGGATTGTACTTGTCATCGTGTCTTCTGTCCGTACATACTTTCCCAGTGTCCCAGTGTCCCAAAACCCAGCCATTTATTCTCAGGCCCAGTAAAAAGAGGGATATCCGTACATAAATAACGGGGCCAGTCATCTGCTATAAAAGACCCAGAAGCGGTGTGACGATGTTTCAACGGGAACGGCCAAAATTCCACGCCGGTGGAGAGGCGGCCAGGGGAGCGTTACGGCTAGAAAAAAGACGGTGAACGGTGTGGATATACCGAGTCTCTTATCTCTAAAGCAGAACGAAGGCCCCGTCGCTAATGGCGAATACGGTCTGTATTGAATACGGTCTGCATTGAATACGGTCTGTATTGTGAATACGGTACAAAGTACGTTGATGCTCGAGGACATTGCAAGGGAGCCAGCGCGCCGTGCTCCATCCCGGACTTCTTTCGGCCTACGAGCGATTATATACGCATGTACGTAGCACGGATCATGGCTCTACATGGACGCGGTACACAGTCTTGGTCCAACAGCATCGCGATATGGTCCGGCAGACAGCATTGCATGAATGTGGTGTCCTCTCTATTGATCTTATACGGGAGTTGTCCAAAAAAGGCTTCGAGAACGAGGCGGCTGCCGCTCGACAGCGAAAGAGAAGGCAGTGAAATAGGAGGAATATAGGAAGGGGAGTAAATGAAAATAGAAATAGACAATAGGAGTAGAAACGAGAAACGAGAAAAAAAAAAGAAAAAAAGCTTGTTAAACAGACATGCAGCCCTACAGGACGCCAACGCCAGGGTAAAAAGCAAAGACGACCTGTGCTCTTGCTGTACGCAGCGAGCAAATACAAGAAAGCAAGCAAAAAGAGAACAGAACGCAAACGGAGACAGACAAAGGAAGAGTGGGAAGAGACAACAGCAAGCAGTGAGAAAAGACCGCCAGAAGAAAACCGACCTAACCCGACCAAATGCGTAGGAAGCGTAGAAGACTCGCCGTGTCGTCGGCGCGACAGAAGAGACATACAACCAGTCAAAGGCCGCCCGTCACCCATCCCTTCGCACATGTGCCCTGCCCAGGCGCACTTCCAAGATGTAAGAGAGCAACGCACAAAGAGCCCGCTGTGCTGCATGGTCCGTAGTGATGAATGACGGCATCGTTGTCCTTTCGTTGTCCCGTCGCGAACGCATGCATTCACTCCCCCCCGTATGCATGCGCTCTCCATCTTCGTCGTCCAGAAGCGCGGATCCCAATCGATCGGGTTCGTTTTTTTCTCGCTCGCCGTCCCTCGCATCCCGGAGTCGGTTCGTGGTTGGGGCATTGGTTGGCGTTGGATTTGGTTCGGTTCTCTCTCGGCGCCTCGCTGCCGGCCGACAGCCTTCTCCCTTGCCACTCGTCCGCCCGGCCCCCCGGCCTCACATGGCCATCTCGGCCTGCAGCTTCCGCAGCTCTGCCTCCTCCTCGTCTTCCGCTTCTGCTGTTGTTTTGACTGTAGTGTGTTAGCGGTAAAATAAAATAAAATAAAAATAAAAATAAAAATAAAAAATGGGACAGAGCACGCACTCTCGCCGTTGGCCGCCGCCGGCAGCCGGTGCACGGCGTCCGACACGGGCACCGTGCCCGTGTCCAGCATCTTCTCGTCGAGCTGCTCCTGCTGCAGCTTCTCCAGCTCCTCGTCGAGCTCCTCGTCGTCGAGCGCCTCGCCCACCGTGCTGCTCGTGATCGCCGTCACGATCTCCTCGCTGAGCTGGTTCTGCTCCTGGATCCGCTCCATCGTCTCGTCGACCTTTTCGGGCGTCAGCCCGCCGTGGATCTGCTTCATCGCCGTCGCCGCCCGCTCCATGGCCGCGAGCGTCTCGCGGTTGATGTTGGCCGACTCGATCGCGTTGACCTGCTGCTCGAGCGTGCCGATCTGCGCCTGCGTCTGCTCGAGGCTGTGCTCGTGCGTCTTCTTGCGCCGCAGCGCAGCCTTGGCGGCTGTGTGTGTTAGCTTTCTCTCTCTCTCTCTCTCTCTCTCTCTCTCTCTCTCTCTGTGTGTGTGTCTCTTTTTCCGTCCTTCCACCCACCATTCTTGTTGGTCGCCACGTTCTTCCGCGCTATGGCGTCCTGCTGGTCGATTTGCTTCTGCAGGTGCTCCTCGCGCTTCTGCAGCATCTCGAGCTGCGCCCGCAGCCCGAGGATGGCGTTCTTGGGCGTGTCTTTCCGCTTCTGCGCGGCCCCGCCGCCGAACCAGCCCCAGACGTTGGACATCGTTGCGGTCGGTCTGTGTCGTTCGTTCAGTGGAAATGGCAGTCGGTGAGGATCAAAAGGGCTGCGCGGTGATCGCGGCCGCTGTGTCTTTGTGTCCCAGACGAACAAGCTCGCCTGCGTCGGGAGACGGCGGATGGGAGGAGAGACAATCCCGGATCCACACACGTTCGAGGTTCCCCGTACGGCGGTTGCGATCTCGACGCGCACGCGATAGGTCGTCGCGAGTTTCGCTCGTCGTCTCGGGCGATGTATTTGAATCGGCGAAAATTCCGCCCTCCGCGATCAAGACGATCAAAAAGGCAGACGAAGACGAAAAAGCTCGAAAATGAAAAGAAACGCGATAGAATGACGGGGCGTAATAAACGTCGCTGAGCAGGTCGCTGGGGGGGCTGTGGCTGAAAGGCCGTTCGTTGGAAGTGCGTGCAAAAGGTTTCGAAAGTAACCGAAGCAGAAGCCGCCAAACGATGATGCAAAGGAAAAAAAGGTGCCGGCCTAGGCTGCCACGCCCGCCCGCCACCTGACGAGGGCCCCCCGTTCTTCTTTCTCGCGTGGGCAGAACCCCGCCATCGGGGATACATTTCGTGTGTAGAAGCACGTGACCATCCTGACTGATTGGCAACAGCCGCGGCCAAGCTCCAGAGCCCGCGATGTATGAGACGGCACTGAAAGGCGACGGCGATGATGTGAGATGAGAGTATGTTTAAAGGCGGCCAATGCAGTTATTTTACCGTGTGTAAAACACAAGAGCAGCGTCTTTTCATACGATGAAAGCGGCCGCCTTTCAGCCCTGACCGCCTCGAGCTCGGACGGCTTGTCAATCCAGGCGACGAGTCTTTCGAGTTTTCTTTTCTAAAAGAAAAAAATCAATCGCCCGCAGGAAGGAGACGCGAAACATGGCCAACGGGCCGCCTGCGTCGGCGCTCTGCTTCTTGTCGGAGCTCCGGACGAAGCGCGCGGGCGACAAAGTCCGCTTTCTCGGGTGGTGCGTCTCCCCTTCCAAGGGAGTGAGTTGGTTTGAGTCGTTTCGCGATGATCGGGCGGCCGTTTCACCTGTGTTGACCAAACGAACAGCGTGACGGCTTACGCGGTCGCCTCCGGCGTGCTGACGCTGGAGCACGCCTACCCGCAGCCGCCGGCCACCGCGGGTGACCGCGCCCGGGTCGACGTCCGCCTGCTGGTCGAGCAGCTCGGCGCCGAACAGGTCCGCGTCGGCGAGTGGGTCAACGTGATCGGCTACGTGACCGCGGGGGCTCAAAAAACGGCGGCCCAAAAAAGCAGCGGCCGAAACGAGGACACAACCGCGGACGTGCCGGTCCAGGCCATCCTCCTCTGGTCAGCCGGCCCGCTGGACGTCCAAACGTACGAGCGCCGGCTGGCCGCCGTGACCCAGGGGATGCCACACTGAGCAAGCACACACGCGCCACGGCAGGCCGGCAGGCAGGCAGCCGGCGATGGTGATCCGGGGATTCTCGCTAGCGACAGGTCACATGTTCATTCAACAAACAACCTCCTCCGGATTGTCACGAGGGAAGGGAGGGCTACGAACCGTGTACTGAACAAGCTCTTTTTTTGCGGGACAACACGATGCTGGCCTACCTCCAACGACCTCGTCATCGGGCCCACTAGCCGGCCCTCAGGGACACAAGGGCGCATGTGTCGTCTATCCATGACCCGCGATGACGCGGATCATTGCGCTGGCTTGGTGTTGGACGGTCATGTGCGCCGGACACCGGTGTTGGTCACGTTGGTGATGGGATGGATAGATACTTGGAAGAAAGGGGAGCATACTTTTCCGCACACTTTTCTCCACATCCCATGTCTCATCTCGTGTCTTTCACGACAACGCGTGCGCCGTTCCTGGACGATGATCTACTTCTTAGTTTATGCAACCATCGCCTTCTACGCTGCCAACTTTATCTGGCAGCTGCTCAACTTTATTGGTCTGCTTTCCGTCGACATGGCCCGTGGACTGCGCAAGAGGATCCCGGTGTGGCTGCGTCGTCACGGACACGGCCGTGACACGACGAGCGAGGGGGTCGCCGGTTCGGCCGCCGAAACCGAAGAAAAGCCGGCCGTTGTCGACGTTGAGTGCAAGATCCATGGTTCACCCACCGCCGCACCCGCTGACGCCGAGAGAAACACTGTTGGTGACGACGACGACGACGACGACGACGACGCCGGCAACGCCCTGGGCCGCCTGCGGGCTTTGTGTGGCACACAAAGTCCAGGTAGTCGACGAACCCAGCAACGCCCAGGCACGGCGAGCGAGCCCAACGATCACCACCGTCCACCGGCCCCGGACCGCCTCGCCGTCGCCGCCGTCCGCAACGCCACGCGGAGCGCCTTCTGCCGCCTGCCGCACGAGCTCCTCCTGGCCATTCTGCGCGGCCTCCCCGCTGAAGACCTGTTTTGTCTCCGCCGCACCTGCCGGCTCTTTGCGGCGCTGTTCGCGTCCCCCGAGTTGCGCCGGTTTCACGCCGACGTGGCTAGTGGAGGCAGTACCAGCCGCCACCAAGCTTCCGTTGACGGGGCCTCCTACCCGTCCATGGTCACCACCCGGCAGACCGTCCGCCACATGGACCGCGCGGCGCTGCGCCAACGGCTCGCGCGAGACGGCCTCTGCCTCTTCTGCCGGTGCTGCTGCAGCGCCGAGGAGGACGGCCGGCAGCCACCCCGCGACACGCACAGCCACTACTGCGCCGGCTGCGGCGTCGGCC
>AZHD01000011.1:587433-602125 GCA_001636815.1 Niveomyces insectorum RCEF 264
CACGGCGCACGTGGACCTGGCCGGTTTCGGCGACGCGCCCCTGACGGCCGACGCGTTCCGGACCTGCATCGCGGCCCTCCGTGCGCGGCCGGGCCCGGTCGGCTGGCTGGCGCCGGCCGGATGTGCGGCCGTGTGGCCGGAGCTGCGCTGCGTCGACCCGACGCGGTGCGGCTGCCTCGTCTACCCGGGGCTGGCGGGCGCAGACGGCCCAACGCGGCCGACGTGTACAGCGCACGAAGCCACGCAAGGGCTGTACCGGCCACCCAAGAAGAGCAAGAACAGCACAAACGATGACAACGACAACGACAACGCCACCCTGCACGTCCGGCTGGCCACGTGCGACCAGGGCGTGCGCTGTCTGCAGATCACCTACGAGCGCGTCTTTGGTCTCGACAACCCCGCGGGCGCGGCCGTGGTGCGCAGCACCACCAAGCGCGGGGACGTGCCGGCCGCGTACCGGCCGTACAAGCCGGCGACGCCCGGCGGCCTCGGCTTCGGCTGGTACCAAGCGCTGGATCCGGCGTCGTGGCGCCCCGCCGTCCCGCACCCCGAAGGACACCTGGCCTTCTGCTGCTGCCGCCATCAGGCCACCTGCGGGACCGACGCCAACGAGCAGGCGCCGTACGGGAGCTCCTCGGGTGAAGTAGCCCTAGGTGGCAGCGGCCGGCATTCAACGACGGCAAGAACAGAGGAGGCAAGACGCACAGAACTGGCCCTGTAGCGCGCTCAAAATTTTTCTTCGATACTTCTGGTTTGTTGATGTTTGCATAAAGTCCGGTCTCTAGTTTGTTAGAGATTGCGAATAAAGGGAAGCCTCGCCTAAAATAAAATAAAAGTTCACGTCAATTTATGATCGCACTGGCCCCCTCCCTTTTGTCCGAGACCTATCTACGATCCAAAATCCGTGACCCTGAAATAAAGAACGTTCGGAACCATTGTAGTCCGCAATTTAGACAAATACTCGACGCGTCGTAAGAAGGTGATGGTAAGGGCGATGATGGCTGGGGAACCGAAAGACATGTAAACGCCCGCGTCATGACCTGGTTGGCTGCAACCAGCTTCCATTTGGCCGCCCTCGTGGGAGGAAACTCAAAGCACGTTTGGGGGCGGCAGCACAAAAACGTCCCGATTGGCCAGTTCAACGACGGCCTGGCGTCCTGCAAATCTTTGTCCGTCGACGGCGTCTCACAAACTCACACTACATCGAGACCGACAAACGCTATTTTCCGGCACCAACCAACGCCGAACGAGGTTCTGGCTGCCGTACCGGTGCTCACCAAGCGTCGAGACAACAACACGAGGGGCACATATGTAGTTCAGAGGGTCGGTTGGAATCGGATTGGCGGGACCACAGTGCAGTCTGCAGATTCAGGACTATGATGCGTCATCGTCTATATGAGTACCATGGACGCTGCCCACGGCAGATCCGGCCGCGGTCTGCTGCTTTGCTGTTGCGGCGCTGACAGCAATGACGGCGATGCATCGACTGAGGGTGCTCTTTTTATCTGTCAGCGAGGACGTTGTTAGCCTGTCTTCGTTTTCTTTTTTCTTCTTCTCTTTCGTTAGCCAATGCTTCGTTGTTTATGTTGTCACGGTGAAGCCATTAAATAACAACGAAGCGTGTCTCAACCAAATTCCGCGTCGGTAGGAGAATTCGTGAACGCTTCTGGTGCTGAAACCATGTTTGTCTCGCAGTAAAGGCCGAATGGATAGACCGATAGAAAACGAGAAAAAACGAGATCATATACAGGAAGAAGCGAATGAACTAGAGAGGTTGAAAGACTGAGATGGGGGGAAACGGACAAAAATAGAATGAAGTGACTGCAAACGGCTGGGCTAGTTAAAATAAAGAGAATACAGGTATCTGGAACATGAGCGGAAGAGGATACTTTGATCACTGTGACAGTGGAGTAAGACGTTTTGTATGGCGCATTTAAAAAGAAGAAAATCAAAAACAAAAACAAAAACCTCCAATTCTGAGTTCTTAGGGGGCAAGTCATGTTGAAGACAAATGCCATTCTTCCTATTCCTTGCCCCTTTCGATCTTCAGCTCCTCGTCGGACGGTTTTCTCGCCTAAAGACGTCTGTTAATTCGGGGTTTATTTTTATTTTTATTTTAGCTACATGGTGCCTTTGATTTTGACGTAGTATTACAGCAAGGTAGAGACATCTACCAGAATTAGTCGTTCGAACAAGAGCGTACGGCCCGTAGGGACGTTCTGGAGAATGTCGTGGACGTGGCCATACCAGAGCTGAGCACGACAGGAGTTGACGTGTTATCCTTCTACCTGTCCTCGTGCTCGTTCTCCTACCATGCTACTCGTATTTTTCTTTTACTCGTTATTTTTCTTACCAGTCTCGTGCATTATTTGCACAAAGTATCCTTTTGTAATTTTCACAAGTGATTATTTTGCGTTTTGCGTGAGAATCAAAAAGTGAATAAATAATCAAACAAACAAACAAACAAACAAACAAACAAAGCACTCACATATTCATCATGCATATGCAGTGCGTTTCTCCCCGACGTGGTATGACCGTAAGGTCGCGATGCTTCGTCCATAGAAAAACAAAAAAAATAAACCACCACCCGGGTTTCATACGCCACGAGACACGCACGAAGGCCCCATTGTTGTCCATGCTTGCAGCTGCAGTGAAGTTGTCACATCTCGGGCGCGTCGTTGCCGTCGGGAAGCAACACAGAGTGATGTATAGAAAGTAAACATGAATAAGATAAAACAAATAAATAAATAAACTAAATCAAAATGTCGCCATGCAAGTCATGGCTTATTGACGTGCATTGCCAATGATCTGCCGTGCTAGTCTCGTACTTTTCGAGTTGGGCTTGGATTCCGGGTTTGCTGCACAGAAAACAAAAGAAACAATTTTACACGAAAAAAAGATGTATCAAAAAACCGAGCCCTGCTGTCTCCACATTTAAAAAAAAAAAACCACATACCGCGCCTTTGTTTGCATTGCAGCTTGCCATTCCCGCCCCCTTGTCTGTTCTATGCCCAATGTGTCCTGCTGCTGCTGCTCCTGCTGCTTGGCTGCCTCATCGTATTCTTACCCTCCCTTCCCCCTTTCCGTTCCATAAGTTTGCCAGACGGTATTCAGTTTACCCGCTGTCTCTTATTCTCGTCCTCGTAGGTCCCTCGGCGCCGGCCGTGGTGAGCGTGGTGGGCATGGTGCGCGTGATGGGCGTGGCCTCGGGCATGGGAGGAAGCGTGTGAGTGCGAGCGATGGTGGTGGTGGTGTTGGTGATGCTGCTGCTGCGGGCTTGGCGGTGGATTGTGCACGCTGCGGTGTGGCAGTGCGGCGGCGGGTGTGCCGGCTTTGGAAATGACGACGGGCTGGTGCAGCGGTCGCTTGAGCGGCGGCCGCGACGCGTTGTCCGGGGCCCGTGCGGCGGCCTGGCGCTGCCACATGTCGAGAGACTTGATGCAGATGTCGTCGATTTGTTCCTGACAAGCAATTTGTTAGGATTTTGTTGGTAGTAGTCGAAGACTGGCAAAATAATTTTCTTGTTGTTCTCAACTCACATCTGTTAAGCATTCTCCTGGGGTCGTTATAAGAAACCCATCTTCGCCCTGGTAGATTGAAAAAGGTTGTTAGTACAGCTCCATATCGAGCACGCACGCGAACGCTGTTATTCCTACATTGTTGGTAAACGACCGGACGGTGGCCTCGGGACCCAGGTAGTACTGAATCTCGGACGTGATGACCTTCTTGTGGATGTCCAGGTGCGGGATCCAGTACTTGTTCAACGCCGGCGCATATGATGACGACGACGGAGACGCGGCGTAGTACGAGTGTTCCATTCCAGCTAAGAACGAGGCAGGGAGATGTTGTTTTTTTTTTTTTGCCTAGCTGACGAAAGGCAAAAGAAAATTAAGATAAAGAAAGCCAAAAAGCAAACAGAAAGGCAGGTTGATAACGAAAGTGAATAGATAGAAATGCACGTTACAAACGTATCTTTTACCGTGTTCTACTCGAGTCCCAAAAATGAAACTTTGAAATGGTAAAAGGCAAGGAATGAGAACAGAAAAAAAGGGGGTGTTGTTTCCCTTATTTATGCTTTTGACAAAACACACAGAGGAAGTGAAAGTGCCAAAAATGGCTCTCGACAGATTTTTGAATGCATCCAATGGCGCCGGAAATATCGATCACGAAAACCAAAAATGACCAGAGCGAAGCAAAAAGGCAAAGGGCGAGACGCACCATGCAACCACCAGAAAAAAAGGAGACGTTATCTTCGGGCAAACGTCGACTTTGCACTGGTCCTCCTGTCTGTAGGTCCGTTCCGTTGCTGCAGGCTCGTGTCTGCTTTGGGGAGGGGGAAGGGTATCCGCAGCTTTCACACGACTGGGCCAGACCACGGGTATACAGAATAAACCAAATTTCACGGCCCCTAGGTAGTACTTCCCCCCCCTTTTTTTGCGAATGATGAACATCTTCGGGGGACATGTACATTGTTTCCCCTTGTTCTACTTTTACGGGCGAGAGAAGCCATGCAGCCGATGTGCTGTTCGGAAGACGTCCAATAAGGTATAAAGCTTCAAGAAAAAGCAAAAAACAAAAAAAAACCCATGATTAAGGCCGAAAGACCCAGGTTAGTTTGTAGAGCCAGAGTTTGTTCGCCTTATTTTTGGACGTCCGGGGAAACTCTCTCTCAGAACGCCTGCCCCCCTTCCCCCTTTTTTTCCATTTCACCCTCCCATCCCGGTTATGTACTTTTGGTTACTTTTGGTTTTAAGTTTTTTTTTTTTTTTTTCCTCCGACGCCTCCGTCTCCGTCGACGGTCTACCTGGAACTTGCTGAAAGCGCACCTTTTCTCTTGCCAAGAGGGTGCAGATTTACGTCTAGCCAGGCTGCTGCACTTTTGCCACTCCCAAGGAAGACAACGGCCACCATTTTTCGATTTTTTAATTCTTTGGATGCCGGTTGCTCTGCCTTAAACCCACTCCATGTCTCTCAGTCTACGTCCCTTTCTTTTGTTGAACGTATAGCTTCAGCAATGCTGCACTTGCAGTGTTGTTTTTGTCACGGACAGAATTACGCAAAGACGAATCTGAGGAGAAAGCCCCTTATCCCAAAACAAAACAAAAACAACGTAAATTTTTTTTTTTTTGCTATTGTTTTCCTCCCACGGACCAACGTCGACAACGCTACCGCTCTGTCTCTTTTGCGTCGTCCGGGTTGATGCAGCCTCGCCCGGCAAGACGTTGTTGGCGCATCGTCTACGCGCTAGTGGCGGCCGAACACAACCACCCAGCAAGACGAGGCTGTGGCTGTAAATTGCCGGTTGAAAGAGGGAAAGCCTCCCCTGTTTAGGGGGGTGTGCGTGTGCCAGGGTCGCATCGCCAAAACAAGGACGGAGCGGGAACCCAGCCTGGACCGCCTTTCCTTTCCAAGCCATTCGTGCCCAAAGCCAGTCTTCTTTGTTTTCTTCCTTTTCGAAATCACGGCGCCATGCAGCACGTTCGGAAAATACAGACCCAAAAAGTCGCGATCTTTGTTTGCCGTCCCAAAATGTCGACTATGACGTCAGCGGTCAGCTTTTTGTTTTGTTTTCCGGGATAGGACAGCAGTGCCGTTCCCATGTGCCACGCGAGGCGCGCTGGCATCGTTACACCCCCCTTTTCGTTGGTCTCGTCGCAGCCTTGTTCGTCGGGTCTTTTCCCCATTTTTTTCTCTAGTCCTTGATCTTATACAGCATACCTCGGTATTGACGTATTTCCGAGACCCCGTTCTCATCAGCTTACTTTGCCGGCTGCGGGCGATGGTGGCGTTTGGACTTCGCAATGCGCCTCAAAGATGCCATCGTGGACGAAAGGATGTGTATGACCGGATCAAGCAGACTGCGGCGATCGTAACCCCTTTGGGGACCAGACCCCCCTATTCACTGGGCTCAGTTGTCGCTGTTCCCCTGCAACTAGAAACGAGGCTGGGATGGTCGTTGGCTGCCGGTTGCCGGCTTGTTGGTTTGGGTCCGGACCAAGAGACTAGAACAAGGAGGCCGGGAAATATAGTTCAGATGAATCTTGTATTCATTCATTATTATTATTATTCTTTTTCTTTTTTACGCCCAAACAAGGAATACATCATTGTAGATCCTTGCGTCGGGAGTCCATGAGACCGAACAACAACAGTTGTGCCCACAGCCCCCTGCCAGAGACGGGTCACACGAATCAGCACGTCGTTGCCCCGGTGCCGAGTCGGAAAATCTAGATGGTTGCCGACCCAATCTGCGGCGGCCGCAGGTCTCGAAGAACATACGGTGGGCTGGGATGGTACGGAGTACGAGGGAAGGGGAAGCAGAAAAAAAAAGCACTCTTCTCCTGCAGTTGTCTGTGTTCATGGTGTCCCCGGGTGGATGAAACATGCAAAGCTGCGATCTTGGCACGACGCCTAGCTTTGGCCTTTGTCGCGCGCGCCCTGCCCGTGATGGTTTTGGATCACACGGGTTGGAAAGAAGGCACGCCGGGCGCCACATCGTTCATGTTGGTTCTATTCCGATTCGACTATAAACCGCCTTTGTTGCTTTATTTTATTTTATTTTGTTTTTCTTGTCATCTGCTCGACGGGATGAAATTGCCGTCGTCGGTCGAGGAAGCCCAAACGGGAAGCATGCGAATCGCCTGCTAGGACAAGGGGCCCTCCAGCTTTCCTTGCTTTCGTCACATAAGGCGGCTCGTGGTCTTGATATCTTCAAGTGGATATATCCTACTCGAATAGAGAACAGGGGCAACCCAAGAATACCGCCTCGTTTTTCTTTTTTGAGACACGGGCCACAAGGATTGTGACGAAACGGACTGAACCGAAGAGTCAACCAGTCTGACTGCTGTTTGCCCTGGAAGCACCTCGAAACACGCTTCGCAGCCGTCTGGGTCGACGATAGGGGCTGTCTTACCAGGGGGCAGTAGACCGAGTCAAGAACACCGCACCCACCGACGCCCCATGTGTGCCTCGTATTATCTATCACGGCGAGTAAAATAAGCAGACCGTGAAACAGGATGGCACGCTGCATTTGAAGTCAACGCAGATAGGGCTTCGAGGAGGCGCCCTGGTGCTATGGCCGAACACATTCAAAGTTGCCTTGACCCTACCTATTTGGTCGATCCCGGTTGATACTTTATATCATGACCCTCCTAGCTCTCTCCTCTAAAAATGCGGTCTGGGGCTGAGACGACGACCGGATAGGTAGGTGTATCATCATCCTTGATGCAGACTACGTGATAAACATTGTCGGCACCATAATCGACACGCGGTTTCCGCGGAGGCTTTTCCAGCTGCAACAAAAATCGTCGAACATCACCTACATAAAATAGTGCCCCCTAGGTTTCTTCAGAGAATTGTGTCGCCCAAATTTTGATATAAATTATTGACCGTACAGATTTGCTGATAGTCCCGGCTGAAAGACGGCTCGCGATCTTCATACGATCCTCACATATTGCGTCTCGGTACCCGCCACGGCATCTGCGTCGCCACATCCACGGCTTTAAACAAGGCTATTCCAAGAGACGACCAGGTTTGCATAGACGGAAAAGACAGAGACACAAGAGCGTACGGCATGGCTGCGTCTGTTTGTTTCTTCTCTCGCTGCTCATCAATGCGAACAACACAACCACTGTTGTCTTTCGTTGCGATGTTGTTTTTCCCTGTCAATCTGGCTCTTTCACCAGCTTCCACTCATCTGCTTCACCGTGTCCCCTTAATATATCAATTGTCTTGTCACGTTCAGCGCTGGCACGTCGATAGTGCCTCTTCTGGTTGTGGCCGGCTTTATGCGAGATGCTGACAGAAATAAGTACCGTATTGTATTTCCTCACCTACAATACATGTATAAGTACTTAAAATATACATGCATATACCCGAAGCTCAAGGACCCTGAGATACGACGGCTGGATTCGTAACCCGTTCGTAGGTAAGCCTCGTAATTAGACGAAAGCAGGCAGCCGTCCCCGCTGTCCCAACCTGTTCCAGATTGCGCCGGACAACTGCAACGGTGTTGTTGCGCTCAGGTTGTTTTGTCCTTCGTGTCTCGCCAGTTTTTGGTTCTTAGCAACGAAAAGACAGCCGAGTCCCAAAGGGGAAGGGGCCCGCAGGTCACACGTGCTGCATGGCAACCCATCGTCATTCCGTTTCGCCTTCGTCATCGCCTGCGGCGCGGCTGGCCAATCAATCGTCCCGGTTGTCTCTCATTGCCGTCCGTCGTTCTTTCCCTTGTCTGCGTCGTCGTATTGTCCGTTCTTTCTTCTTTGGCTCTCGAGGTTCTTTCTCTGTCTTAAAAGAGGAAAGCAGCCCGCATCGCAGCGATTATCTCGCCTCCTGCTTAATCGTTTTGCGTCTTGGGCTTCAAAATTCACCTATTCTCTCTCCCTTCATGTTCCCTCATTTTTATTCCGCCCCGACAACCCCAGGAAACCAGTGTACACGCACTAAGCAGCTCTAGCGGACACGCCGGACCTTTTTCTTTCTCGTTTCCTTGGTTTTTGTTCTCCAGCGCCAAAAAGAAAAGGGGCCACCAAAAAAACGACGTCGCACTGCAGCATATTTTAAACCAGAAACGGCCGCGAAACTCTCCCTATTGACCACTGCGTCATAATTTGCAATACGACGAGGTAATCGGTGCCTCTCCATACGTCGAGACGGAGGGTCGGATACGAAAAGCGAACGCGAAGTGAGAAGAAGTTCGGAACCGGGGCCAAGCCAGATCCTTTTTTTTTATATTCGAGCGAAACGATCCAATTCTTTGGTGGAAGAAGCTCGAACAGCTGTTCACTTTCATTTCAAGGACCCCGAAAAAAAGCAGAAAAAACGAGTCCGCCTGTGATTCGATTAAAGGAACCAATTTGTCCCAAACAACGCCCTTTTCTTTTTCCCTTGTCCCGCCGCTAAAACACGACGTTTGCTCTCAGCCGAGAAAAAAAAGAATAAAATCAAAATAAAGGAAAACGAAGAGGAGACGACCGTATTACTCTGTTCGCAAGTCCTGTGGCCCAACACTCTTTCGTTCCAAATCAAACACGTTGTTCATGCACCTGCGCCGCTATAGGGGAAAACCGACAAGTCACAGCCACTCCCCGCCCTCCTGTCTCTCCTTTCTTCGCCTTCTCCATCTTTGGCTTTTCTCGTTCGTTTTTCCTTTCTTCTGCTCCCCCTATTCCGTACTGCTGCGTACGATTTTACCCTCGTCGATCGCAAATCGACACACACATCCCGTCGATTTATTTCACCGCACAAAACGACACGCCTCTTTGTGGCTTTGTGTCTCCTATATTCTTACGCCGCGACCGAGACAAAAAGCGAGACTCGGACTCGACGAAACCCATCAGAAGCCCGCGCTTTCGAATCGAAACGAGTACGTTTGCCCACGGCGTGATCGATCAACCGACGGCACCGCCTCTGTCTCTCCTTTCCTTTCCCTTTTTCCTCGTCACCTACTGCCCATCCTCGTCACGATGAGCCTGGCCGGATCTGCTCCGCTTTCTGGCGGCGGCAGCGGCCATGGCCCGACACTCGCACCGCCGTTCGAACCCGTCTCGATGTCCTCTTCGTCCTCAACGACCGCCAAAGACGACAGCCCCGACGGAGCCGACGACAAGACGAAGGCGAAGCAGCACCCGCAACAGCCGCAGCATAAGAAGCGCAGCCTGTTTCATTTTGGCAAAAAGAAAAAGGACGACCCAAACGCGGCCAACACGGCCGCCGAACCGTCATCTGCCACAGCCGCGTCTACTGCTGCTTCGGCCGCAGCAGGAGCTGCACCGGCGGCACCGCCAGCAAAACATACCCTGTCAAAACTACCGCCACCGCCGTTGCCCTTGAAGGCGGGCGCAACGGCGCCCGTCCGCGGATCGTCCGCCCCACAGCCGCCGGCCAAAGACGCGCCCGCGCGACGCAACCCGACGTCGCCGACGACGACAACAACGACACAGACAACGGACGGGTTCGGCGCCGTCAGCGGCGGAGGTGTGTTTGGCGCGCCATCGTACGGCGGGTACAACGTGCTGCCCCCGGCGTCGCCGGGACGGAGCATAGCGGCGCTGTCCTCGTCGCCGCGCATGTCGTCGCCGGCGGGCTCACAGATCTTCGAACGCGACGTGCAGGAGAGCAGCGTGCCCCTGCCCAACTCGCCGGCCATTCCATCCCACATTACGACCGAAAACTACATTCCGCCCGTGCTCAACGCGTCCTCCGAAGCCATTACGGACGACCACCTCGACCCAGACACGGTCGAAATCATCACGCACGCGTACCACCAGCCCGCTGCTTTGGCGGTAGCAGGCATGAACAATATCAACAACAGCAGCAACAACAACGGTGGCGTCAGCAGCTCCAATGCCAGTGGCATGGGGGCCTGGGTTGACGACGTGGCGAGCAGCATTGGGGGCGACAAGGACGATAGTGCATCCAACTACGGGTCGTTTGATACGATGGATGTGCGTCGGCTCAGTTTCATTTCCTTCGCAGACGTCGTGCAGGCGGAGCAGCAGCATCAGCAACAGCAGCAACAACAACAACAACAGCAGCAGCAGCAGAGTGTGGGTTCCGGCAGCAGCAGCCTGGCGGGCCTGACCAGTTTAGCTGCTATGGGTGGCGGTACTGGCGGCGGTAGCGGCAGCGGCGTTGGTGGTGGCCTAAACCGCTCGCCGTCGCCCATGCGGTCACCTACGACGGCCACGACGGCCACAACGGCCACGACGGACAAACTCGGCGCGAGCCCGCCGACGAGCAAGAGCGGATCGATCAAGGGACTCGAGCTCTCGCCCACGCGGAAGCCCATTGCGTCACCGGCGCGGTCGCCGACGCTGTCCGCGATCGGCATGAGCAGCAGCGGCGGTGGTGGTGGCGGCGGCGGCGGCGGCGGTCTGGCCAGCAGCAGCGGCAGCACCCTATTGACCAGCGGCGGCGACATTGCCGTGGAGACCATGTCGCAAGCGCTGCGGCGGACCGGCAGCGGCGACTTGGGCGGCGTGCGCAGCATTCCGCAGAGCCCGATCTGATCGGTTGTGACGGGGCCACCAACGTGTCCCGTTGATGGGCAACGTTTTGGGATGGATTCACTGTTTGTTCGGGTGTGTTTTGGCTATGGCTGGACCAAATGTCGTCGTCGCCGTCGTCGCCGTCGTCGTCGCTATCCTGAGAAACGTGCACCCTCTGGTTTCTTCTTTTGCGCGCCGATTTGATTTCATTTTTTTTTTCTTGCTTTTCGCCACAAAGCGCACTCGATACCGGCTTCTTTGCAGTTTTTATTTTTATTCTTACTTTTTTTTTTCGAACCGGTTAAACGACCAGATAAGTAGGACGGGGGGATACGATGTCTGGTTTTGTTTCTCTTCATTATTCTTTGTGCTATTCTTACGCTTTTATGTTATCAGCCAGAGAGACAGATAGTAGCTAGTTCCTTTTTTTTTCGCAAGCGGGTTACCCGTCCCGTTGGCTTCGAATTTGAATTTTTTTTCTTTCTGATTGACTTCGCTCCCTTTCACGCAACCGTATCATTGGACTGGCTTTGTGATCAATCGTCTTTGGCTGTTGTCAATGGTAAACAACCTCCTTTTGCCCTCCTTTCTCTCGATCGAACTCGGCGCGCCGCTGGTCACGGACGTGTACTCCGTATATGTCGGTCCCGTTCTGAGGTGAGGTCTCGACGGTGCCGGCAACGACATGTACTCAACTTGAAAAGCCAGCCGTCTTTGTGCCCGCGTATTCTCGTTCGTCGTATCTTTCTTTCTATTTTTCGATTTTCAAAGTTCAGTCGCTCGATCGTAGACAAACGCCCAATCCAGTGCTGTAGGACGAAGACAGTCCGTCGGATCTTGAACGTACGTCTACAACTACGACCATCTCTGGTCGGCTAGTCGCTTTGCTCTACATTTTCTTTTCGTTGTCTCTATTTTTTTGTCTTTTTTGGTGCTGACGTTTTTCTGTCTCGCTTCCACCCGCTAACCGGCGCCGAACCGGCCTTTTGTCATAAGCTCTTTCACCCCCTATCTTTCGCCCCCCCTCCCCTTGGGCTCCCTGATGTGAAAAGCGGGCCATTCGCCGGCCGTCGGCCGGCGACCTTATCCAGTGTTCTTTTGTTCCCTGGGGCTGGGCGATGTTCGGAGGTGAGCCCCGAGAGAAAAGATCTCTCAGGCGTACAGCCTACAACTATCGGTACGCCTTCGGAGACTACGACGCAAATACACTAGCGCTTGCCAGTTGCCGCAAATGTCCTTCTACGGGAAAAAGAATAAAGACGATAGCCTGCAGGCATGCGCAGGGAAATAAAAAAAATGAATAAATAGATAAAAATGGTTGCGTTTGGGCACTGTCTTGGGACAGTCAACCGATGGGGCGGTCCAAACTGCCCTTCATACAATGGACACAATGGTTGGTCTGTAAGTAGGTCAGACACTCGACGTGCAGTGGTTCGGGGGGTGGTGCCCGGCTCTTGGCCGGGGCATCTGCGGCGTGCCGCCGATCCGCGAAATCGGAAAAAGGGCTTTTGGGGGCTTTAATTTTTTTTCTGATCTCTTTCCTGTTCTTGGTTGGGCACGCCCAAATAATATTGTAAAATGAGTTGAATATAGTTAGCACGGCTCTGTTAGCTTTTGCTTTCTTTTCCATTGCACGTTCTTGTTCCTTTCTTATTACGATCGATCGCCGGTGTCCACTCGCTTCTTTTATTTATCATTCGATTGGGCCTTTCTTTTTTTCGAATTGTTTTTCTTCCCCGGATTCCCAAATCCGGTGACCTATCCTCGTTCCGCCCGTGGACGGCAAATGTGCGGAATTTTGGTATAGATTCTGGTTTATTTTTTGCCTTTCAGGCCTCTTTTGCTGCATCCTTTCTTTTTTTGTATGGATGAAACGCATTTCCCGTTCTGCTGTTTTGGTCTCCCATCCGCGCGCGACGTACCTGCTGGCGGCATCATCACCCGACCGAGCCAAACGTCCTCATCACTGCCCTCGTCTGTGAACCGCCCACACGATGACCAACGAAAAGGATACTACCCGGGCTACCATGGTCGAGAAGGAAAAGGGCGGCCGGGTGGCCGACAAGCCGGACGAGACCGCGGCGGCATCGACGAACGAGCGGCAAGAACGGCCACGAACAGAATGCGTGGACGATCCGGCGAACGAGAACGAGGACGAGAAGACTAGACAGCAGAGCAACGTCTCCGAAAAACGACGAGCGTCGGCAGCATCGGTCGAAGCGCCGTTGACGTTGTCAGGACCGCCCTCGCTCGCGTCGTCGTCAGTACCGTCGATCCACGAACGTGAACCAAACGATACCGGGGATAATGACGAAGTCGCATCCGCCCGGCGTGCCGCCGCGGCCGTCGAGACCACCACCGGCGCTGTCCTGGCTGCCGCGCCCACCCACACCACGTCCCTCGGGCCCGACCAGCCCGCCCAGCCCTGGTCCTCCTACGTCGAGATCCCTGACGCCTTCTACGACCGCCTCTCCCCGCGCCGCAAACTGGCCATCGTCGCCCTCATGTCCTACTGCTCGTTTCTCGCGCCCATCTCGAGCACCGCCGTCCTGCCGGCCATCCCCGACGTGGCGGCCGAGTTCCACACCACGGGCGCCATCGTCGACGTCAGCAACGCCCTCTACATGCTCTTCATGGGCCTCTCGCCCATCGTCTGGGGCCCGCTCAGCGAGGTGTACGGCCGCCGCTGGATCACCGTGTGCACGGCCTTTTTGTTCTTCTGCTGCAGCATCGGCACGGCGCTCGCGCCCAACCTCGCCGCGTACTTTGTCTTCCGCATCCTGACGGCATTCCAGGGCACGGCGTTTATCCTCGTCGGCTCCGCCGCCGTCAGCGACATCTACCGGCCGACCGAGCGCGCCACGGCCATGGGCTGGTTCCTCTCGGGCACGCTCATCGGCCCCGCCTTTGGGCCCTTCCTGGGCGGCATCATCGTCACGTACCGGTCGTGGCGCGTGCTCTTCTGGCTGCAGGCGGCGCTGTCGGGCGTCGCCTTCGCCGGCGTCTGCGGCCTGCTGCCCGAGACCATCCACCACCGCAAGCGCGACGACCTCGCCGGCTACCCGGCGCGCCAGCGGCTGCGCGTGCTCTGGCGCATGACGAACCCGCTGCGCGTGATCCGCCTGTACGTGTACCCGAACCTCGTGGCGGCCGGCGGCGCCACGTCGGCGCTCACGTGGAACATGTACTCGCTGCTGACGCCGATCCGGTACGTGCTCAACCCGCGCTTCGGCCTGACGACGCCCATGCAGTCGGGCCTCTTCTACCTGGCGCCCGGCTGCGGCTACCTGCTCGGCACGCTCGTGGGCGGGCGCTACGCGGACCACGTGGCGCGGCGCTGGATCGCGCGGCGCGGCGGCGTGCGCGTGCCCGAGGACCGCCTGCGCTCGGCGCTGCCCTTTATGGGCGTCGTGCTGCCGGCGTGCGTGCTGCTGTACGGCTGGAGCGTGGACCGCGGCGTCGGCGGGATCCCGCTGGCCGTCGTGACGCTGTTCGTGCAGGGCGTGGCGCAGCTGTTCTGCTTCCCGAGCCTCAACACGTACTGCCTCGACGTGATGCAGGACCGGGGCAGCGAGGTGATCGCGGGCAACTACTTTGTGCGGTACCTGTTTGCGTGCGTGAGCACGGCCGTGGTGCTGCCCGGGATCGAGCGCATGGGCGTGGGCTGGTTCAGCACGATCAGCGCGGGCTTCCTGCTGCTGAGCAGC
>AZHD01000011.1:602139-636269 GCA_001636815.1 Niveomyces insectorum RCEF 264
GGGGCCGCGGGTGGCGGGAGCGCGTGGACCGGTGGCGGCACGCCCGGCACAAGGCCGCGTACGAGCGGGCGCGGGCCTCGCTGAACGCGGCGTAGGGGGGGAGGAAGGTGTGTATGTAGTTGGATCGTAGACAATAGAAATACGTTTCGTATATTTTTGGCAACCGTGAAAAGGGCCCCTTTTTACGTGAAGGCGTGAGATTGACAAGAAATGCGATCAGCAATACATGGACAGACAACAGTGACGACAAAAGAACAAAAGAACAAAAGAAGAAGACGCCAAGAGAATATTCGGTTCCTGGGCCACCACCAGCCGACTTGGCAAAACTTTTTAGGTTCTCACTGGCTTCTTGGCTCGTCCGTCCCGCTGGCACCGCAGGCTGCATGCCGCGGCTCCTTGCGTGATTGGTCCGCCAAGCCACGAGTCGAGACCGCGGGCCACCGTGGTACCAATGTTTCGTGGGAAAACGCTTGTTTTGCGGTGCAAGATCTTGCCATGAATACGGAGTAATTACGCCTACGATAATCGCAGAGGAAAGTCGGGCAGCAGCGATTAGAAAGCTCACAGCACAGCGTTGTGCCTGTCACATGACATGGAAAAGGACGCTGCCGCAGAGCAATTTGGTCGAGATTAAAAGCCCCGCTTTTTCTTTAATTTGACGCCCCGTTTCTTGCTTCGGCGTGCCTTCCGCGATGAAGTCCAAAGTATTGATACTTGTACCACGTACATGTGGTAACCCTTCCCCTTTTTTCTCTCCACCGCCGAAACTTTTTGGTTTGATGCGCGCCGTTAGCAAACGGGACCGGCGCAGGGCCGAAAAGGCTTGATTGTGTTGTTGGACAGTCGATCGGTTCTGAGACAAGGACCAACATGGAATCCTGTTCCTCGTGCAAGGTTACTTGCAAAAGTCTTTTGTACATCCACATCGTCAGCAAATATGGACACCGCAGACAAAGAGGCCGCAGAGGATCCGGCAGGAGCGACCGTCGATCGAATGGCGATGCGCGAACGAGCAAGAAAAAGCCGGGAAGGAACCAGGCGGAAAGTGGGACAGGCAAGACACGGGACCAAGCAGGCGCAAACGAGGGCTGCCCATAACGTGCCCGTCGACAACACGAGTCGAGAAACCGGTTGCATGCAAGCAAGATAAATGGATGTTCTGCACATAGAATTAATTAGTACCACCGCTTACAGCAGATGCACGACGTCAGCGTCCTCGTAAAAACGGAAGGCTGCCAGCCCCCGGAAGGATGGCGTGTTGCGCAGGAAGGAGCGCAGAGCTTGGGGAACACGCCGAGGGCAGGCGCAGACGAGAGGGCTGTCGAGACGGGAAGGTGCGTGTGTCTGCACAGACGGCGGCCGTCCCACCGGGCACTGTGTTCGCAGCGCGCTGTTCCCCACGCGTGCTCGGCTGCCGTTCACCATGTCGTGCGAGTACGAACACTCGGTACAACATGTGAAGGAAGACGTGCAGCGCCTGCGATTGCCCGAGCCGACGTCGCACTGTGCGGCCTTTTCCCTCCCGTTCCGTTTCCACCTTTTCTGCTTCGACGTTCCCCCCCCACCCGCAGTCCAATTAGCCAGATGCCAATTTCCGGCAGTCCAGGTGCATCGATCTTGGTCACTTGTGAAAATAGCAACAAAAAGGGGTTACTCTCAGCCGATGACGATGAAGACAACTCGACAGAAAAGACGAGAACACAGGCTCGCTTTTGCGTGTGCGAAGTCGTTGTCGTCCCTTGCTTTATCGTATGGTTGCGCCTTCCTTGGACATCGCGCTTGCCTTTTTGGCTTGATATTGGCTTCGTCCACCCCCTGTCTGTCAATATCGTGCGACAGGAAAGGAAAGAGTGGACCGCCTGCCCGTGGGATGGTGTTCTCAGGTAACTTGTACTTGTACGCTCTTTCCGTTTACAACGTCGGCGGACACACGCCCCGTCGCACCAATTTGGTGTGAGAATGGCATGAAATGATGGAATCGTGGCTGTGAAGCAAACAAGATAACAAAAACACTAATGAGTTCTTTCCCGTTTTAGCCCCTTTGCGTGCGACGGTTTGAAAAGTACACAATGTATGCACAGCGTATGTTGTAGGTACTTCGCACGACATCCGTACTAAAGCAACCCCCCCGCGTGCCTGCCAATCGAAAGGGGATTCTCTCGCTAGTCACAACGTTAGTCTAGTCCCCTTTATTTTTTTTTCTTTTCTTTTTTCTTTTTTTTCCCCCTGTCGGTTTCCCTTTTCGCTCGCATCGTGTCGCCATTCTCCATTTTCTGCTTTTCCACAATCGGCCTTCGTTTCCATTTTTCTTTTCTTTTTGCTTCCTTGTCCCCCCTCTCTCCTCCCCCCCTTTTTTCATTTTAGCGTCACGGTCTCGAACCCTTTTCCCTTCGTTTTGCCTCTGTCTCTCGCTCATCGTCCCCCTCGTCGGTCGCCTCTCTCGCGTTTCTCCAGCAAATAACGGCTCTTGTCCGCTCGTTCTCTCTCTTTTTTTTGTCTTTTTTTTGCACTTCGCTTCTCTCTTCCTTTCGTTATCTTTGTCTCCCGCTCGTTTTTACTGCTTCCTTTTTTCCCCCTCTATCCCGGACTAATCTGGTTTCATTCCTTTTCCTCTTTTCGATGTCTTTTTGATTCTTCCTTTTTTCCCTTTTTTCTCTACACCTGTCCCTCGTTTTCAAGACATCATTCTCTTGTCCTAATTTCAACTTGTCCTTTCCGAGAGATCGATCGTCTTCTCGCCTCAGCATCTTCGCCTGCATCGCCCGTGGCTTGATATCCGGCATCCTTCAAATACACGTCGACGTTCTATCACCAACTTACTCGTTTTCTCTCCTACGACACTCGCTTCGGGGTTTGGGGTCTTTATCGTTTTTCACAGTTGGACGGCTCCTCTTTTAACCGGCTTGCATCTTTTTCTTTTTTTTCTTTCCTTTTTCTCTTTATATCCCAATGTTTTTGTCGATATAATACTGCGCTCGTCACCCGTGGATCGTGATGGATCGGCCAGCCTCGCACGGCCGTGGCTCGGCTAGCAGCTCGGCCAGCTTCAGTTCTGCGTCGAGCCTGTCGGCCAGCCGCCGCAACAGCTTCTCTCTGCTCGAAAAACCCGCCGACGGCGTCTCCGGCATGACCAGCTTCTCCAGCTTCGCCAGCCTCAGCGGGCTGTCGTCGTCCCGCACCGCCTTGTTGCCGATGCCTGTCATGACCAAGGCCTCGTCGGCCCTCGAGGTCGCCAAGTCCTCCTTTCGATGGCTGCCCTCGCCGCCGCGGATCGTGCTCCCGTCGTACGTCCCCGTCGCCAACCTGTCTTTCTCGCCGTCGTCACCACTGCCATCCCCCTCTCTGACGTCACCGCCGCGGTTGCGTTCGCTGCTCGGCCACTGCCTCTACCGACGCGTCTTTCTCTGGGCAGCCGCATCGCTCTGCACCTTCGTTCTCGTTCTGCTCGCCGGCTATTTTGGGCATTCCAGCGGCTTTCGTTTCGGTGCCGCGGCCAAGCAACTGCCGTCAAAGCCCAAGGAGCCCAGCGCGGAAGCGATTTGGCTGAACTACACTCGGTAAACATATTCCGGCGACTTCTCCTTGCTTTGGCGTGAGGACTTGAAAATGCAGGAAGCTAACCAATGGCCTGTAGCTTGGATGGATACTTCAACGGCGTTCGAGCGGTTGTGCCGATCAGCCAGTATCACCCGGAGTACCCCACTTTGGAGGACCGGGAACTGGCCCAGCTTCAGGAGCTCGCTGAAACGACTAATGCAACGCATATAGTCGCCAGAGACGACGCACGCATAAAGAAACGGACCGCTGCTCATGCGTCTTCCTCCTCCACGCCGGCCCTGTCGGCGTCGGCGACGCATCCGACGTCGTCTACAGCCACACCGTCGTCGACATCAACGTCAACATCAACGTCCACACCAAAATCGTCGCCCATGCCAACGCCTGCAATCTACAAGGCCCAACCAGATTACAACTCGTCCGAGTACCGCGCGCGCTTTTATTCCGTCCGCCGGTGCTACCTCGACGCCGCCAACAGTGTGCCGGTTCCCGACTTGTGGGCGTACCCGGGCGTGCCGCAAGGCCAGCCCGAGCCGTTGTTTGGCTCCCACAGCCTTCTTGGCATACGGGACGATGTCTGCTTTGAGCGCTTTGGCCGCTACGGACCGTACGGCCTAGGCTACGGCAAGGATGAGGGCGGCATAGGGGAGGGTTTGGATACGGAGCATGCGGGCTCTGAGGCGGTGTGGTCGCCTTCGTCTACTTCGGGCAAGATCAACTACAGCGCCGTCGATTGGGCCGCGGCACAGGAGCGTTGTTTCGAGGCGAACCGCGAGCGCTTCGCAATTGCCGACACCAAAGACAAGCTTTCGTCGGAGTACTCCCAGCTCGGCGACGAACTGCAAATGAAGAAGAAAAACGTGGAGGACAAGACCGGGAAACGAGGCGCCTCAACGACGTCGGAAAAACCTGGTGCTGCTGCCAGCGCCTCGCCTTCGTCTTCCTCCGATCTGATAAAGATTGAGCGTACGGCTGTGGTTGTCCGGTGCTATGCCGGCTTTAAATGGACGCGGCATGCTGTGCTGAACATGCGGGCTCTGATCGCCGAGTTGTCTCTGCAGTCGGGCGGTGAATACGACGTGCATTTGCTGCTGCACGCCCGCGACGAAAATGTGCCGATTTGGGCCGACGACGAAACGGCGAAGCAATTCATTGCCGACAACACGCCGCTCGAGTTCCGCGGCCTGGTTACGTTGTGGTCCGAGGGCCAAATGCGCTTAATGTACCCCGGCATGCGCGGGCAGCCCGTCTTCCACAACCCGTCCAACGGCGACATCCACGGCGTCTACCGCTCCGCGCATCTGCCGCTCCAGCACTTTGCGCAGCAGCACCCAGAGTACGGCTACTTTTGGAACTGGGAGATGGACATGCGGTTCCTGGGTAGCTACTACGAGCTTTTCGACCGCCTCGGCCGCTGGGCCGACAACCAGCCGCGCCGCCGTCTCTGGGAGCGCTCCGCCAAGTACTACATCCCGGCGCTGCATGGCTCGTGGGACGACTTCACCGCCCGGGTCGATGCCGAGGCCCACGATGCCGGGCGCCCTTCGATTTTGGGGCCGTTGTTTTTTGCGGGGCGCACCGAGACCCGTGACGAAGAGAACGGCGTGTCGCCGTTGCCGGCGCACGGCTGCGAGGGCGCCGTTTTGAGCAAGCATAACCGGACGGAACCCGCCCATAACGATACGTCATCGTCGTCGTCGTCGAACAAGCGCTTTTTCGCCGACCCCAACAACAACTACACAAACATTCCCGACGCGTGCGGCGTGGGCGAGGCCGCCGACCTGATCACTCTGAACCCGCTGTTTGACGCTGACGAGTCCGGCTGGATGTTTGCTAACGACGTCACCGGCTACGACCTGTCGTTTAAAATCCCGCCGCGCCGCACAGCCATCATCACGGCGTCGCGGCTGTCGCGCCGTCTGCTGTTCGCCATGCACGAAGAGACCTGGCGGCTGCACCACGGCATGTTCTCGGAGATGTTCCCGCCGAGCGTGGCGCTGCACCGCGGCTTCAAGGCCGTGTACGCGCCTCACCCCGTGTACAGCGACCGGCAGTGGCCACTGCTGGCCGCCGAGCGCGCGTTCAACGCCGGGCCGGACCACTCGTCGGGCGCCAGCGCGCAGTCGCCGTTTCACCCGCGCAACGAGCACTACTACCGCGGCCTGACGTGGTACTACAACTCGGACTTTGCCGGCCGCCTGTGGCGGCGCTGGCTCGGGTACCCGCAGCCCGTCGACGACCCCACCATGCCCAAGCCGCCGCGGTCCGCCAACCAGACTGCGGAGGACGAGGCGCTGGCATCGCTGGCGGCGCTGGGTGGCGGTTGGGGCCAAGAAGAGCGGCCGGGCGCGACGGGCCGCATGTGCCTGCGCAGCATGCTGGTGCACCCGATCAAGTACGAACACATTGCGGAGGTGTTGGGCTAGCCTCGTGTTTGTTTTTCTTTTGAGGCAAACTTGGTTCCTAATTTTTTCTTTCTTTCTTTTTCTTCCTTCTTTCATTTTTCTCTTCATTGTCCACCATCATCTAGCATGTCTCGGTTTTCTTCTTCTACACTGGGTATGGGCGTTCTTCTCTCTTCGGTTGCTCTTTCGGGGGCATCTCAAGGTTCATCTTCTTTACGAAGGCGCAAGAGGCGTTTACTTTTCTTTCTTCTTTTTTTCTCTCTTTTTCGATTCGAGTTGCACGTTGTACAAAGACGAACGGGAATGGGCGGGACATGGGTTGCAAAACAGGACCACTTTAGTTTTTTGTTTCGACTTTCCCCTGGCGTTTATGGAGAGAAAGAGCATGAAGATCTTTGCTTGTTCTGCATAATTGGTTTTTCTTTTCTTTTCGTTTTCGTTTTCTTTCTTCTTTCTCCTGCATGAGGTCCGTTGTAATGTGTTTTGGGCTTTTAGCCGGAGCCTTCTGCTTAATTCGATAATTTTTATTACCTTGATGCCTTCTCTCGTCGCAATACGTTTGGACCCGTACCGTTGTTGTTGTTTATGATGATGGTAAATAGGGGGAGGAGCCAATCGAAAAACCATGGTTCTGCATTTTTCCTGGCTCCTCGTCGTGCCGCCAACTGCAAGCGAGAGCTCTAGGTTGAGCTTAAAATTGCCCCTACGGCCCACCTCAGCAAGAACTTGCATTTAAAAAAAACTGCGATGCGTCTTACCAATGACACAATGTTTTGTTGGTTTTGGGAAAGATGACGAGGACGAACACAATAGACAATTGATGTGCATAAAATAAGAAGTGTAGAAACAAAAAAATATACTGAACCAGCAAAAAAAAAGAGAATACAAAAAACATGGCCAAAAGAAGAGAAAAGCTCTTTTCTTTTCAAAATAAGAGAACGAAGTCATGAAGCACCTAAAAAGAAGAGAAAAAAAAAAACAAAGCCGTCGCATCTTCCCAGAGGAATGCCCGTCTTCGTTTGGTTCCCACCCATATCCCATCCCTGCTGTTGCCCAACCCAAAAAAGGATCTCATCGTTTCATCAAATGAACAAAGAAACCCTCACATCTCAAATCCCCACAACCCTCTTCTGTGGTTCCCAAGAAATGTCATAAAAACAATGAAACATCACGTCAAAAGCCCGGTATCACAATAAGTTGGGGTTTGCGTGGTGGCTGTACGCAGCGGATTCGGAACCAATCTGAAGCCGTCTGCACAGAGAAGATCCACATAAAACGTCCAGAAAACAAATAAAGCAAGACAGCATAAGACAATACCAAAATAACACAGACACACACACACACACCCCTCAATGCCAAACGTTGAAATGGTCTTGGTACTGTGGCGGTCGCAAAACCAATGGGGCAAGTCAAAAAGGGCAGAGGGGAGGGGAAAAAAGGTATCAGGCGAAAACAGGTCGAGAGAGCCCAGGGCCACAACGCCACAAACGCCCTATACGCCATGAAAAGGTGGCTGTCGTAAACTCCTCCGACAGGTGAATTATAGAAAAAAAGTAAGAAAAAGCCAAAACATCGTGCTCCCAGCAAGTCGGAAAGCTCTCAAAACGGCCCTTTGTCTGTATCATGAACGAGGCAGGCTGCTAGGGTGAACATATACGCCCCGTCTGGTGCCGGCTTTATGGGGCGAGACTTGAGCAGGTGTAAACAAAAACGGCGAAGAATCTTGTTGCATGGGTCGTCTTTTCGGGTCGCGTTCGGGGGCCGTTTCAGTCACCCCCCACACTCCCCCTCAACTTCCTTATTTCCGTAGCACCGCGTCGTACAGACTTGCCAGACCCGTGATGGCGGCGCCCGCCACGGCGCCTTGCCAGCCCCCGTACAGGGCTGAGTTGATGCGCACGACAGACACCTCGTCGACCCAGTCGCCGAGCGTCACGCCCTGGCCCAGTATGACGTAGGCCAGGAGCGCCTTGGTGACGCTAAACGTCAGCGGGTCCACGGCGTACTCGGCCGTCGAGAAAGGCCGCGAGCGCCCGCGGCCCGTGTGGTGGCTGCCGCTGGCGGCCGACAGGTTGACGAAGTAGCCCAGCAGGCCCGGCAGCACGATGGTGATCAGCGCGTACAGAAGCACGGGCGACCAGAACGAGGCGGTCGCCAGCAAGAACACGTCGGGCAACTCAATGGGGTACTCGCGCGTGCCGAGGGCGCGGATGGCGGGGACGGCAAACGCGTAGCGGCCGGGCAGAACCTCGCGCCGCAGGTGGTACCACTCGAAGCCGCCCACGAGCAGGATGATGGAGGTCACGGTGGAGAGGGTCTCGCGCGTCGCCTGGGTGACCTCGGTGATGCCCGAGTCTTCGTAGAGCGAGACGACGCGCTCGCGCACGGCGAGGGCGCTGCGGTCGACGGCCTGGGCGACGTTGGCGGGCGACGCGGGCAGCGGAATGCGGCTTGCGGCGAGCGACAGCGCGCGGCCGGGGGTGCGCATCAGCGCGTTGGTGGTGCGGCCCACGCGGCCCAGGCGGTCGTCGTCGTCGGTGCCCGCGGCGGCGGCCTCGTCCAGCTGCTGTTGCTGCTGGGCGGCCTTGGTCTGGCGGCGCTTGGGCACTTTGACGTCGGAGGTGGACGTGGCCGACCCGGAGCCCGACAGCTCCTTCTTGACGGGGGAGCCGGCGGACCGGGAGCGGATGTTGAAGTAGGGCGACAGCTTGGCGTTGGACGACCACTGCGACGCGTTGTCGGTGAGGTACTCGTCCAGGGAGGTCTCGAGGTCGCTCTTTTTCAAGCTCGCGACACTGCAAAGCGAAGAACAAGAGTCAGCTCGCTGAACATGAAAGACGCGACGAAAGAAAAAGAGAAGCAAAAAAGCGCGTCAAGCAGCCACTATTCGCAATCGCAATCGCAAACTCAACACCAGCGCGTATTTCTGCAGCGTTGTTGCGCGTTCGCTCACGATCGTAAACAAAACAAGAACACGGCAAAAGAAACTCACTTTTTCAGCCCAACCGTCTCGGCGATGTCGACGAGGTCGGATTTCTTTTGTGCGCGCAACCAGGACGTCATTTTGGTGTCGGTCGTGTAATTTGGGATTCTTTGCGAAGAGACAAAACAGAAAAAAAAAAAAAAAAAGATTGTATTGTGGTCGCCTGGCGCGTACAAGTCCGTGGGTCGCAATGCGATTGTTTGGTTGTGTTTTCTTTTCTTTGTTGATGTCAAATCAAAACGGTGGTGGGATGGCGGATTGAAGCGGGCGGTGTGTGCTCTTTGGCGGACGAAAAAAGAGAGTGGGCAGTGCGAAGGGGGGGAACAGCGCGCGGCGGGTTTGTTTTGCTTTGTTTATGTTTTTCTTTGGTCTGACCCGTCGCGTGTTAGCGAGGCATACAGAATCGGTATGATGGGGGGCAGCTAAAAGGGACAACAGCAACAGCGACCGGCGTGCGGGCGCAAATTAAAAGGCCCACCCACTCCCGCGACAAGCCCCCGCCCAGTACAAGCTGGGAAAGAACGCGCTTTGACAGGCGGGAGCCAAAATGAAAACGGGAAAGAAGGCAAATAAAGAAATAGACAAAAAAAAAAAGCTCCGTTCTTCTTTTCCCCTGCTCCGCAGAAGCAGGCGCGGGACGAACAGTGGGTTCTCTGTTTCGTTCTTTCTAATTCGGGGGCAAGGATGATGATGAAATGGGGCACCTGCTTCTTTCCGTTTGGGAAGATAGCAAGCAGAACGATCGAGGGAAAGAGCGAAACACACTTACAGGCAGGAACGGCAGCGTAAAGACCGACTCGTTTTCGGGTAGTTCAGCAGACGGTTTGGTTGTCGCGACAAAGAAATAGGTTAAAAAAAGGGGGAGAAAAAGGAAAAGGAAAGGGGGAAGTAGAAGAAGTAAGAAAAAAGACAAAAAAAAAGAGAGGCGGAAATAAAAGAGAAAAGAAAACTGAGGCAGATGACGAGTGATCCCAAAAGGGATATTGGGGAAGGCGCTCCCCACGCAACGCAGCTGCCCGTAGAAGGGGCAAGTGCGAACAGGAAGCTGGAAATGTGTGAGGCGGCCCGCATAACAAAGGAAGGCGCGCGACAGGGAGAACCGATGCTGAAAGAGCGTCAAAATTCGGGTGGCTGGGGGGGGAGCTGGCCCTGCAAACTACCTTTTGACGGTACGTACCCCTCCCCGCAGGCCTGGTGCTCGAGTACACAAAAAAGGTAGCCCACACCAGAAATGGGGCGGAAATGACCGCATCGATTGGTGAGCCAAAAGTGGCAGGGGTCCTTCTGACCAATCACGCAACACGAATGGAAAATCGAGTGGCTAGTGCTCTGCGTACAAAGCGTCTTTGTTGTACACAAAGGTACTTGTTGTGTACAAAGGTACTTACGTACTGACGCCGTACTTTGCTGACTGAGAGAAGTGAAGACCGGTCAACGGTGAAGATCAGCCGCCATTGTTTTGCCAGTGGGCCTGTCCATAGACTACGGCGTACGGGAAGACGTTGAACAGGGCGAATAAGGTAGTGCATCGTGGGTATCGTTTGCTTCGTGGCATGTTTGTGGCATGTTCAAACGTATTGACGTAGCGTACATATGTTCATCAGGGAACAAAGCCATCCCCATTCCATCTTCCTCCCCCCCTCACGCCTCGACGCAGTCGAAGAACCGCTCTTGGCCCCGCGGCACCAGCCGGAGCGGCACGCCGGCGCCGCTCGGCAGCTTGAGCGTTAGCAGCGACCGCGCGTCGCGGAGGGTGGCCTGCGCGCGCGCCTGTGCCTGGGCGTAGAGGGCGCGCCGGGCGGGCCCGTCGAGCGCTTCCACAGTCTCGTCATCGCCGCCCGGCAGGCCGTCGACGGCTAGCTCGACGCTGTACCGCTGGAACAGCACGGCCAGCGCGGCCACGAGCTCGACCTGCGCGATGCGCCGGCCCAGGCAGCTGCGCGGGCCGTCGGAGAAGGGCACGAAGCTGCCGCGCACGGGGCGGAACAGCTGCGCGCTCGTGTCGGGGCCCTGGAACCCGCCGTAGTCTTCGGTGTCGGCGCCGTCGACGGTGTCCCCCGGAGTTGCATCCACTGGTCCAGTCGCATCCGCTGGTCCAGTCGCATCCGCTGGTCCCCCCCGGAACCAGCGCTCCGGCACGTACTCGTTGGTGTCGTCGACGCCGCCCCGCCCCGGCGGCCAGTACCGCGGGTTGCGGTGCGCGTTGACGGCGTTGAGCGTGCCGGCCCTGTCGTTGTGTCGGGCAGGACGAGCACCTGGTCGCGCGGCGGCGCGACCCACTTGGGCATGCTGACGACGGGCGGCAGCAGGCGCAGCGTCTCGTTCATAGCGGCGCCGAGCGGCGGCACGCGAGCGCGAGCAGCGTAAAGTGCAGCGTGTTGGCCGTGGTCTCGTGGCCGGCGACGAGCATGATGAAGGCGTTGCCGATGATTTCGTCGTCGGTGAGGGTTGGGGGGGTGTCGCTGGAGACGGCCCCACCGGTCTTCTGCGCTGCGTACCGGCTCCGGACGAGCTGCCCCATGATGTCCATGCCGCCCTCGCCGCGGTCGCCGGCCTGCACGGCGGCGGTCTTGTCGGCGAGAAAGGCGCGCATGTAGCGCACGTAGTTGGCGTTGGCCTCGTAGGCCTCGCGCGGCGCGCCGCCGACGACGGCGGCGAGCGCGCGCAGCAGCCAGGCGGGCAGCAGCAGCACGAGCATGATGCGGCGCAGCACGTGCTCGACCGACGCCGCAAAGGTCATGGTGTAGCCGGGCGGCGGCGGGCGGTGGCTGCCGTATTTTTGCAGCGCGGGGTTGTCGTCCCCGTCTTTGTCCGCGTCTTGGTCCTCCGCATCGTCCCCCGGCCAGGCAAACCGCAGGCCGAACCCGACGTAGCCGATGATGTTGAGGGCCAGCGTCATGGTGTCCTGCTCGACGGTGGTGATGGTCGGGTGGGCGCTCGCGGCGGTGGCGGTCCACTTGGCGAGCAGGCGCTGGGTCTGGTAGATGGTCTCGGCGAACGTGTGGGCGGCGTTTTTCTCGTTGAACGAGGCGCTCGTGGCCTTGCGGTGCAGGCGCCAGACGGCGCCCTCGGTGGTGACGAGGTTGCGGCCGAAGAGCTCGAGCACGCCGTAGTAAAAGGTGGCCTTGGGGAAATGCTCGCGGCGGGCGGTGATCTGGTGGATGGCGGCGGGGCTCTGGGTGTAGAGGATGAGGCCGTTGGGGGAGGCGGTGAGAAAAGTGTCGCCGAGGCGGGCGTAGGGTTCCTGCTGGTAGATGTAGCCCCAGTCGGGGTGCATGACGCTGGGGACAAAGTAAGAATGGGGGACAGGAAGAGCAGGGGAAGAGAAAATAAAACGTACAACAGCCAGTTCTTCCAGAGGCGGGCAGGGAGGAGCTGGATCAAGGGCATCCAAAGCTTGTAGGTGAGCTGCCAGGCCATGTTGAAGGGCGAGCAGGCTGGGGGGGGGGGGGGGTCATTGCATGAAAGGAAAGAAAAAGAACACAACGGACGATGAGGACGCACGTAGGACGAGATATGGCAGGCCGGTCTTGCGGGCCTTGCGGATGTTGGTCCGCAAGCCGTGGACGACGGCGAAGACGGCGTAGGCGGCCGCTGCCGCAACCACGACAACGACGGAGGAGACCATGGCAGCAGGCCCTCGTTGGGCTGGCGTGAGGGGATCAAGCGTCCGTTTCGTGGTAATACAACGAAGCGATACAGAAACAGTATGAGGCGTGATGCTCGGTTCTCTCGGGATGATATAAAAACAAGAGAAAGACCTGTCTACGAGATGAAGGAAGGGAGCATGAAACGAGAAAAAGAAAATGAAAATGAAAATGAAAGAAAAAAAAGAAGAGAGATGCAGGTCACCAAAAGTAATATCCAAAGTGAGCACAAATAATAAAAAGATAACCAACCATGACGAAAGAATCCCAAGAAAGAGGGGACGGTTGCTTTCTGGTTCTTAGCTCAGTTCGATAACAAATAGGACCAGAGGTATTTGAATGCATGGCGTCAACAGCTAAGCAAAGGGAAGATGCGGTTCCGGCGCATCGACGTTGGCTTTTGCGGTCGAACATGCACTGACAAAAGTGAGTGAAAGCCCAGACCCTCTATATTTTCTGACGGTTCTGAAACGGGGCGGCAGGGGTGGGTCTTGGGAAGTCTTGGGGTCTTGGTAGTCCTGGTTTCTTTCCCTCTTTCATTACTCGTATGGCGCCAACAGTCTCTTCCCCGCATCCTGTTGGTTCTCTTACAGAAGCTTTTGTCTTGGATTGTCTTGATGTCTTTTTGTTTATGTTTTTGCTCGTATTTATGTTTCTTCTGTTCACGTCGGGTTTCATTTACAAAGCAAGAACGTCGACTCAACGTTCTTCAGTACGACAGGGTCTTTCCTCGGCGTGCTATTATGATCAAAAAGATGAGAAAGTCACAATGTCCTCGATGTCTCAAGCTCGACGAAGTGGTCACCCCAAATGGAATTCGGAACGGCCGGGTAGTCAGGCAAGTCCGCCGTCAAGTGCTTAGGAGGGAAACATGGAGAAATGACCACGAGGGCCATGCCGACAGAGAGGCGAAGGAAACGGACGGTTTACGATGTAGACGAACCGTATGCTCGGGACGGAAGAATACCAGACTCGTAATTTTTTTATTCTCTTTCTGTATGCTACTCTATGACGGTGGCAACAAGCACACGAAGAGGACGAAGAGTAGAAAGGGAGAAAAGAAGAAAGCGAGCTTGTTTGATGATTCGTGATATCTCTTTTCACAAAATCCAAGAGAAGAAACGTGGCCAGAGCACAACACGGCCGGCCAAGGCCCATCCTGGTTTTTGCAGCTCCCGTTGTCTTTCGGTCTCGTCGGGTATGCTCGCAGATGCTTCTCGAATTGAACGCATGAAGCAACAAAGCTCTCTCGCCGGAACCCTGAGAAAAGACAAAGGCGTGGCAAGAGCACCAAACGGGACCGGCATAACAAATGTCAGTCGAGATCATCCAAATCATCAAAGCACCGAGAAGCCATCGCTATGTTCTACAGCAGTGGCTCTGAAGAACTCAACGCTACAAAGCAACGTGCAAAGCAAAGCAGAACCCTATTTGTTGTGAAAATCTCAATTGTGGTCCTTTTACCCTCTACAAGGGAGAGTCTAGATGGTGAGAAATAGAAAAAATGAAAGAAAAAAGAAAGAAAGAGCACGACTTATAACGAGGAAACAGGCTTCCTCTAAAAAGAAAAAAGAAAAACAAAGAAAAAGCAAAGAGCAAACCGATCCGTTCCGTGGTCCATCCCTTTCCATATCCTCTTTCCGTGTCCCCCTTTGGCCCATAGGGCTTTCTAGAAAAGAAAAAAGAAAAAAGAAAAAAGAAAAAAGAAAAAAGAAAAAAGAAAAACAACGCAAAATGCTACCCTTAAAGAAAGAAAATAATAATAATAATAATAATAATAATAAACGCCGTTCTCCCAGTCCGTATCCCTTTCCCTTTCCCTACCCCCGTTATTTTTTTTGTATTTTTTTCTATTTTCAAATGCATCGCAATGACGCTCCCTCGTGTCGGTCGTGGGCCCATCTCATGCAGAAAAACAAAAAGAAAAGAATAATAAAATAAAATAGTGCGAAAAACCAGCGCGGTTGAAAGAAACCAGTTCAGCTGATTAAAAAAGAAAAAAAAGAAAAAACCACCGCAGTAAAAAATCAAAGACGACGCACAACCGCAACACCAGGCAAAATGTATTAGTCGCCCGGTCTCTACTAGTGGCCCGACGACAGGTTCATCTTGGGAGGCGACGTGAGCGTCGAGAAGTTGGACCCCGTCGGACATCCGTTCAGCACCTCGCTCACGCTGGGTGCACTCTGTTGGCGGGCGTGGCCCGGCTGGTCGGGCGTCGCGTGCTCCGGCGCCGAGGCCTCGGTCTTGGTGCCCAGCAGCGGGGGCAGACGCACGTTGTCAAACAGACGGTCGCGGGTGTTGGCAAATCGGTCGCGCGGCGCCTCACCATGGTTGTCCCCGGAGCGGCTGTACTGGTACACATCGTGGCGCTGGGTCTGCAGCAGCAGCTGTTGCTGCTTCTCGTGCTGCTGTTTCTCGTGCTGTTCCTGGCATTGCTTGAAAAAGTGCTTCTCCACGTCTTGCTGCATCTCGCGCATGGTGGTGTCCCGCTGACCAGCCGGGTGGTCACGGTGACCGTGCCCGCCGCCCGCATAGCCATCGCTGCCCATGCTGTGGCCGGCAAGAGGACGCGACACGAAGAGGGCCGGATCGCTCCCGTGGGACGACGTAGGGCGCGTGTTGCGGGGCAACGGCAGCTGGGGAAAGAACGCGGCCTCCGACTGCGAGCGCTGGTGGGCAGGACCCGTACGGGTGTGGACCGCCGCGTTTGTCACAAAGGGCGAGGTCTCCAGCTGGCGCGCCAGCGACAAGCGGCGCCCGCGCAGTGGGTTGGGCGCCGGTAGGGTGCCGTAGCCGGCATTGCCGGGCCCCGAAACAGATGCACAGTGACGATGTGTCGTATAGTCCCGACGGCCTTCGAAAACCTGCTGCCCATGATCGTACCGTGGATGATCATCGTGGTACTGCGACAGCGGCTGTGACTGCTGCTGGGAGAGAGACTGCGATGGGGCCGGGGGGCGGTAAGCATCGCTGGTGCTGCCGGTGCCGCCGGTACCGCCGTGGCCGGGGACGTCAAAGTAACCTTGGCTCTCATCGCTGCTCTCTCGGATGCCACCAAAGGCCGGTCGATGGGCCAATTGCAGGCGGCCTCCGCCAACACCCGGGCGCTGCGTGTTGTCGGAGAACAGAGGGGGCGGCGGAATGGCCCGCCGGGGTTGATCAAAGCTCCCAAAGCTGGTGGCGTCCTGGCTAGGGCCGTAGCCGCCGTGGTCGATGCCCAGGCCGATACGCGGGCGCTTCTCAAACGGAGCCGGCAGCGGAGGTTGGCTCGCCCTCGGCGGGGCGGCCGACAGCGGCATGAGGTTCGTTGGCTGGCTATTCCTACGGGCCAGACCGAATGTACCCGTCGTGTCATGCCGCATGGCCGCGGCGTTGACGGACTGCGTGCGGCGGTGGCCGCCGGTCGTAGCCGACACCGGCGCCGACGTGCTGGCCGTGCGCCGCTTGGCATAGCTCTTCCTGGCTCTGCTGTTGCCGCCCGCGGTCACGTCGTTGGTGCCGTTGGTGGGTTTCTCCGACACGATGTTGGGCAGGATCTCCACGTCCGGAACCTCCGGCAAACGGCCCTCGATCAGGTCGCTCATGATGCGTGCGACAATGGCCAAAATGGCGGGGGTCGAATAGCCTCCGCCCAGTTTCTCGACGACCCAGTCCGGCACCGCCGTGCTAGAGGTCTCGCCACGGTCTTCGTCGTCGCCGTCGCCGTCGCCGTCGCCGTCGTCGTCATCGTCTTCCGCGTCGTCGGAAAACGGACGCTTCTTGCTCGCAGCCGCGGCGGCGGCCTGCATGCTGTCGAGACGGCGCTGCTCCCGCTTCCGGACGGAGAGGGCCCAGTCCTTGAGAACGGGATCCTTGCCGAGCCGGACATTGGCGTCGCTCCACGCCTGGACGCGTTCGATCTGCTTCTGAACGAGCTGCATCTGCTGCTTCGGGTAATCGCTGGCATTGCGGTACCGTGTCCGCTGGTAGTGCTTGCGGCAGTAATGCACCCACACCTCCGTGGGGATCATCCGCGTGCACAGCTTGTTTCGGCCGAACACGTGGGAGATGGCCTTCCGCGCCGTCGAGCCGGTCTGGCAGTCATCACGGTACATACACCGGGGTTTTTTGGGTTCCGTCGGGGGCTGGGATGCATCTTCTTTTTTCAAATGGTCCGACGCCACCTGCGTGGCTGTTGCGTTTTCGCCCACGAAGTTGGATCCGACAGAGTGCACAGAATGCAAAGAGGAGGAGTCCCCGGTATGGGTCGATGCCGCGTTGTTCGCGGCAGGCCCAGCAGGCGGATCACCTACGGCTTGCTCGGCCATGCCGGCGGTGGGGCCCGCGTGAGGGTGCACACCAGGAGGCAAGTCCTGGTCCATGCTGTTCTCGTCACTGTATAGAGACGGTGACGGCGTGGGCTCGGGGATGGGCCCAAAGGTCGGAAAACGAGGGTTGAACGTCGACAAGCTTGATGAAGATGGAAAATCGGGTGCAGAGACCGCTCTCTTGTGTCTTGATGGTTGGTTGGATTGTGCAACGACGATGCCCTGGGGATTTTGTTGATGATGAACGTGGAGGGTGTGAATTGGCAGTCTGTTTGACGGTTGGTTAGCAGGAGATCTAGGGACACTCATGGATGTGTTTTTATTTTGATACTCTCGGATGGTTCTGAAAAGGGGGAGAGCAGGAACGAACAGATGAATCCAACTTCTCGAAATGACTGAAATCGAGGCTTTGATGAAAAAAGAAAACGTTTCCCGTCTTTCGGTGTGTCAAGAAGAAATCTTCTCCGATCTTCTCGCTTTGCAGAAGAAGGAAGAATTTTCGACGAAGAGGAAAAGAAAACTTTTGTGGTGTTCTCACGATGTTGAAGACTCAAAACACTGTTCTTGTCTTCTGAGGTGACGATGGGAAAGAAGAGCTTCTCTGATCTTCTCGCTAGTTGAAGATACAAGAACTCTAGGTTTGAGTATGAAAAAAAAAAGATTCCGATCTTCTCACTTTGTTGAAGAAGGAAGATTTGTTTTTGTTTCTTGCTGTGAAAAGAAAAGTACTTGTCTCCTTTCAGGTTGACGAAGGGAAAAAAAAAAGAGAAAAAACTCGTCTTCTCGCTTTGTTGAAAGAAGAAGCGCTTCTCGTCTTTCGATGTGATGAAACTGAATAGAAAAAGGAATAGAAAAGAACGTGTATCGTCTCCTTGCAGTGATGAAAAAGAAGAAAAAGCTTCCCGGTCTCCTCAAACTGAAGAAGAAACGAGGAAAAAAAAGAAGTCAAACATGAAAAACAAAGAAATGAATCAAAAATCCGCGAATGCAGAGATCAACAATAGAAAAAAAACCAGATAGCAACTATCAAATTGGAATATAATCAAATAGGAGACCGCGTTGGCTTCTTATATTAGGATGGGTGGTTGTGTATGAAGTCGTGAGGGAAGATGATGGTGATGAAAAAGAAAGAAAAAAATCAAAAAGCTGAAAACGCGGTGGGCAAACAAAAGGTGAACAGGCAGACGAACTTCGGTGACACAGCAAGTGAAAAAAAATCTGCATTCACTTAGAATAGGCAGCCCACCCCCGAAACGGGGCAAAGAAGGAGCGAGGAGGTTGGTCGGTGCTTCAGGGAAGGGGCCCTTTTCGACAAAAAGGGGAGGAGCGACCCTCGGGAAAGCTGCACACGTACACGAACTGGGGCCATCGGTCCCAGATAGGAAAGAGACGAGGAAAAGATGAGGCCTCACTAGTGGCAGGCAGAAACAGAAACGCCCAAGAAACAACAAACAAAACACCAAACCGTACTACGTGGCCGGCGCCCCCTTGGGACGAAGACGACGTGTTCGCGTGTTTGGAAGCGGTGAACGAGCAAGTGAATACGGCCGGACGACGTCCGATGCAGGTGAGAGCCATTAAACAACAAACACTGATGAAATAGGGGGACTGTTGTGAAGACTAGACAAGCAGACGAGCAGACAAGCCAGAATCATCTCTCATCTTTACCGATTCACTCGAAGCGTTGGGAGAGACGACGTCAAGATGGTCGAGATGGTCAAGAAGAGGATAGGAGGCTGACGGGAAGAATTCACAAAGCCATGGCAAGCAGGAGAGATAAAGCATGAACAAGGGAAACACAAAGAGGAACAAAACAAAAAGAAAGAGAAGAACAAAAAGGGATCAATAAGAGATCAAAAGAACAAAGAACATCAAAAGATCTTACCTTGTATACCCGGGCAAGAAGGCCTCGTCTGGATGGGAAGACAGCATCGTTTCTGTGTCTGCTGGACCTGGATGGAGCATCAGCGCCGCGTCCGACGGCGAGCGGGTTTGTCCAGGCAACTTGGGGCTTGGCTCGGGCGAGACGTCAAACGGTAGGTCGTGCCGTGCCCGGATGGGCGTGGGCGACGCGGGCTGAAACTCCAGCTGGTCCAGCTGGTCGGGTGTGTTGTCGTTGTTGCTGCTGTTGTTGTGTTGGGCCATGGCTAATGAATACTGTTGCAGCTTCAGTTGATGCTGCTGCTGCTGCTGCTGCTGCTGCTGCTGTTGCTGCTGCTGCGGATAGGCAGCCGCCAACGGAAACGACGACCGAGCCGCCGGCAGCGGATCGGAGATCCGGGTTTCCAGCAGCGAAAAATCGGTAATGAGGGCGGCCAGCGGCTGGTTTTCGGACACGGTGGACAAGGACGAGATCCGCGAGTGAGACACGGAGTTGTTGGTGGACGAGGCCGCCGTATACGCGGACGAGAAGCTGCTCCGGCTGTCGGAGAACTTGTGCTGCGGCGAGGCACTGCTGGTGCTGGAGCTGGTGCTGGTACCGCTGCTGTTGGTGCTGGTGCTGCCGCCACTGCCTCGACCACTGCTACCCGGCGAGTCGTCCATCGTGGACTCGGAGTAGGCCGTCGCCATGCTGCCGTCATCGGGAAGAACCACCGCCGCCGCGGCAGCGGCGGCGGCAGCACCCACCGGGCCACCACCGCGTTTCCCCAGCCGTTTCGTATCGTTGAGCGCCAACGAAAGCGAGTAGCCGCCGGCGTCCCACGGCGTCCGGTTGCGGTGGGGCGGCCTCGCCTCGCTCGACCGCCGCGAGGGCGTTCTTTTTGTGGAGGGCGGAGCCACGACCGCCGTGCCCGGCGGCGCGGTGCTGCTGCTGCTGCTGCTGCCGCCGCCGCCCGCCAGCACAGGCGTTTGTTGCAGGGAATCCATCAGGCAGTCACCGTCGCTGCCGTCACCATCACGGTCACTTGGTATCCGTTTGTGGTTTTCTTCGAACATGCTGCCGCCTTCCACAGACAATGGGTCCACTGCCATGGCCGCCGCCGACGCTGCTGCCCTGTTCAACAGCCACGTCACGTCCATTGCGCCAAGTTTTCCGTCAAAACAAACTATATCAACAAGCACCTTCCGTGGTCCGGGCTTGGTCGTTGTTTCGAATTCGAAAAATCACAAGCAAAAAAAAAATAGAGTTGGCTGGCTTGTCGACCCAATCAATCTTCCCTCTCGTCGTCGATATTGTATGCCGTTTCCTAGCACGTTGTTCAGAATTTGTTGTTCAAAATTCAAAGTCGGTTATCCGTATGTCGTCGCCTTTTGCTTCTTTGTCTTCCACCACTTCAGGCTCCTGTTCACTGCTGACTTTTATATCGAGTTCCTTCTAGGTCGATACCGTCCGATACGAAGCAATCCTTTTTGATTCTAGTCGGCCAGTGAAACGTCACTTATTCCGTTTTTCAGCCTTGCTCCTTGATCGAACTCGCGGTTCGTTGTCTGGCCGGTTATGTGTGTCCAGACCACGTCCAAAGAATATCCAGAGACACGCCCAGAGAAGAGGCGTGTTGGATTGTCCTGGAAACGGCGAGGAAAAAGTGTCGTCTCTTCAGTTTGACCGTCGTTCGTCGACATAGAAGCGGCAAGAGAAAAGGAGAAAAGAAGAGACCACGGCAACGAACGGGGGAGAGACGGAGACACGAGATAAATGGAAAGAAGCCAGAGAGCCTAGGTGCACATCACCAGGGAAGCGAACCGTTGGAGATCCCCAGATTCTGTGTTTGAACAAGGGGGGGGGGGGGTTCCGCGGGAGCTGCGAGTGAGAAAATAGGAGAAGCGAGGTATGTGATGAAAAAAAGACGGAAAGACAAAGAGAAAGCATAAAAAATAAAAATAAAAATAAAAAAATCAGAACAGGGATGCCAAAAGGAGAAGTCTTGCAAAAGTGTATTTAGTGATACTCGTGGGATCGACGTTTGAGAATTGCACTGACTGTCCACATAGAAATCGAAACGGCCGAAACAACACACTATGATCCTGGGCTATGGTGATTTGGGTTTTGGGCCTTCCAGCAACGTTGTGACCCCCTGTCCTTTTCTCAGAAAAAAACTGCAACAATGGTCGAGCGAAGCACTGACGACGGGCACCGGCCAGAAAGTGTCCCATCAAGTCGGAAGCGTTTGAAGCCGAAGGGAGAGAAAGAGAAAGAGAGAGAGGAGGATGGAGATGCTGGGGCCCCCTTCCTCTGGGTTTCCTTGGCTCTTTTAGGTTTTCCTTTTTTTTCTTTTTTTTTTTTCTTATCAACCACTTCTCTCCTTTCTCTTTGACCAAATCGTTCCTGATTAGTTGAATTCGATCAGCAAAGGTCTTCCACGGACCGGTCTCTGGACGTGCTGCCGTCGTTTCACGCTTCGGATCGAAAGCACGGCGGCTCTGACGGTAACCGAAATGGTTCAGTCAAAAAGAAAAGGCACTTTCACAGAATCGTTACTCCAACGTGCCGCTGCACTTCGTTGTCGATGTTTGATCTATAGTCGAAGGCGGGACCGGAATGCTCGTCTGTCGAGACGGAGAAAGGAGCAAAACCAGAAAAAAAGAGCGTGACGCCGAATATAAAAAGGGGAAGACCCGGGGGGTCCGAATCCGATGTCCTGGATAAACGAGGCAGAGAGGAAGAAAGAGTAGGAGAGATGGTAGGTGATCGTCCGCGGTATCCTTTTCAAGGTGTGTCGACAGTCCAGCACAAAACGATTTATTTGAGGTATAAACGAAGAGCATAAACCCCGTTACAAGCGGTTATGTGTGTGGGATTATGGACGAACGGGGTCGGCGAACGGAGGGTGCTGTGTGTGTACTCGAAGAACGAGTCCTACCCAGAAGTCGTGTCAGGTCTGCCTACTCTAAGTGTGTGATCCTTTCTTTTTCTTTGCTTTTTCCTGCTTTGTTGTTTGTCTTGTTGGGTCGGACGGGAACTGACAGTGAGTGAAGGTGGAGCAGGGGTTTTTGGCGATGACTTTTCCTCCCCCCCATCGGCTCCCCTAACCTCCATACCGGTTTGTTGATACGCCTTTGTTTTTTTTTTTTTTTTGGTTCGTTGTTTTCCTTATTCAAGTTCTCATGTTTTATTTTTATCAGACTGTTTCTGTCACAAGTTCAGGCGTTGTCTTTTGGGGGAGGAAGGGGCGCACGGAGGTGGCTGAGAACACACGAATCCGGTGGTGTCCAAAGAGTTGTCCAGCATAGATAGGCGAGATTCGGCAGAACAAACAGGGTGGAATGCATTAATGCGTTAAACGGAGGGGACAGAAAAGAAGGGGGAGGCAGGGAGGGAAAAAAAGAGAGAACGGTTTCTGTTAATCCGTGTGTTCCATTGTGTGGTTTGGGAGTTTTGGTGTTTTGGAGGTTCTGAGGGGGGGCTTTTTGTCTGGGCGTGGCTTTGCCTTTTGGGTTACAGGTCTCACCTCACCCCTTTGCTCAACCAAGCTACGGGAGAGAGGTAAGGCAAGGAGGGAGAGAAAGAGGGTAGAAAACCAGAGCAAGGGAGACGGCGAGGATGGCCAGGGGCAAGGGCATCTCGCAGCGGCCTACGACGAACGTGTGTACGAAGAAACGTGCAGAGTTGCAAAGGTGCAAAGGTGCAAATGTGCGTCTCCAACGTCTTGTAAAAAATATACCCAAAAATGAAAGAAGGAAATCGGTCTGACTGGGAGAGGTCTCAGGGTGGGTGTTCAGACTGGTTGACTGGGGGAGGGGGGTGCCTGGATCAGTTTTTTTCTTCTTATTTTTTTGGTTGTCAACTGTCTTCTTTTTCTGCAAAGTATTTCTTTTGCATACTCTGCACGCGAGCAAAGGGCGTCCTCCCTGCCAGGCACGCTAATATGGTGTCAGTCAACGTTTTATGGTGGTGGTATTTTTTTTTTTTTTTTTTTTTTTTTTTTCCTTTTTTTTCCTTTTGCTGCTTCTATTTATTCCCACTGTATTTTCTTTTTTTGGACGCCCCGTAATACTTTGGCAGGGCGACGTCAGAAACGCCCCTCCTGTCTAGACCGTTACGAATGTTCCGCAGGGGTAAGACGTAACGACCGGGGGGCACGGCCGTTTTTCTTTTCTTTTTTCTTTTCTTTTTTCTTTTCTTTTTTCTTTGCTTTTTGGGGTTTCGTCCACCCTTCGACGACGTGCCTCAGTCATCCTATGTCGTCCAGAACGGGGTGGTGCATATTTTTGGTCGGTTTTGGCAATGTGGTCTTCCAGCTGGTTCCTGTCCTCCTGTCGAAGACCATGCAGGCGTTCCGAAGGCAGACGACCTCCTGGGGCGGCTTTGCGCCTGCGGGCTTGCGTTGTCCCCCCTCTTGTCGTGGTTGGTGACGACGAAATGCGCGAGGCGCAGCAGGTTTGGGAATCAGCACCAAGCTGAGACAGGCACGAGAGCGAGGTAGAGGCAGCGGTGATAGCGCGGGCTTTTGAAACGTGCCTACCATAAACTATGAACTTTTAGCAGACAAGACCGTTTTTACAGCAAGGCATGTCCAACTGCACTACTGTCCCCGTTCTCCCTGCCCAGCATACAGTTGGTGCCAGGCCCGCACGTTCATATGGTCGAGACCGTTGTTCAAAATGAAGAGCATGGAAAATGCACACAAACGATGCAAGGGGGCCCACGCACCTGCGCCAATACAACCAAGACAACACGCGGCAAAGCAACGGTGGGTGAAACTGGTTGTTGCTTCGGGGCGTCGTTCTAAAAAGACCACCACATTCTTTGTACCCCCCGTCTGGCCCAGCAGCACGTCGTGCGCCTATCGTGACTCAGTCATACGCCCTCTGTGGGTCTCGAAAACAAGCAACGCCTGCCATCACAACACTAGAAAAGACCTGTTTGCTTCTTGCTGCTGTTGCTTTTGCTTCGTATTTTGCTTGTTGCTAGTGGAGATAGAGGTGACAGAGTATTGAAAGTGCCCAAAGCACCCGTAATACGCAAACCATTTTTCTTATGGACTGCATCAAGTCGACGCGCGTGTCAAGTTGTTTGCCGACACGAGAAAAAGAAATAGAACAAAAGAAAAAAACTCAGCTCACGCGTTGCCTCGCTAGGACGATCGATACGTGGCATCCTTACGTAGACTCACCATATGCCTTCTAAAGTACAAGCAGTCCCGATCGTATTGCGCCAGTATGTTATTAACCAAGGCATCCCACACATCATCCCTTGAGAGCAAATCTTTCCCGTAGGCTCCGTTCCGTCGACAAAGGCCCGGCCCACACAAACAAGAGCTGGAAGGCGGATGGAGTGTTGTTGGGGGTGAGGGACTGTACAGTACATACCGTATACGTATATGTTGTACGTAGGTGTGGTGTGAGCGTATCTTCTTGCGACTACTTGGAACTTCTCAGTCAGGCGTACAGCAGTAAACGAAAACGAAAACTGTCGCTGCGATCTCGTAGTCATCCCCGCGCGGAGTACCACCTTTTTGGACATTGTCAGGCATATATATGGAGTAAACAGTAGCTGTTTGGACGGAGGATTACGGAGTACATAACCTTGACACGACGAAGCAAACCCGTCGGAAAGAAGAAAAAAAAGACGAAAAGACGAAAACTGGGCGTCCAATCCTCCTCCCCTCCGTTGCTTCCTTCGTGCCGAGCAGTCTTTTGAATTGTCCGTGCCCCGTTGTACGTCGTAGTAAGTCCTCCCTCGCCGTCCTGCAGCAGCCTCTCCCTTCCCCTTCCTCCGCGAAGAAGGGACGGAAAAAGAAAAGAAAAAGGTAACGGTGGGGTGACGGAGGGCGGACACAGGATGGGCCAGGAAGGGCTGCGATTGGTGGTGTGCCAACTGCATTTTCTTTTTGCTCTTTGTTTCAGATTTGCTGGAAGACGGCAGAGGCAGGGGGGTGGGTAAGATAGTCATGCTTCATGGGGAGAAGGGGAGGTGGGCAAAACCGATGCCGAGAAACCCCAGACGACGACGAAAACCACCATCGCGGATTGGTGTGCGTTTTTCTGTGCTCCGCGCGCCGCCAACGACGTGTTCGCTCCCGCGTACCGATCCTCCTCCGCCCGTCCTTTGTCTGTTTTGCGTGCATTGTTCCGTTCGATGTAGCGAGAAGGTGTTTCCCTGCTGCACCTAGACATCTGTCTTCTTGGCTCAAGAGCACGGAACGAGAAGACACCATTGCGTCACGCACTGCATAAGCCGATAGATGATGTTCGGCGAAGGGGGGGAATATGCCGTTGCCTCGATAGGCGTAGAGGCTCTCGTCGAACGGGATGACAAGACTCTCGACAGATCAACAACGGACGGGGGGTCGTCGTCCAAAAGACGGAACGTGGTCATAATTCATTCCGTCCTTGTCTTGCCTGCTCGAGGCATTTGCCGTCTGTTCTATCTGCTCTAATGCCGTCTGCCGCTGCTGCTGCTGCTGCTGCTGCCAAGCCGTGAACGGTGGACGCCATTTCGTGAATGCCGGTTGTGCTGAAAACGGCGTCGAGCACACACACGTCCATCGATGGCGGCCTCCCACACGAGCACCCGCAGCCACACCCGCACACGTAAACCACCCACCCCCGGGTTGAGGCGTTTCAGCACGACGTCTTGGGATCGCCTCGCTCGGCCCCCGGGTTTATGCGTTCCTCCCGCCGCAGCAGCCATGTCGCCTAGCCGACCGGGGTCTTACTGCCGCTTTGTACGTCACTGCGTCTTTGGTGGGAGGAGATAAAGTAATAAGGTAGAAAGTAAAGAAAGAATTAAATAATTAATTAATTAATTAAAAAAAGCCTTTCCAGTTGCATTTCCGAGGACTGGTTACAAAAGACACAATGCTGTGTTGCCACACCGAAAGGAACGAGAAGAAAAGAAGGGCATGCCCACGTTGCCTGCCTTGGCTTTGTTCAACGTCGGGATGCTTTCTGGCACGCGCGGACCTTTTGTTTCTTAGGATGATGCTCGTAGTTACACACTTTTTTATAGGGGGAGTTGAATCGCGTTGAGAACCGCGAGGACTCTTGCCCTTGCTTGGTAGGGCCCCGGGTTCCGAACAAGTCGGTAGGCAGTCGCGACTCAGTTTGATACCGCCCTTTGTCGCACTTGCCTTTTTCTGTCTCAAGACCTCCTTCCCCCCTCCTCCTCCCCCTTGCTGCGCACGTGCCAAGCTAAGACAAAGACAATCGCTCGGACGGACGGGCGCCAGTTTCCGGGTTGTCAACTTGGACAACAGAACAACAAATGCAAAATCTCCGACGACAACAGTGACATGCGCACGGTCAGACACGCTTGTCGAATTTGTGTTGACTACGGACACAAGTAGACCTGCTGTCTTTCATGATGGCGATGTGTGTCGATGACGACTCCATACAAGAGAACATGACGAGAAAACATCACGAATAAATCGACAAGCGAGGATGCTGACGAGGCGAACAGCCTCGGAATTCTGGAAGCGCGCCTGTATGGCTCCGTACGCGATCGCTGCACCTGGTTTGTCCATCGGGACCACGGAGGACGGACTGCTGCCCGAGCGCCGTCCCTGGGCACCAAACCGACGCCTCCGTGGGTACAAAAGACACGGCGTGAGACACTGTTTCTTGGATGGATTTATTCGCTGTGCGGGCGTTTTTGCTTTTCTTCCTTGCGTATTGACTTTCCTGTGTTTTTCTTTTTCGGCTTCCTTGAACCAAAGAGAGGGACGACCGCGCCGGTTACACTGCATATGCACAATATGCAGCCAACGGCTTTGAAGGGTTTCCACGGCCTTCCTCTGCATGGGGAACAACAAAGGCCATGTTCGTGGGCGGACGAGAGAAAGAGCAGAAACAAAGAAAGAAAGAAAAGAAAAGAAGAAAAAAAAAAAGAAAACAGAAACAGAAACAAAGACGTCTCAGCGGACGACAGGTTTGTTTCAGAAGATGGGCCCAGGCTGGTGGAGCAGACGCAAGGGCCGTGAGCACAATTTGTTTCCATTTTTTCCTTGTCGTCGACGTGGGGATAAGCGTTGGCGACGTGGGAGCGAGAATAAGGTTATGCTGCGTGCACTTTGGTACAAAACAGCCCATAACCGGGTTCGTTGGTTGGAAGCCGATGTGCAGGCACACACAACCGACGTCGTCGGACGTGGGACGGTTGTGCACAACCATACGACAAGAGCAGCATTGCAACGAGCTCCCTTTTGTTCCCTTTTGTTGCACACAGAATCCCCGAGGGCGTCGACACGCTGGTTGCACGGCTGATTTTCTTTATCCAAGGGCACAAAAAAGAGCATGTTAGGGGTCAACCTTGTTGCACAACCTGGCCCCGGTGAAGCCTAAAGCGCTGCTGTTTTTTTTTTTTTTTTTTTTTTTTTTTTTTTTTTTTTTTTTTTTTTTTTTTTTTTTTTTTTTTTTTTTTTTTTTTTTTTTTTTTTTTTTTTTTTTTTTTTTTTTTTTTTTTTTTTTTTTTTTTTTTTTTTTTTTTTTTTTTTTTTTTTTTTTTTTTTTTTTTTTTTTTTTTTTTTTTTTTTTTTTTTTTTTTTTTTTTTTTTTTTTTTTTTTTTTTTTTTTTTTTTTTTTTTTCCTTTTCTTTCCCTTCTGACAGCCGTTGGGCCTTCAAAGTTGAATGGGCCTTCTGTTGCGGGTCCGAGGTGCCAAACTGACTCACTTCTGCAGTATGTTCTTCATGCAATGATCTCTACACAGTCATAGTTGCTGTCGTTTGTCTTCCGACTACTTGTCCTTCGAGCAGGCCTGAAAACCGACGGCGGCCACAACGTCGCAACACAACGAAACCCCATCGTTGCAGGATTGTTCGGCAGCCGCCCTGTCCGGACATCAGCTTACCAAAGGGAGAGGGAGCGGGACCCCGGGACAGCTCACAGGCCGAGTTGTCAGACGACTTTGTTCGGATGAGCAAAAAACAGGTCTCAATAAGCGGGTTTGAGCCAGAGGAACCGCCTTGTAGCAAGACATCCTGTCTCGTCCGTTCTCGAGCTAAGAGAAGAAGAAAAAAAAAAGAAGAAGGACAAAGAAAGAAAACAAAAAAACCAACATGCGTTGGCCACACAACTTTTCGATGTCGAGGGAACGTTCGTCGAATGCTACGTGGATGGGACGACGTCCAACCGGACTTGTCTTTCTTCCTGTTGACAGTCAGTTGTTCGGAAGTGCAGTAGAGCAGGCTGGGTAACATTCCGAACGAGAAAGGACGTCATCTCTCATGCCCTGCTTTTGCAGCTTACACGTGCACAATTTCGGGAGAGGAGTCGCCTTTTTTTTTCTCTTTCTTTTCTTTGGCCTTCCTTTTTTCAACTGTTGTTTTGTGTCTGCCTATCACGCCCCAGTGGGTCATCTTCAACGCAGCTAACCGGAATGGTGCCGTAGCATTCGTCTTAACATGCTCACTGTAAACAAAGAAAACAACAAAAAAGAAAAGAAGGCAGACCAGTCAGACGGAAGTGCATGATTCTTTGGGCCCTCCCTCGTGTTGGGACGAAATCAAAGCACGAAACAGCAACAGGCGAGGAAGAAGAAGGAAAAAATAAAATAAAAAACGGAGACAACAACAAAGAAACAGATTGGTCGGGAAAACTCCGTCGACAAGCAGAAATCTCGTGTTGGCGACGTTCCCACAAATCTGCCCGATGAGGAGGAGGAAAGCGGCCAAAACCTCGTGCTCCATACGGACGCAATAGCCTTCGTCACCTCTGTAAACAAGCCTGACAGCTGCTGTATCGTGGATCCACTCCAGTGGCGACGCAGCAGAAAACACATACAAAAAGAGCCTCCCTCTCATCCGACCGTAGGCTGTTCGTGTTTAGACTGGTTTTTTCAGCAAAAATCTGGAGTGAGGCCAAGAATAGCAACAGCGGGAAAAAATGGAGGGTTTCCTCGTTTGTGCGAATAAGCGTCATCCATCCCATAGTACGGCATCACGAGAAAACCAAAAAGCCTGATAAAAAAAAAAGAACCAAAAAGGGAACCAAAAAACGGCATGCGCCCTGCGTCATCGTTCACGAAAAAAAAAAATTATCGAGATAAAAATACATCTACCGAAAACTAGATCGTTGACGGGAACAAGGGCAACGGCCGGGGGGCCGTGTAAGCGTGATCTTAGCCACGAGGCTTGGGGAGAGGGCATTGCGTGTCGTCCCTGCGATCTAGGAAACGGCCGGAGAGCTTACGTCTGGTCTCCTAGCCTTCCTGGCCCGGATCTTGCTTTGCGTCTGACAAACGGCAAACGTTGGATAAAGACCAAAAAAAAAGCGGACAGGTGTAGCTGTAAGTTTTGTTGAGCCTCTCATGCAAAAAGAAGGGGAGGAAATACAAAATAAAAAAGCATCGTTTCCTTGCAGACTCCGTCGCTGGCCCCCTTTTTGCATCCGTCAACTGCCGTTTGCAGGCCCGGCTTGCCTTGTACTGTCAACAGCAGCAGTACCGGTTTTTTTTTTTTTTGGCGTTTTCCCTACAAGGCGTTTCACGGTGAGATGGGACGTATACTCTAGACTCGTAGGCAACGTGCAAACTCCCCAGGGCCGAGACGTGCCTAAGGAAGTAGAAGGGAAGGGGGGGTACAATTATCATGACAGGAGCTTCGGCACAACGACGAGCATCCTTTCGTGAGTTGTCTTGCGCATGTTAGGGAGGAAGGGGGGGAGGGCTTCACCGGAAGGACGGCAGCAGAACGCCTCATCCCGGTGGCGTTTTATTATATTTATTTTATATTTATTTCTTATTTCTTATTTTTCGTTTCTTTACCTACCACTTCGTCGATGAGGCACTACCACGAGGGGACCAGGGACCATGAGAATGTTCAATTTATGAGCGATGCGTTTTGATTATGCCACACAGCTTCTTGACGCAAAAGCGTCCTCTGCAATACGAATCATTGGCTTTGCTACTGCATTTTCACTGACCAGCCTTGTTCTCGAGACATTGTCTAGGTCAGAAACGTCAGCGTGCGTGCGATTGCAAGGAAAGAAAAAAAATTGGTTGGATGAAATAGAAGAAAAAAAATAAAAATAAAAAAGCAAAAAGCAAAAAGCAGAAAGCGAAGCGGCCCAAAAAAGGGCGAAGCATAGCCACTCGTTGACTTGGTAGGCTGACGCGGCCTCGACCAGTCCTTTTTTTTTTGTTCGTTTTCTCGATTTTGTCTTGGCCCCAAAATCCTTCATTCGCCTTTTTTTCGACACTGCACGCCTTTTGTTACATTTCTGCTGGGCGCACGCCGGAGGCCGCACAAGAAGGATTTTGCTTTCGTTCAACATTGACGACGGACGGAGATGCACCTCAACAGGGTTGGTCAGCGGTCCGTAAGAGCGCTCTGTCAGTCCGGTACGAAGGGAAAGGCAGGAAACGAGAAAGAAAGACGATGTGCTAACCAGGCAAAGGACGACGAGGAGGCAACATGCATCATGGAGACCGGCACTCGGCCGGAGTCGTACATGAAAAAAGAACAGAATCAAAGATGTCTGCTGCAACAGATAAAATTCTGAAGCAACAATTCTAGCCATAGGAAAAATATTCAGATCAAAGCGTTCCTCTCTCTTCTCCTTGCGTCACCCGTTATTCTTCTATCAGGTAACGTTCTAGTTGTTGTTGTTGTTGTTGTTGTTGTTGTTGTTGTTGTTGGCTTTTCTTTTTTCCCTTCAGGTTACAAAGCCCGACTCTTGCGTTGCGCCACGGGTTTTTGCGCGCCTCACGCACAACAGTTGCACATGGTCAGGTAATTTCTCGACGAAATCAGATGTTTTTCATCCATGTTCATGGCTGTTCTGCCGTTCTGATGTTCTGATGTGGTCTTCGGCGCCGTCGTATGGTGTTTTGTGCGTTTGAACGTAGGGCAGAAAGGGGGAAACGGTTGCAACGACGTCCATTGAACACGATTTCCTTGTTCGATGAACGCGTTTCTTTTTCGTTCCCGTTCGGTGTGCACCTGTAAAACCTTGTACACGGAGGAGGCCGTCCACGTAAATCTTGTTTTTCAAAAGCTGTTTGGCTCTTTTTCTTTTTTTTTATGCCCGGGCGGTGGGACAAGAAATGGAATTTCAAAGAAACAAAAGAAAATCAAGCAATTCTTTTGTAAAGTATTTTCGGTGGATTCCGAGCCAGTAGAAATACGAATATATATAAAACATCTGAAGTTGTCGTACATGCCGCGTTACTCTGTTGATTTTTCCCCCCCTTTTTTCCTTTAGTTTTCACCGGTCAGCTCTTCGATTGGCTTTGTAAACATCTTCCGTCTTTTCTGATGAACACTTTGATTTGATTTCCTAATTAGCTTCATTTTCATCATTTTCCAAATTCGAGTTTGACGTCTTTTCGAGTTGAAGGGATGCTTCCCTAAAGACCGCGTCCTACGCTTACAGGCAGACAAGAAAACAATAGTTCTAGGTTCAAGGAGAAGACTCGTGCTATTCGAAAGGTGCTTCGTTTAGGATTGTCTTCTCCGTTTTGTTCAAGGTGGTATTTCGGCAGTCCAGGCAACAATGTTCACGTATCATTTTGTCCTTGTTTCCATTCGCGTGTCTGGTAGTTGAACTCTCTTTGAAAAGGAGTTGAAACACGCTCTTGACAGAACTAAACTTCAACATATAATTTTATCAAAAATAAAAAACCACAGGACATAATGGATTTTCCGTACCCGTGAATCTCCTTGTCTGTTGAACCCAACCCTCCTTCACAGTCCACACACCACCCCTACCCCTGCACTACCTACGCTGCCAGCTGGTCCCGGATGCCCTCAACTACGCCGCGCCGCATGCCCTTGCCCTTGCGGCCGCCGCCCTTGCCCTTGCCCCCCGTCATCACCGTCATCGTGTGCACGTACCGCAGCTTGCCCCCCTCCACGCGGAACTCGTGGCTGTCCGGCAGGTCCGCAAACGCCATCATCACGTCCACGGCGCCCACCGTCTCGTCGATCACGTACCGCCGCTGCGTCAGGCTCACGCCGCTCGGAATGCCCACGTTGCAGCTGTCGTGGGGCCCGCCGTTGCCCGTGTACGACCCGCCCTCGAGCCGCGCGCACGGCGTGCCCCAGGGCACCACCACGCTCTTGTTGCTGAAGACGTCGCAGTACGCGTCGGCCGCCGCCTGGATGACGGCGCGCGTGTCGCGCTGCGCGGCGGGGATGGGCCCCCAGTCCTCGCGGCTGGCCCAGTAGAGCGTGCCCGTGGCGTTGAAGAGCCAGTCGCCCGCCGACGTGTGGATGGCGTCGATGCGGGCGATGCGGGGCCCCGTCCAGAACATCTGCACGCCGACGATGGTGGGCTTGGGCGCCGAGGCGGCGATGAACTCGGTGTACGTGGCGCACTGCGTGGTGTCGAGGGAGCTGCGGTTGTGGTCGGGCTTCAGGGGCGCGGCCAGGATGCCGCTGGCCAACGTGGCGGGCTGGCGGTTCTCGGTGTAGGCGAGGTCGGCGGCGACGGGCGTGAGCAGGGCCGGGTTGCCGGCGGTGAGGGCCGCGACGAGGCTGTCGGCGGCGGTCTGGAGGTCGGCGCGGGTGCAGTTGGCGGCGGCCGCCGTGCTGCCGAGGGTGGCCAGAACGCCGAGGCCGAGGCCGAGGGCACGAAGCGAAGAGCGAGGTAACAACACCATGTTTGCGATTCGGAACTCCGGAGAAAGCGGGTGGTTCTAAATGATGACAACGCAGTCGAGAGACAGCTTGCTTTCAACAGAAGACGAAGGAAAAGCACCAAGGTCAAGATATCACCGTTCATCGACGGGCGCGGGTGGGGAAATAAAAAAACAAAATGCACGTCTATATAAAAAGAACCGACATAAACAGGCACATATATCCCATTGTATAATTCTTTTCATCCGTCACCCGGTTTAATTTCGATCTGTCGGCATGGCCATTCCGCGGTGGCCAGTTGTGGATATGGCTAAGATGGGCTTGGGGCCAGTCGTACAATACGGTTTTCATGTCAGGTTCCTTGCTGGTCAATAGAGTGTATTTTTGTCTACTTTGTCCCGGGAAAGATCAAGCCGTGTTCAGCCTTCACAGACCCGGCACTGATGAAGGTGGTTACGAATGGCTGCTTGCCACGGGCAGTTTTCACGACGTCGAGCAAGACCGTGAAAGGTTACTGACCTTCAAAAAATGCCACAGCCACATGCATACTGAGAGTCGAGGTACTTGGCTCTGTAGGTAAACTGTAAGCGAGAAAAAGCCATGTATATCCCGGCACATCGACAATCTACTCCGACGTAAGAGGTGGCGTTCATGGTGTGAAGGATAAACATCACGGCCAGATGCAGCCTTGTCCACTTCAGGTCGACCCGGCAGAGACAAGGAAGTATGCAACTTTCAAAATGAGAATGAATCGTTTTGTTGAAGGTTGAAGAGTCTTATAATAATGAAGGCAAATGAGTTGCTGGCCAAAAAATATAAAAAGTTTGGTGACGAGAGATTACTAGTTTGAGGTCAGTTAAATGGCGACGACATGTCATGAGATAAATTTGTGACTTGACAATATTCTTCTAGTAAATTTTATTGCCTTGGAACACGTCTCTGCTCTCAAGGTGCAGCGCCCCAGTCGCATCGTCCGAGGTTGAGGCTTTGAAGTCCATTCATCCGAGGACGTCGATCATCGCGTCACATCCCCGTTATCACAACCCCCATTGTCATATCACTTTTGTGTGTGTGTGAACGAAACAGCGTGCAGCGCATAAACACAAGGACGATCCGGGACATTCCCTATGCGACGTTTGTCGCTTTCAGCCTCTTTCTGCACCGTTTGTTGCGTCACGAGCGGCCGCGATGAAACGGCGCGAACAGCCCAGTGGCGAAGAACGGGAGGAGAACGAAGCAGAGACACACAACAGCTGGCGCAATGGTATAGAAGTGCCGGGCGCCCGGGTGCTGGGTCAGAGCTGGGTTGACAGTCTCATCTTGTTGTGAAGTTTTGCTGCATGCGAAAATTGCCTGTCGTGCATACCGTCACCCTCAAGTCCTTGACGCTGAGAAAAGAAAGGCTTTGTCGCGTCCCGTGTTATCTGCTTTTTGCGGCTTTTGTTGTCGTTCCTATTTTCTTGTCCATATCATCATGTCGCGAGCGTACGCTCCGGGCGCCTCTGCGGGCCCGTCGTTTGCTCGCCCGCTCGCCAGCCGGCCCTCTGCCCGGATGCTGCCGACCACCGCTGCCGCCGCCGTCGCCGCCTCGGCACCAGCGTCCACGTCCGTGTCCGCATCCGCGGCCACCCATCGTCTCCCGTCCTCCTCCACCCCGTCCCTCGGCGAGCACTCCGCCACCGACGCGTCCGCGCGCAGCGAGCGCTCCGTCGTGGCGGCCACGGCGGCGGCCGTGGCCGCGGGGGCGTCCTCCGTCTGGAAGCGGCTGGG
>AZHD01000011.1:644513-719289 GCA_001636815.1 Niveomyces insectorum RCEF 264
CCGACGGCGACGACGACGGCCGCCGCCGTCGCCGCCGCCGCCGCTGCCGCCACGCCACCGCCAGCACGCGTCGCAGACGACACGGCCACCCAGGCGAGCATACACGTCCGGACCACGCCGGACGTCCCAGACGCCGCGTCGAAGCGGGCCAAGGCCATGTACGCGCAGCTGCTGGCGTGGCAGGCGCTCGCTGCGACGCCTGTGCCGTCGTCATCGTCGTCGTCGTCTTCATCCTCTTCCTCCCATTTGGACCGCGCGCCAGTCGCGTCGTCCGTAGCGGGAGTCTGCGCCGCGGACGCGCCGCCTCAAAAAGCGCGCTCGCCGGCCGTCGCGGCACCGGCGTCGCCGTTACGGTCCGCCTCAGCATCAGCGCCCATATCCACCACATCGTCCCGTCGGTCGTACGTGCCCCAGTTTGCGGCCTCGTCCCAGCTGATTCTGGACCGCTTGTGCGGCGACGACGGGGCCGCGGGCTCGCGCAGCTCGGGCAGCGCGTCGCCCGCGCCGTACGGGGAGACGCCGTCAACAACACCACAGCAGCAACGGCCACACAGTCCGCCCACCGGCGGCACCCGGACCATACCCATGCCATCGTTGGTGTCGGTGTCGGTAGGCGGGCGGCCGACGGCAGGAACGGAGGTAAGCGGGAAGCGGAAACGCGATGGCGACGGCGACGGTGCCGACGGGTTCCGTCCCGTTGCATCGTCGTCTTCGCCATCGTCTGGGCCCATGCCGCCCGTCCGCTGCCGGGGCTGCGGCGGGACCTGGTACGAGCTGAACCATAGGTCCATGGTTGAAAACGGCGCCGCTGGGTCGGCCGTCGTGGCCTACGCACGCTCCCCCGAAGACGGATGGTGCACACGGTGCAACAGAAGCAACAACAGCAACAACAGCAACAACAACAACAGCAACAATGACAACACGTCTGGACGGCCGGTGGTCGCCAAGCGCATCCGCATCGTGACCAGCAGCAACCGCAGCGTGCGGCACATCCCGGGTGACGGCGTCGGCCCAAGCGTCGACCCAAGCGTCGGCCACAACGGCACCGCCGCCAACAACACGACCGCACCCAATGCGCAGCCGGCAGACCTGCCCGGAGACACCACCGTCGACAGCGACGTGCCGAGCCTCAAGCGCACCCTGCATCTCGGCCCACCGCGGCCCCCTCCCTTTGCGGGACGCGGCGACCAGCCGTATTGTCCGGACACCCGGCGCGTCAGTTGGGTCGACCGCACAGCGGGGCAGGTACGTTGTCGTCTGGTGTTCAGCCTTTTTTTTTCTTTTTTTTTTTTTGGTTTTGGGTGGGACAGCACCGCTAACCCGGACAGAAACGTGCCTACTTGGCGAGCCTACCCAAGGACGAGCTGGCGCACCTGCTCCTGCTCAGCACGGAGTTGCACCCAGACCTGCCCATCTTCCCGCCGGACGACCACTACGACGAGCACTTTCGGCTCGACGCGGCGGCGCAGCCACCGCCGCCGCCGCCGGGCAAAACGACCACAACCACGACAACGACGACCACGACCACGACGACCCAGACGCGGACGACCAACAACGAAGCAGTTGAGATTGAGGATTTCACACCACCACCGACGGAAACGGAAACGGAAACGGAAACGGTACCGGCACTGGCACCGGCACCGGCACCAGCGGCGTACCGGAACGGCATCATCAACTCCATCCGCAAGTCCGGTTCCGGCGCCAACGTCGGCGTCAACGGCCACCGGCTCCTCCTTCCCAGCGGCGGCAATGGCCCCGTGAATGGCAATGCGAGCGGCAACAGCAGCAGCGGCAGCGGCGGTACGGCGCGCCGGAGCGGCTTCAGCGGCGGCATGCATGGGAGCAGCAGTGGCGGTAGCAAGAACCTGCGCCACGTCGACCACACATCTGATGCTGTCGCCGTCGGGACCGCCACCGGTCCAGGTGACGGCACCGCGTCCAAATCGTCGCTCGCCGCCGCGGAGGACCCGTTGTACGGCATCTTTGCGGCGACGAGCATCGACCCGGACGAAGAGGATCCCACGGGCCTCATGGCCGGGTGGCCGCGGCCCGGGCGGGGCCTGTACGCGCAGCTGCCGCCGGATGGCGAGGACGACGCGTTGCTAGTGGACCCAGCGGACAGCGTCGCGTTCAGTTCAGTGGTGTACGACGGGCACGGGCGGAAAATCCGGGAGAACGGGCAGGCGGTGCTCATGGTGCGGTGACGGCGACGGTGACGGTGACGGGCGTCCTTGGATAGCATTGCTGTTTCTGGATTTGTGCCTCGTCTAGACGAGAACTGTTGTTTTCCTTGTTTTGTTTTTGTTTTTTGTCTTTTTTTTCATGTATTGATATCCCACAAACCTAGCGGCGACACACAGGGTGTTTTTTTTTGATATGATCTTTGGGCCACGGACACACACATATATGTACACAAAAGCTGGGTTGTTGACTCGTTCCAAACAGCGAGATGACAACCTCCTTGGGAATTTTAGATGGGTTTTCACGAACGCCGGTTAGGTTGGACTGCTCGCTATACGGAAGATTGCTCTGCAAAGCATTCTTGTTCGAGAAGCAATAACTAGAACAAAACATCAAAGTATATTGGCAATTTGCATGGGACGCCGTGATGATCCCCAGTACCCCGTCAAGCCGTGATGACAACGCCAGAACCCATACTTCAGTAATCTCCACCTAGTTTTCCATCCCGGTCATTCTACAACAGCAGATCAGCCAACTGATAAAACCCATTGAATTGGGCGAGCCATTTCTTGGCTTCAAGTTCGTGATGCAACGCCAACTGCTGTGACCGGCGGTCGGGTTATGGGCTGCGTCTGTGGTGTGGTGAGGGCTGCGGATTCAGCGCTGTTGCTGTGTGTTATTGTTGTTGCTGTCGTTGTCGACGTGGTGTCGTCGTGCTTGGTGTCCGACAGCCGCTCGTGTAGAGCAATGGTTTCTGTCTGCAGGGCCACCACCCGGGTGTCCCCTTGTTCCACGTCAGGGGGTTGCTGTCGTCGCTGTCGTCGCTGCTGTTGTGGTGGTGGTGGCGGTGGTAGTGGTGGCGGAGAACGCGGACGTTGTTCGGTGCTCCCTTGTTGCCGGCGCCCGAACCAGCGCTGCCAAAACGGGGCGGCTGCTGCTTGCGCGCCGGGCGTGCTACTGGTGGGCTGCCGGCGCTGCACGGACTGCCACCGCCGGCGCACGACGCTTCCGTACGCGCCCAGGGTGCGGCCGAACCGGTGGCGGTGCAGCGCCGTGTTAAGCAGGTTCCACACGCCAATCATCCACAGAAACAGGTAGACCACGGGGCCCGAAAACCCGGGCGTCAGGCCCCAGAACGCATACCGTCGGGGAAAGACGCTGCCCATGCCGACATACACCATGAACAGGGCCAGGTAGCCGATGCCGAGCGCCAGGCGCACCAGGAGGGCCCAGCCGGGGTGGTCGCAGGCGATGCGCCAGATCGTGTATTGGTCGAGGAGGATGTCAAACGAGAGCAGGGCGATTAATGTCACCGCTTGTGGTCTATCACCAAAGAGGAGGAGAGTGTCGGGGTCAGTAACAACCAGGGCCAAAGCTCTCTACCTCTACCCGTCATGCACAAACATACTCGGTGTGTTGGTACCAACGGCCGCGGCGCTCCGCGCGCTCCAAGAAGACGGCCATGATGATGAGAAGCAGCAGACACGCAACAAAGTGCAGCACGGCGTTGACGGCGCGCATGGCGACGCGGAGGGCGGTTAGGTTGGGGTCGTTGTCGTCGTCGTCGTCGTCGAGGTACGCGGCGTCTTCGTAGAGAGAGGTGGCGGGCGTGTACTCGTCGTGCATGGGCGTCTCGGCGAGGCGCGCGACGCCTTCCTCGCTCTGCCTCTGGCTTGTCGCGGACTGCGGCGGCAGCCTCGGTGCCACGGTGGTGTCGGTGACATTCTGGCGAAGTCGGACCATTTTCCGAGGCCGTCTGTAGAAAAGAAATAAGAGGTGTACAAATCGCCAGGGGGAAGAGTCCCCAATCACGATCGTTGCGGCCCTTGAGTCACATTCCCGACGTTTTTTTTTTTTTTTTTTTTTTTTTTTGTTTCTGTTTGTTGTTTGTCGTCTTCAACTCGATTTGTCTTGTCTTTTCAAAAAAATTATTTCACGTAGAGATGTCGATGCAACAAATGAGGATGAACTTTCTCGTCCCGTCGTGAGTTATGGATGCAAACAAACTTGACGTGCTCTTTTTGACGAACCGTTTGCTGGTATTCCCGGTCGACGCATTGGTCTACCGGGTGCGAATGTTTCATGTAAGGCGTACAAACACGAGGGCGTACAGAAAGTGCCAGCAGGGGGTTTGCATAATAGGCGGGCAAAAATGAAGCATCCCAGAATCGAAAAAATACGGCCGAATTCGCTCAAAGGCACGTTGGCCCGCCAGAAGAGAACGTTTGGACGCTGGGGGAGAACCTCTGATGAGTTAGTTCGCTTCGTATAGCTTTTCGTCCTGAAGACTGCCCAAAGACGAAACAAAACGTGGACAGCCAGGGATAAAAGAAGAAACATGCGACGAGTACAGAGACGACAGACATGAGAACGAGGGGACAGCGCCTAGAAGAACCGTACGGTTGAAGGGAAGTATGTATCTTGTACCTCTTGGAATTACTGGGGACTTCTCGATCAACCAGCGCAAAACTCCGTGGTGTAGAGTAACAGCGCAAGCTGGCGTGTGCCGGGCAATATATTTGCTTCGTCCTTGAAACCCCGGCACGGTTAAATGGGACGCAAAAAGAACGCGGGAAAGGAAAGAAGATTGACAACAGGGCTAGGCCCCGAGAGACTCGTTGTGAAGATGAACCGAAAAAGTTGGGCTGATATAATATAGGTGGATGTTGAAGACATAAGGATACGAGGCCATGTTCAAGATGCGTAAATTCTCTGCAACATCCACAACATGGCGTCTTCAACGGTAAGTGCTTGCAACGCTGTGACCAGAGGGAGAAAGAGCCGAGGCGGCGTTCGGCGAGGGTAAGCACGTCTAAAAGCAGACTCGGACATGACCACGAAGAAGGAGCCTTTGGCGTTGCAACCCGCACGGCCGATGCGTAGTTTCCAAGTCACGACAGGTGAGGTAAAAAAAAGGGGACAGTCTGGCCCGGTCCGGTCCAGCTCGCCGCTTTGAAATCAGAAAACATCGCGTATAGGTCCTCGTAGTGTCATCCATCGAGACATATATCCATACACATCAGGGAGCACCTCAAAAACTCAAACGACAACATTCCTCCTCAACTTGGCTCAGACTTGCCTTTACTTCGTCACGGGCCTTGGACGATCCTCGAGCGGCAGAACGGGGCAGCGCGCGCTGGCCGGCAGGGGTTACTGCGCCTTGAGGCAAGCAGAAACAAAAGCACAAGCGACCAACAACCGCACTGCAGACCGTTCATGTCCAACGAACCTCGGAAGTATCTGGTCATCATCACCGCCAGTCGTTTTTTTTTTTTTTTTTTCCTGATCCCTGAACACAGCCGTCTCGCCGGAGCTCACGAAACGACGGCGGTCCCTTTGACGCGCCCGCTCTCCATTTTTGCCGTCCGGGCGCCGAACTGGATCTGCCATGGCGGTCAGCTGTCTGCTTCCACTCGTTGGAAGGCGAATAAAGATCACAAAGCCCTCGCAGCCAAAAGAAAACCCACCGCGCGCTTCTTCTCCCGGGCGACGCCGTCCAGGCCCAGGGACAGGGCAGCCAGACGCAGCACGCGCTTCGCCGGCTCGACGCCGTCGTCTTCGCCGCCCTCCGGTTGCGCAAAATCGCACTTGGCCCACGCCGGTTGCGCCATGGCCCACCGCACCACCGCCTCGTCGAGGTACGGAAACCGCACCTCCTTGCCCCAGTGCGCCATCACGCGGTCGTCGCGGCCCAGGTTCCGCGCACCCAGGCGCGCTACGTCGAGCAGCAGCTCCGCGGCGAGCCCTGCATACCCTTGCCGCGCAAAGGCGACGCCGTGGCGGCCGTAGCCGCCAAACAGCTCGTCGGCGCCGAGCCCGGACAGGAGCACGCGCGCCGGCGTGGTGACGCAGGCGGTCGGAGTCGGAGGCCCGTCCGCGGCGGTGGTCGCCGAGGCCACACCCACCCCGCGCGCCGCAAAGTACAGCGCCGACGCGATCGACAGGTCCATCTCGGTGTTGTGGGGGTGCATCAACGACAGAATCTCCGGCCGGTGGGCCACGGTCTCGGCGTAGGGAACGTTTACCTGGAGAGCGTCAGCATGGGCCCATGTCTCTTAGGAAGGAGTCAGAACGCAGCAGCATCCATCCACCCCTACCGCAAGGAAGCGCCATGCCCGGTCGGGGCAGACGCGCTGCAGCTCGGCAAAGGACTTTCTCCCGGTGACGCGGTCCGGACACGCCTCGTACACGTCGGTGACGCTGGCGCCCAGGTGGGCGGCTACGCGGGGGTTTTCAAACGCGACGTTGATCAGATCCATGCCCTGCGCGGGCGGCAGCAGATCGTGGCTCATCCGCGCCAGCACCGTGCAGTCCAGCCCGCCGGAAAACAGGACGGCGATGCGCGTGTCTGTGGTGCCTGTCGCTGCATTATCAAGCGGCGGAGGCCTTGGGACATGGAGAACGCGCAGGCGAAGAGACGCGGCCAGTTCATCAAGCAGCTGCTGCACGGACGGGGACTCTGCGCACAGTACACCGCCGGCCTCGGGCGACGGCTCCGTCGACGTGTTGAACGGGCCAATGCCCAGCACCTGCCAGAGGTAAGTCTCGCTACACAGACAGCAGGGAAGAACACAATGCACGAGGCAACGGAGAACTATCTCGTTGCTTTCAGAGGCACAGTCGGTTGCAACTCACAACCGAAGCGTCGTCGACACCGTCGTCTGCCCAGGAAAAGCGCGTAATCCCTCCGGTCGTCGACAGGAGCCCGTCGGGCGCAACAACCACCGGTTGCGCCAGGTCCATCATGTAGATGCCGTCGGCGTCGACTTCGGCCCACTGCGCGCCGTCGTCGGCGGGCCCGGCGACACTTGACAGAGCCAGGAGCTGCCGAGCTTTTCCGCTGCTGCTGCTGTTGCCACCACTGCGCTGCAGCAGCAGCGATCGCCGGCCCAGGCGGTCGCGGCCAAAGTACACGCAGCCGGCCGGTCGGTCGTAGTAGATCAACGCAAACGGGCCCTCAATGGACCGCAGCACCGCCAGGACGGCAGCATTCTTGCCTTCGCAGCGGTCGTGGTCGTCGCGCTGCTGTACGGAGGCACGCGTCAGCCGCGCAAACACGGCCTCGCCGTCGTTACCGGCCACAGGGGTGCCGCCAAGCTTCCACGCCTCGCCGTTCCAGCAGAGCAGCGCACCCGACGCGGCGTCTGCAAACGGCTGTTCTGTCACGCCGGAGCCGCGCAGGGAAAGCACTGTCGCGGTGAGTTCCAAGCGAAGGCGCTGGCCGGCCGGGCCGTCGCGTTCGGCGACAACACGACCGAGGTGGTCCGGACCCCGGCGGCAGAGCCGGCTTCGGTAGCGACGCAGTCCATCGTCAGACGGATTGGCCGAGTAGTCGGCGTCTACGCGTGTGTCTTTTGCAACGACCGAAATGACCGCATGGATGCCGCACATCCTACGAAAGCAGGGCGTTGTGTGGAAGGTGAGATAGCAATGGCGTATGTCTGGTGGGAGGTTGAGAGAAGCAGAAAGCGCGTGCCGGCGCCAGTGTGCTCTTTGCGATCGGGTCGGGTTGATGACTAATCACGAGGACAATCGGTTCGAAGGACGGGTCATCACGCAGCCAGATCTGGAAGGACAAATGGAAGACGAAAAAAAAGTCTCATTTTATTATACGTTTGTAGAAAAAAGTAAAATCATTTACTTTTATGATGCCAAAAAAACGTGAGCGTTTTGAGCAAAAACAGACGGAGAAAAAAGATAAAAAAAACAAGTCGATAATAGCAACTCCTCGTTTCGATCAAGGGACCTCCGGGTTATGAGCCCGGCGCGCTTCCGCTGCGCCAAGTTGCTTACTTGGAATTTGTTGAAGAACTTTAGCTTATCTCCGGATATAAAGCCACGCAGGAACGACCCACAAACAGGTGTTCACACTACCTGACTACCACTCGTTTTCTTCTTCCTTCTTTTGTTTAGTTCTCATATACCGTCTTAGGCTCGAAGGTCTTTGTTAATTCTCGCCTTGCCTTGCCTATGAGTCATCTGTCGCCGCGTCTCTTGAATTGTCATTGAAATAAAAGGCACGCCAAAAAAATAAATAAACAAAAATAAAATAAAACTCTTTTCTGTGATATCTTACATTATTTTGAAGAAGAAAGAAACTTTTATTCTTCAGCAAGATTCCATTCGATCCGTACTCTCTTGGTCTCCAGGACATGGCCCGTCTGCTGTCTGTACTGCCTCTCGATATATTCTCCTATCCCCATTGCCAACGTCAAGGACACGGGACGGGCCGCTTTTTGGGAAAAGCTTCTTTTCTTCTTCCAACGTTCCAGTGCGTCTCGCTCGTCGTTTTCGCTTTTTGAAACGGACTTGCCAGTACCTCTGAAGTCAGTAGAGAAACAACGGGCCATTCGATGCTTTGCCTTCCCGCCGTGTACGGGCTGCTTCACTGGCCCGCACCAAGCAGGTGTAGGATGTTGCCGTGTTTTTATTGCGTACTACCGCATTGAGTGCGTGTGCAAGGTAGTTGCTGTTGTGCTACAAAAACAGCAACCAGAGCCTCTAATGTACCGTGCTTCACTACGTCGACGACCGGCAGGTGAAGAAGACCGTTTCACAGACACGCATTCCTTGACAACTCATGTCGTATCATCGCCACTTCCGTTGACTCTGAGTCTGGACCACACTGCCGGTCTTCTTTCTGACTCCACGATCTGCCGAGCTCTGCTAAGACGGCGCTACGCAGACCGCGCGCAGTAGCGGTCTTGTCGTTTGAGGTTCGCGCTCGTGCGGAGGCGTGGCGGACCGGACCACATGGGACGCCGCCGCCAGACAGTCCCTACTCTGTATTTTTGTCGTTCAAAACGGGTAAGGCTGGGGTGTTATTGTCCATCCCAACGTGGCATCCCTAACCCCTAATGTGGCTGTCTTGCAGGTCAAAGCGTGGGTACTTTTGTTTGATTTATGGATTACGGTAGGTTATTACGACGGATGCGGACGGACAGTGCAGGGAGAAGCTCGTTGTTTTCTGACGAGACCAGAGCTGATGCTCTCCCTTGTATAGCTCGTTTATCCATACGACCTCATTCGTCCACTTTTATATCCCATACCGATCATGATTCGAGTTCGGACCGTGTACTCACTTCTAGGGGAACGGCTGGTTTATAAACTAAAAACTGACAATACATGTTTGAATCAAAGAACCAGCTATGGCAGCTACATAGTTGAGACCTTTTCTTTTTCTTAGACATTCTTCCTCTCTTTCAATCTCCACACAACTTTCCTCCTTGGCAGGCTTCGACTCTGGGGTAGCGTTACCCCATGCTGCTAAAGTGCGGAGTCCCGGGGGGGAGGGAGCACGCGATGCGACCTTATCCGTCGTTGTCGCCGTGGTTTGGCAGGCGAACCAACAACTGCCGAGCCCCGTCCAGGCAGTGGTGAAGGCAACCCCGCTGGTAAGATGCCTCCGACTACGGGTTTCTGCAAGCATCGACTGCACGTTCGACCCAGGACGTCTGCGCCGTGGGTCCTCCCGGTGCGCATTCGTGGTGTCTTCTTGTTTGTTTTTGCCCTTTTTGGCAGGATTTGACGATGCTTGGTCATGGTCCAAGTCATGGTGTCTTTGGAACCAGACCGCAAAAGTCATACATAGCCACGAGGGTCGTTCGTATGGACGGTGCACCTTTTTTTGCGGTGGAAGCGGGCGTCTTGGTCCCATTTCACGGGCTCCCTCGAGCACGTCCTAGCTTTTTTTATCTTCTTATATGCGGTTAATAAGTACACCGGGTTTGTATAAATAGCTGTATTCTTCCGCAGGTTGTACCGTTGCATCACGCTCGGGTTGGCCTTTTTTTCCCTATCTTTCTATTAACCGTTCTTCCGCTTTCTTTTTTTTTGTACTCACAGCATCGCATCAACTTACACGTCTGCGATGGCGTCGACCGACAAGCCCGGCTCGCCGCAGCTGGAAATCCAGGCCAGCGACGCCGTCCACAACGAACACGCGCCACAGCATCATCACCACCATCACCATGTGCCGGAGCTCGACATTGTGCCCCTCGAAGAGGAGGCTGTTAGCGGTGCGGTGCACATCAACCTGAGTTGGCGGTCCTGGGTATGTGGAAGGCAAACCGATGAATAGTGCATCGCCAAAAACAAAAAAAAACATGCTGACAGTCGTCGTCTTCTAGCTGGTCGTCTTTGTGACGTGCTTTGCGTATGTCGTCACCTTCTTTTGTTCTTTTGGCTATGTGGCGGGTTGCTATCCCCCAAGGCGACAATTTCCTGATTCCTTTCTCTTCCCTCCAGCATCATGGCCCAGGTGTTGGTCGTCGTCGCCGCCAGCTCCGTCATCGCGTTCATCGTCCGCGACCTCGGCGAGGCCCCCATCTCCGGCTGGATCATCCAGGGCCCCCTGCTCATGCAGAGCGTGCTGTCGCCCATCGTGGGCCGCCTGTCCGACGTGCTCGACCGCAAGTACCTCGCGTCCGTGCCGCCCCTGATCGCCTTTGTCGGCGCCGTCATCTCGGCCAAGGCCACCTCCATGGCCATGCTCATCGGCGGCGGCGTCCTCATCGGCACCACCTTGTCGACCATTGCCATCGTGCAGTCCATCCCATCCGAGGTGCTGCCGCTCAAGTACCGCGCGCTGGCCAACGGGTTTGCTTACCTGGCGGGTGCCATTGGTGGGACGTAGGTTTTTTTTGTCCTTCTTTCTTTCTTTTTTTTTTTTTTTCTTGTTCCTTCTTTTTTTTAAAACCTCCACTCATTCCACAGTGTCGGTGGCTTGGGCGCGGGCGCCCTCACCAACGTCGACTCCGGCGGCTGGCGGTACATTTTCTGGCTGCAGGCCGCCCTGCACGGCGCCACAGCGCTGGGCCTGCTGCTCTTCTACTGGCCGGCCAAGACCCACGACTACCCGCCGATGACCGCGTGGTCGTACGTCTGGGCCTGCGACCCCGTCGGCTCGACCCTGTTCGTAGCCAGCGCCACGCTGATGCTGCTGGCCCTCGACTGGGCTGGCGGCGCCTATGCCTGGTCCGACGCCCACGTCGCCGCGCCGCTCTCCGTCGGTCTGGTGCTGCTCGTCCTGTTTGCGTTGTATGGTGAGTGTTCCCGATTCTCTTCTTCTATAGCTGCCAGACAAATGACTAACACACTCTCCCCAGAATGGAAGGGTCGGTCCGACGGCCTCGTGGCCCACGTCTTCTTCCGGCAAAACGCCAACTTTGCCCTGTCCGTCTTCGCCTTTGCCGTCGAGGGCTGGATCTTTTACAGCGCCATCAACACCATCGTTCCCCAGATCGTGCTCAATCTCGGCTTCCAGACCAACGCCTGGCGTATCTCCATCCGCCAGCTCGCCTACGGCCTGCCCGCCCTCGGCGCCTCGATCCCCGTCACCCTCTACGCCACCTACATGAAGGACCTCAAGACGCCGCTGATCGTCACCTTTGGCGTGTTTCTCGTCGTCACCATCTGCTACTCGACGCTCAAACCCTCGTGGAACGGGCCCCAGATCGGCTTCAGCGTCCTGTCCGGCATCGGCCAGTCCGGCCCGCTGACCCTGCTCGTTGCCTGCGTGCAGTTCACCGCGCCCCACGCGTACCTGTCGACGGCCACGGGGCTCGCGTTCTCGGCGCGCGCCATTGGCGGCGCGTTCGGGTCGGCCGTGCTCAACGCCATCATCAACGGCTACCTCAACGGGCACTACGACGGCGCCGTGACGGCGGCCGCCACGCAGGCGGGGCTGCCCGCGGCGAGCGTGCCGGCGCTCCTCAAGGCGCTCGCGAGCGCGGCCGTGTGGACGGCGGCCGTGACGGCGAGCCGCGCCCAGTACGCGCACGCGTACCGGCTGGGCTGGGCGAGCATCATCCCGTTTGTGGTCCTGGGCATGGTGTGCATTGTGTTTATGCGCGGCGTGAGCGAGCTCATGACCGAAAAGGTCGAGGCCACGGTGGAGAAGGTGGACGCGTCCGAGGAGACGGGGTCAGAGAAGAAATAGAGAGGGCGGAGCAGAAACAATGCGGGATGGCCAAGAGTCATAAACGATGATCACAGCTCGTTGGATACGTACATACATGGGTAGTTTAGCTAGACAACAAACATTCTCCTGGCACATTCAAAACAATTCCACCAATCGAGCCGCTTACAGAGTTCATTTGAACCTCAGAAACTATTACGCCAATCGATGGGAGTTGGATGGTGAAGAAAAAGAAGAGGAACAGGAAGAGACCAAAGACCCAGTCCAACTGGTAGCCCGACAAGGACATTGGGAAGAAGGACGTCCGCCCAGGGTCGACATTCTGGGTTTACTCTGAGCCTTCGCCTCCCACCCTCCTCTCTGCGTCGTGCCCACCACCTCGCCGACCACCCCCGTCCGTGCTGTGCCAACTGTTGTCCTTCTATTAGACGAATTCATGCGGGCCCTTCCGAGGTACCTCTCCATGTGTGCGAAATATAGGGAGGACGGCCGTAGCCGCCGCACTTGCTTGTGACTTTCCCTAACGAACAACGAAGTCGCCTTTTTGCAGTCTGTGAATTGCATGGTGCCCTATCATCCAATTGTCGCAGGGCTGAAAAACACTGACGGCCAAATCCCGTTCCGCTCGGGGCTGCTGCCTAGTTGAAGCACCCTCTACGTGCCAAATATGACGTCTGCTGCCTAAGGAGCTCACGCAAAAAAAAAAAAAAAAAAAAAAAAAAAAAAAAAAAACGCTAGGGCCGTGATGTTGGGCCGCTTTTCACAATGGGTGATAATGTGATGTCTCCTGTTTCTTTTTCACAGTACACTGGTCTCAAGTCGAAGGTCATGACGGATAAAGCGTGTTGAGTCTTTGCGAAGTAGCCTCTGCAGAGAAAAAAACAAGTCAATAGTAATAATACTTCTGTGATGATTGGTATAAAGTCCGTCGTAAAACCCTTTCATATCTTTTTTAAATTTCTCTGTCCCTTGTCTCTCTTACACAGAGTGTGAACCATCCGCTATTTACTTGTAGAAAAAGAAAACAAACACAGACAAAATGGTGGACATCCTCTCAGCCCTGACTGCACCCAACCCCAAAATCAAAAACCACCGCTTGAAACCTGGCCCGAACACCATTACCGGCGATCCATACCCGCCGGTCTCTTGGTGCCAGTGGGCCGATTTCAAGTACGAGGTGCTCATGAAGCTGTTTGGAAGCACGCTGCGGTCCTCGCGGCGCCACGTGCAGAACGTCGATCTGCTTCCGTGGGACAAAGACATTGTCGACGAGCACACCTTCGACGTGCTGGTGCACCGGAGTGTCATGCCGGTGGTCAACGCCTGCCTCGTGGAACAACCGAGCAGCTGCTACTTTGGGGCCGGCAGTCGGTGCATCAACGCCGACGGCGACCGCCATGCCCCCGACTGGTCCTGCGCGTCGCACGGCGGCACCACGGCGCTGGTCTTGGGCGACACGAAGATCAGTTCCAAATGGACGCCCGACCTGGCGAACAGCCCGCCGGGCACGACGGGGCACAAAGAGTGGGCCAAAGTCCTGAGCCAAATCACCCTCTACATGCGGTCCTACCAGGTCCGCTACGGCTTCATCATCACCGACGAGCAGCTGGTGGTCCTGCGCATCACGCGTGAGCGTGTGGGCACGGGTCTCGCCGCGCACCGACTGCGTCGCGCCCCGGCCGTGGCCGTGTCGTATGCACCACAGGCAGCGGGGGCGGCGGCGGCGGCGGCGGCGACCGCTGCGTTCTACGACGACTCCGCGGGCAACATCTCGGGCCTGAGCGACACCTTTGCCAACACGACCGCATCGTACGACGACAGCGCCACGACGTCGTATTCCATCTACCCCCCTGAGTATGCGCTGATCCCATGGACGAGCCACGGCCCCGGCAAGCTCACGGTCAAGCTCGCGCTCTGGTGCCTGGCCATGATGGCGGGCAACGGCGACGGCCACGTCGATTACTCGTACCCGTACCTCGACTCGTGGCGGGAAGTGGAGGGGGGCTACTTCCACAACACAAAGGGCGTCTTCAAGTCGCGTCTCCGGCCAGGCGCGAGCATTCAGAACCTCGATCCGGCGCAGGTCTATGCAAATGAGAGTGCAGCGATGTGGCCGAGCAACGCTGGAGCCGGCACGCAGGAAGAAGCTGGAGAAGAAGTGGAGGAGGAGGGGGAGGAGGAGGAGGAGGAGGAGGAGGAGGAGGAGCAGGAGCAGCAGGAGGAGGAAAGCGATGACAACGACAACGACGACGACGACGACGAAGAGCAGGCACACTTTAGTGAGACCGAGGAAGACCCTGGCGAGGGCCCGTCCAATCGGCGTGTTGCCCCTGGCTTGTTCGAAGAGGGCGACGATGGCAGCGAGACTGCTGTCGAAGGCCCCCCAACCGTACATGTCGACATTCAAAAGAGTCCTTTTCACGGCTGGTACTTTAGGGACGCGCATGGAAATAAGGTAAAAACGCAAAAGCAAAAATGGAAAAACGTCCGGGGGGAATTTGTATACCAGGCGAGGAAATACAGGTACATTACAGACAAGCTTCCATTCTAGGTCGAGATAAGGCTTTCCTTTTTTGCACCTAGGTAGTTGAGTAATTTTTTATTTCTATTTTATTTTATTTTTTTTTTTTTAAACATATCATTTCCTTTTTTTTGTGATACTTGCCGTGATACTTTGGGCAGGCAAAGAAGCTTGCCGCGTCACATTTGCAGGGGCTTCGCGGGGGCTAGCGTTGCCATGGCATCGAAAATGGCACGTGATTACGCGATGCCTGGTTTGCTGCCCTTGAACCCATCAATGAAATTATTTTTGGGAATCAACGTTTTTGTTTACATGCTCGCACTCGTTAAGCGTTCTCTCAATTTCTTTTTTTTTTGATATTTTGTGGCTATCTTTCTCCGCACGATTTTTTTTTCTTTCTTTCAGAACATTGACAAACAATGAAGCAAAACGTCACGGCCGGCGCCGCGCCGCCTGAACCTGCAAAGTCGGCGGAGGTGGTTGCCGAGGACGCGACCACCGAAGCATTCAAATACGAACCCATTTCGCGCGGTACACCCCGTTTTCTTGACCTGGAAACAGAGGAGCTCATTCCCCCCCATCTGGAGAGCAGTCTTCTCATACAACAGCGGATCCGATCCCGCCACAAGCCGTTTTTGAGCAACGTCGTCATGGGCAGCCGCCCGCTTCGCTGCTGGCGCAAAGACTTTTCCAGCCCGCGTTTGCGGAAGTGCGCGTTTGATCTGGCGTCGATCGACTGGACCAGATCGAGGCCCATCGGCGCCGGCGTCGACGGCCATGTTTGGAGGGTGTATTTCGGCGATCAAGGACCATTTGTCCTGAAAGCGGTGGGTTCCAGAGACGGCGAGAAGACTAAAAGGGGGGAAGGGGGGGGGGGGGGGCTAAAAAAATAAGGAATTCTAACCAAGAGCTTAGTTTTACCAAACCAGGCCATCAAAAATGGGAGTCGGATACTTTGCTCCCCAGAGAGAATGCCAAAATGCGGCCGTGCTGCAGATGATGAAGACCAACATGGACCTCTTGAAGAAGAAGAGAGCAAATGTGGCGAAGAAGACAGAGGGCAAATATGGCGACGGCACTGCTGCCGCCGCCGCATCAAGAGCCTATTCCATCATGATACGGCCCAACCCAAGAACCGAAGAAGATGCGTGGATGAACCAGACGTCGTTTTGCACCGAGGCCTTGCAGATCCAAGAGCAATTCCCGGATGGTCTGCCAAGCAAGGACAGCAGCACGCGTGTGGCCCGCCCGAAACTCGTTCCGCTGGAGGACGACATGCCGCGCTTCCCGCAATGCTACGGCTGGGTCAAAATGCCACAATCCTGGTTCGAGAATCTGCCGCCTGGGATCCGCCCGGGAACGTACAACTTTGACGGGCTGCGGCGGTCGTTTGAAGGCTACGAGGAGAAGAACAACTTCATCGCCGTCGTCTACGAGTACATCCGCAGCGGCCCGCACCCCCCAACACGCTCTGAACCCCACGGGCGCCTGCACGCGTGGAACGACCCCAAGGAGGTGGAGCGCGTCGACCGGTTCCTGTACTTGGCGGGCTTTGGGCACGCGGGCACACCGCTGGCGCGGAACTGGAAAAACAACGTGCTCGTCGACCACTCCGACATTGTGCTGCCGCGGTGGTACGGATGGCGGCCGGAGTGGTACGGCCCATACGACGCAGAGCGGATTCTAGTGAGATGATGGACCGGAGGAGGTGGATTGTTGGGTTGGTTGTTTTTCCACCTTTTTTTCATTTGTTTTCGTGAATTTTCTCGTTTCCTTAATTTCCCTGGCAAGCACTCGGATACCCTATAGCAAAATCAGTTTATTGCCGTTCCTCAAGATCTTTGTCCTTAACATTTCTGATATCGTTGCCAATGGACTAATACAGGGCGGAAAGCGTGCCCTGTACTTTGTAATTAGTACTCCACGATAGCGGGTACTTCGCTTAATAACCAATCAGATCAGTGGTAAAAAACGAGTGCCGTCAGCAGCTTGAGTTCCGGGGGGGTGGCACGGCGTGCTTGGGAGCCGAGGCATTCCCAGATGCGAGATGGTGGGGTCCCCGCATTCCACCAGCGGCTTGTCTCGGCCCTCAGTAATGAAATCACAGCGTTGCCTTCCCACGTGTTATCTGTTCAATTTCTTTTTTTTTTTTTGGTTCCATTTCCCTTGTCCGTTTGTACTTCTTTCATTTTGTTTTATTACTTTTTTTTTTCGTCTTTTTTTTTTCTCGCGTAATAGAAGTCCACCTCGGCCTCGCCTTGAGACTCCCTTCCCTTCTTCAAGGCCCGGAACTGCTGGTCTCCCCCCCCCCAATCGCCATGCCTGTTGCTGGGCGCACGTTTACACGGGAGGAGGTCGCCGCGTCGGCCAAGGCGCTCGGCGCCGGCGACAACAACAGGGCCGGCGACGATGAAGCCCCCGTTCTCATCATCATCGACACCGTCGTCTACGACGTCGCCGACTTCCTCGACGCCCACCCGGGCGGCGCCTTTGTCCTGCGCCAGGTCGCCGGCACCGACGCCACCACGGCCTTTTACAACCTCCACCGGCACGAGGCCCTCGCCAAGTACGCCGACGACCTCGCCGTCGGCACCCTCGCCCACGAGACGCCCAGCATCGTCGCGCCCCAGCCGGGCGCCCTCTCGCCCGTGCCCTACGCCGAGCCCCTGTGGCTGTCCCCCGTGTTTCGCTCCCCGCCCTACTACGCCGCCAGCCACCGGCGGCTCCAACAGGCCCTGCGCGCGTTCGTCGACCGCTACGTGGCGCCCGAGGCGCGCGAGGCCGAGCGGTCGGGCGCCACCATCAGCCCGGCGCTGGTCGACCGCATGGCCGCCGCGGGCATCCTGCACATGCGCCTCGGGCCGGGCCCGCACCTGCACGACGTGGCCCTGCTCCCGGACGCCGCGCACCCCCAGGGCGTGGTGGACGGGCGCGAGTTCGACTACTTCCACGACCTGATCGTGGCGCAGGAGATGGTGCGGCCGGGCGCGCGCGGGTTCCAGGACGGCAACATGGCCGGGCTGATCATCGGGCTGACGGTGGTGCGGCACTACGCCAACGACGCGGCGCTGCAGGCGCGGGTGCTGGCGGACTGCCTGGCGGGCCGCAAGAAGATCTGCCTGGCGATCACGGAAGCGTTTGCGGGCTCGGACGTGGCGCGGCTGCGCACCACGGCCGTCAAGACGGCGGACGGGCAGCACTACGTCGTGAACGGCACGAAAAAGTGGATTACGAAGTGCGTCGTTTCTTTCTTTGTGACTTTTTTTTTTCTTTTTTCTTCTTTTTTTTCCTTCTTTTTTTCTCTTTTTCTTCTCTGACCTGTCACAGCGGTGTCTTTTGCGACTACTTTGTCGTCGGCTGCCAGACCGACAAGGGCATGAGCGTGCTGCTGGTGGAGCGCAGCGACGGCGTGGAGACGACGCCCATCAAGACGAGCTACTCGCCGACGGCGGGCACGGCCTACGTCACGTTTGACGACGTGCGCGTGCCGGCGCGCAACCTGCTCGGCCGCGAGAACCAGGGCATCTACGTGATCCTGGCCAACTTCAACCACGAGCGCTGGGGCATGGCCTGCGCCGTCGCCCGCTACAGCCGCCTCGTCGTCGAGGAGTGCCTCAAGTGGGCGCACCAGCGGCTCGTCTTTGGCAAGCGGCTCATTGACCAGCCGGTGATTCGCTTAAAGTATTTTTTTTTCTATCTTCTTTTTTTTTTTTTTCGGTCGACTGTTGACGATGACCTGACCTGACCACACAGACTCGCCAAAATGATCGCGCTCGTCGAGGCCAACCAGGCGTGGCTCGAGACGATCACGTACCAGATGTGCCAGATGCCGTACGACCAGCAGGCCAAGCACCTCGGCGGGCCGATTGCGCTGCTGAAAATGAGCATGACGCGCATGTCGCACGAGGTGGCCGACGAGGCGGTGCAGATCTGGGGCGGCCGCGGGCTGACGCAGACGGGCATGGGCCGCGTCATCGAGAACTTCAACCGGACGTACAAGTTTGACGCGATCTTGGTGAGTTTTGAAGGAGGCAATGAGAGATGTCATCTGTTTTCTTTCCCCCCCAACAAAAGTACTTATTGCTAACACACAAAACAACAGGGCGGCGCCGAAGAAGTGCTGGGCGACCTCGGCGTGCGGCAGGCCATGAAGTTTATGCCAAAGGCCGTGTTATAGAGCGGACAAGGAGCTAGAAGGGAAAAAGAGATCGAGGACGAGTGTAGGATTGTGGTCCTAATGACGTGCGTTCAGCTTGGGACGCACGATATGTCCGTTCTTGGGTGCCATCTTCGTTTATCTCTTTTTCTCATCGCAGCGTCGATGTGTACGAAACAGTAATATACATTGCATAGCAAAAAAAGGACGACAGAGCAAAAGACTTGTGATAAGTTTTGGCCTGTTTTCCGTCTTCTATTATTTATTCGTTTTTTATATCCCTTTTTCATCGCAGCCTCGGCGGTATCCTTTGCCCAAAGGGGCTACCTTCTAGAAGGTGAAGAAAAAGAACTACCGAAAAAAAAGAAAGCCGCGGGAAGAACAGAAAGTAGAGAAAAGGGGTAGAGCAAACAAGCTTCGCCGAAACGGGGGCAAACCTGGCGATCTGCGACCATGGCGTATGATGGGCGGACGAAACGGCGATGGACAGGAGAACAGAGGAAGAAACAAGGGGAGATCGTCCCCCCAAAAGAGGAAACAACACGTTCGTCTGATGTCGTCCCCCCTGCGATCATTATTTTTGACAGCACGATCATGTAAGCGACATACCTCGTTCCCTGATTCTCCGCCGAACTCCGAATGCCGAAGTGCTGCATTTTGCGGTCTCTTTTTCTCTCGCCCGTCTAAATCGGCGTCCTCGACCTATTCTCATCAAAAATAACGTCGAGAGGCATTGCATGCCCTTCAAGATGGGTCAAGTCAAAGAACGTAGCCATCAAAACGGCAAAAAAAAAGAATGTAAAGAAGAAGACGACCTCATTCTTGATTTTCTAACAAAGATTTGACCACAGAAAAACTATGCATGGTCCGAACCATAAGACTCCATAAAAGAGATCCTCGTGTAACTTTTTTTCCATACCCCGGCGAGATTTTGGCGTTTCGTAAATCGAAAGCATACATGACAAAGAGTTCCGTTCGTTTTTTTCCCCTCTGGCTCTTCCTTGCACGAAGATGTAAAGAGAAAGAAAAGGAAAAGGAAACACACAAAAAGGGAAAGCAAAAGAGACAATAAAAGGAAAATAAAACAAAAAAAAAAGAAAAAAACCCTCATGAACGAGATAAATCATAGCGAAGATAAATCGAGGAGTAGAGGAGAGAAAAAAGAAAATAGACCTTCAATTGAAAAAAAAACAAAGATCATGTTTCCGCTTTTGTTTATCCAGCTGTCCGTATTTTCATACCGTGCCCCGACCTATTTGTGAACCTTTTTCCGCGCGAGCAGAAAAAAATACCTGTTCCACAAAAAGGGAAAGAAAAAAGAGAGAAAAAAAGGGTGGGGGGCTCAAACGTTCTTGTCTTGCCGACCTCTTTACTCGTTTCTTCATCATTTTTTTTTCGTGACCAAGCGCAAAAAAATAAACAAGGGGACAACCTGTCGCTCACTGCTCTCTCTCCTAGTTGTTCGGGCAATCGGCCTGGATGTGGCCGGGCTGCTGGCACTTGTAGCAGATCTTCTCGCCGGAAGACGAGGCCTTGGGGCAGTCGCGGGAGAAGTGGCCAGTCTCGCCGCAGTTGTAGCACTTGCTGCCATTCACGCAGTCACCTGAGCACGCAGAAAAGTCAGCTTGCCGTCCTCGTTGAAAATGTACTACACAGGCGGGGGCCGTGTAAAAATAAGAAGAGAAAAATAACAATAGCAACTTACGCGACATGTGGCCAACGCCGCCGCACGAGTAGCAGGTCTTGGTCTGGTTGCCGTAGCCGCCGCCGCCGCCGCCGTACGAGCCGTAGCCGGGGTTACCGCCGTACGAGCTCTTGGGGCAGTTGCGGGCAATGTGACCGACCTCGCCGCACTAAAACGCGTTGTGATCTTGTCAGAAAATCCATTGACTACCTCGGCGTTTTCATAGAATAGAAACAGCGTCAAACACACCTTGTAGCACTCAGCACCGGAGGGGCCACCGCCACCACCAATAGCAGGGCCAGCCGACTGGGGGCAGTCGCGGGAAATGTGGCCAGCCTGGCCGCACCGGTAGCACGTCTTGTTGTCCTTGGGTCCTTCCGGGCAATCACGGCCTATGACGACTGGTTAGCACCAGACCAGCAAATGCCGCCAATCATTCCATTTCAACTGCGGGTGAACTTACTCATGTGGCCCTCGCCTTTTATCGCAGAAAAAGAAGAGGAGCGTTAGATCCCAAAAAAACACCTGCCAGCCTTGCGGCCCCAAATCAGACCTCAAAAGGGAAACTCACCACCACAGTTGTAGCTAATCAAAAGTTGCATTAGCAACCCATTCTTCAAAATGGAACAAAAAAAACACACTAGGGGAAAAAGAAAACACACCATTTAGCGGCACCACGGTTGGGGCAATCACGGGCCTGCGCAATATCAGTTAGTAGGGAGTGGAATAAACAAAGACGGCGGGCCGGATCGAAACAGGAAACCCTATTTCTGACGCCCCCCCGTCTCGTTTCTGTCGTCATCATCTTTCCCCCCAGCACCGGGTTTCCTCGTACCTGGTGTGCCGTGGCTCCACCTGAAAGAAAGTTTGTCGGGTCAGATCGTCTCTCCACATGGTGGCCAAAAGCCAAAAGCACCAAAAAAATAACAAACAAAAATAGGCAAGCCGCGCCGTTGGAAAGAGGGCCCCGGTTGCTAGACCCGGACCATCCAGGTGCACCGGATCAAGGGACGAGACACAAAAAACAGACGAAGGGGATTTGGGGAGGGGGGGGGTGTGTGGAAGGCCACCAATCGAAAGAAGTGTGTGGCCCATCCACAGGCCATCAAGGTGCTATGGAAGCACATCTTGGGCCGGCAGACACCACCCACCCCCCCGATCTTGCATTCGGGAACACCCGCAACTAAAGAGGAAATTCTCCGATCTTCCATGCCGTCGTGCAATACGGGGTAGCGTGCATAGAAAAACGTGGCAGCGTGGGGGAGTTGACGATTGTATATATCGACAAGGCAGAGTGTGCGAGATGTGAAGAGAGGCGAGGAGTGTGGTGATGGCATATAAAAATGGCAGCCCCGCCAAGAGGAGACGGACGTTTTTAGTGCGGTTTGATTTTGCTGCCTCATCCTTTTTTCTTTTTTTCTTCCTTGCTCTGTTTTCTCGTCTCTTTTCTCTTGTTTCTGCTCTCGTCTCTGTCCGTGTCTCTTTTCTCTTTTCTCCTCTGCAAGAAGATTCATCTTTTCAAGCGACAAACGACACGTGTTTTGGTAACTTACAGTTGAAGCAAGCTCTGCCGCCTTGTTGGCCCTGGAACTCCATTGCGATGGTTTGGTTTGGTTTTTTGGTTTGGACAAAAAAGCGATCGAGATGGCGATTCTGTGGTATTTTGTCCTGCTAAAAGAAACCGCGCGTCAGCCAACGGTTCGATGACGCCTTGTGTGCAGCCAACAAGGACCGAGATCGAGATTGGGATTGGTGCATCCCCCTTCGCAAGAAGCGCAAGACTGCAGATGACCGAGTAGAAACGAGCCAACGAGCCAGAAAAGGCGATGCGCCCAGCAACTACCCAAAGAATTGCTCTTTGGTGGTGTTCTTTGGCGGTCAAAGCGCGTGAACGATTGCGTTTTTCGGACAAACGTCGTTGCAGCGACTGAGCTGGGGGAAAGGCAAAAAAGGCAGCAAAATGCATCAAAAAGACTCTCATGAACTCACCTGGAAGGTAAAAATGCGTGGTTTGCGGAGTGTTGTTTGTGGTCTGAGAAGCGAGGTTGGTTGGAAGCGAAGAAAAAGAAAGACGAGAAAGTCAGTAACGGTTTGGGAAAAGGTGGGCAAGTGGACTTTTTTGTCGAATGAGGGGCAAAAGAATAAAGGATTTGAGTTTTTCGACGGGTTTTGGGTAGGGCCGGGTTTTTTGCCTTCGATTTTATTTTATTTTATTTTATTTATTTTTATTTTTCCTTTTTTTTCTTCCTCACCTGTTTCTTCCCTTAGCGGCGTTTCTGTTGTCCGCGAGATGCGCGTTTGTTAGGGCTTTCTTTCTGTTGGGTAATGACTGTCGTTTGGGGAAGGAGCGAAGAACAAAGGCGGAGAAAAGCACGGTAACGAAATCGAAGAACGTCGGAAGGCACGAACGAAGAAAGTAGGACAAAAAAATTCTGCGGAGGCAAGAAGAGGAAAGAGCAGACCAGCCAGTGAATATCCTGTTTGGAGGGGGTTGTTATATTTTTCTTCTCGTCTGGAGCAAGTCAGGCCAAGTAAAGGACCCACAATGACTTTGTAAGAAGAGGCAGGTACGAGGGGAGACAAAGAAGGCAAGAGGCAAATCAGGAGGTCAAGCAAGGCAAAATAAATAAATACAAAAAAAATGCAAAAATAACCCCAAGAAAGGAGGGCATATACCAAAACCGGCCAAATTCGCATCTCAAACGAGAAAATAGAGCCGCCGTAAAGCAGAGAGCAGAGCCAAAAAAAAAAGGCAAAAAAAAAACGAAACTACAGGAGTACAACAAGTGGGAACGCGTGGGATGCTCGCCTTTGCAACCAACCACAGACGCGATCTCCAGGGAATACGATATGTGAGATGCAAAGCAGAAAGAAGGGAGAAGGCGGGCAGGGGAAAGGGAGAAAGGAAGGGACACAAGGGGATGATAGGGATGCATGCATGCATGCATGCTGCACGCAAGCCAGCCAGCAACCAAGCCAGCAAAAACCAACGAACCCAATCAGCCACGCAGCAAGCGGGTCAAGCGAGGGCGCGTGCCGAGGAGGGCAAAAAAACTCCCGGCAGGCCGCAGCATACAGGAAGGGAACGGACAGACGAACATGGGACGAGTCTGACCGTTGAGTTCGACTTTGTTGGACGATCCTTGGACGACCTCGAACGTGCTTGGGATGCAATCTCGTGGCTCTGATGACGATCAGGATGAGCAGACAAAACCAGATGGAGCCGACAAGACACGGGCAAGCTCCATAAAAAAAGGGAAAAGAAAACAAAGCATCAGTCGCAGCTTTGAAGCAAATTGATCGCATCAACAAAGGGACCAACAGAGAGAGGTGAAAGCAGAACGGACAGCACACTCGGCGTCTCTGACCCTTGGCTTCCTTCTGCACCGTGATCAATTTGCCGCGCCCTTCATCTTCAGCTTCATCGCCTCGCCTGAGCCAGTCCATCATAATGATGCGCATGGCGTTGCAAGGACAGGCCTCTTTTGGACATCTTTGCCATGCCGAGAGATGCTGTCGTTTTTCTCTCCGTGACGGACACGTCGTCTCAGTACGCGAAACGGTCTGTTGAGACGAGGGTCGAAAAGGGAACGTCGATACGGCCGAATGCTACATTGCAACCTGTGGTCGTTTGGCGTTTATTGGACGGTTCGTCTCATGTACGAAAACTATGGCTTTTTCCGAAACGGCAACCTCTACGTCAATTCTCCGCAAGTACCGTCATTTCTTACAGCTGCGCCTCTTGCAAGCCGCCGTCACAGCCGTTTTTCTTCTTTCCTTCATGGAGAGAAAGAACCAGACAACCTACGAGGCACACCACCAAGACATCAAATAACTGGCGTTGTTGCCATAAGAACGGTCAACGCAACGTCAACTCAACGGGCGCGCATGTCTATGCATATAAGAAAGCGCTCTCAGGGGGACCAAGAAAATAAAAAGAAGGGTTTCGGCAAATGGCGGTGACCCAATCCAAACATGCAATTCTCCGACGAACACCACTGTCTTGCGCGACGCTTCACAAACACACAGGGAGGACAAACACGGTTACGAGCCCACCGAGGCCGCCGCGTCCCCTTCCATTTTGCCGTTTGGCTCGCCCGGCCTGGTAACATCTCTGCCTGGGTTCCGCCACGTGCCAATGAACGTCGGGAAAAGAAGCTTGGCGGAAGAGGTTCGGAAGCCTAAAAGAAGAAGACAGAAGGAAAAGAAGAAGAAGGAAAAGAGCCGTGTGGTTTTTGTGACGGTCTGGTTTTTCCCTGCCGATGATCCCACGAGCCGCATGCTTGCCGCGGCAGGTAAAGACGGCACACGCCATCCAACAAGCAGCAGAGACCTAGGTACATACAATGCTTTTCTTGTCCTGTTTGAGTTTATTTTACCCCCTTTCGTCCAAGGTTCGGCGTTCGAATCCCCAAACTGATCATCCGTGGGGTATAATTTCATGGTCGAGATTTCCGGTTGTTTACTCCGTACAAGGGTCGGCTTGGATTGATCGACCTTCTGGAAGCCTTCTGTGTTGGGAATCATGCCTTTCATTGCATTTCGCCGTAGTTTATTATTATTTTTTTATTAATATTATTTTATTTTTTTCGTCTTATTCTCTTCCTCTCTTTTTACTTTACTTCCTTTTCGTCATCTCCGTTCAGACACCATCGTTTGATTGTCTGACCTGCGGCGCGCTTTGCCCGGCCGAATAAAGACATATTGGATGTGCGTAGTCTTGGCCAGTCTTTTTTGCTTTATTCTTTTCTGGGCTTTCTGCTTTACGTTGAAAGGTTGCTCTAGAATGTCAAACGCGTTTGACGGCGTCGCCGTGACTCGTCTTTCTTTCATCAGCCTGTGTCTGTTATGTTGCCCCATCTTCGAGGCCATACCGCCTCACCCCTCTCAGGGGCCTTTCGTTTCTACGCCAATTCCTGTCTTCTTCGGTGTCCCTGCCCGTTTGCTCGACACAACTGCCTCGTCTGAATTTGTGCGGGAAAGCCTGCCGACTCGCTGCTAACCGCTTAGTTTTGAGGCGGCCTACGGCTTCAGCGTGCCGAACACGCACCGCCAACATATGGAACGAGAAAAAGAACGCACGACGTTCACCTCCTGCATCCTTGTTTAAAAAACCTGCAACCGTCTGTCTGTCTTGCTATTGAGTAGTAATACGCCCAGCCTTGTATATGAACTGCCGAACCGCGCGTGGCTTTTTGCATCATCTGAAGGTGCTGCATCATCGTATCCCCTGTGCAATGACGGTAGCTTTTGTCAGACGCCGGCGGAGCCTCGGCGGAAAACCCAGAAACAGAACCAACAAAGAACATGGCCCAGCAAAACCACAGTTTACGGGCCGTCAGGCCGAAGGAACTTGATTGCTCTTGTTTGTTTGGCAGCGAACTTGCCATCGAGGACTGGGCTTTGGCTGCACGGGCATATGGGCGGGATTTTTGACGGTGACAGGACCAGAGGCGAAATATGCACGACATTGCAAACCAAGGCGGCTCGGTACAATGGGACCAGATGAGAATAAAAGAAGACGGGAGAGGAGGAGAGAGAGAAGACATACGGTTCGGCTTGTCGTCCTTTGTCTTTGGCCTTGGTCTTGGCCTGTAGAAAGGGCCAAGCAAAGCATAACCACGCATCAATATCAAGAATCAGTATACCTGCAATCCATGCTCTTCGATTTTGCCCGTTTCTTTTGCAAAAATGCACGTCGTGGTGGTGGTGGTGGTGGTGATGGCTGAAGCAAAAACAGCGCAGCGTTAGGAGACTGGGACGTAACGCTTTTGTCGACTTTCATTTGAAAATATCCGCACACTTGACATCACAGCCATTGCAGATAGAGAATAAACTGACAAATCCTTACTATATGCCCAAACACTGTCGTGAGGTGGCCGCAAAAGAGAACCGCAAACGTGTCAATGACCAGAAAATTGATGTGGAAATGTCACTGGTTAGACGCGTGAGCCAGTCGCATCCCACACAGTGCTATGTGTGTTGCTTACTGTACTCACTTCTGGTCGCTAAAACCCAATTTGGACGTGCATCGCGAAAGTTATGTAAGCAGACGCGTCTGAAGCGCATCGATAATCATACAACGCGTCGTGGCGTCTCGCGGTGGCTGTGCAGCCTGCACGGATTGGAGTCTGGCCCTTGGCAACGAGGACAGACAGGGTGGTGGTACGTGGTGGTGGTACGTTGGCAACAAAAGTTCTGGACGTTGTGCTGTTTTTTTTCTTTTCCTGCGCTGCTGGTCGTCCGGTCCAACGAAACAAAAAACAAGCCGCGATGAGCTCGTATCACGCCGCCCGAGACGGGCGGCAACGTATGCTGCGGGCCGTGGAGCGCGTGTTCGAGAGGATGCAGTTTGACTTGGAGATAGGTGAGTTGACAAGGCAAAAAAAAAAAGAAAAACTCATTCGTGGGTTTCCCAATACAATCTATGGCGCTGTTGATTTCGATTGGGACCGATCTCGATGAACTGATGTGCAAAAAAAAAAAAGAGGCCGAAGACCGCTACACTCATCGACTCCATCTTGGCAACTTGGAATTGGAAAAGCACCTCGAATTGCGGTCGAGAATCAGAGCGCTGCAAGAGCAGGTGGACGCTCTCACCGCGGCACAGGAACGCGCCACGGCGACCACCCGACCGAGACTAAAGATGGAACGCGAAGACGATGCCGCTTCCGATGACGGCGGCGAACCCCGTGTGGCCATCAAGTTCGAGCAGGTGGACCAAGCCGTGCAGACGGAGCCGGAGGCGCTGGAGCCGACACCAGACACGCCGGCGGACGCGGAGGCCGTCTCCGCCGCGGCTGCGAACGTGCTGCTCCAGCAGAGCCGACAGAGCCTCGTCAGTCTCCGCACGCGCCACAACGCCGTCAAGACCCAGCTGGACCAGACGATCGCGCTGGCGCGGAAGAGGAAGAAGGAGGTGCTAGACTGGGTCACGTATGCGGACAGCTTGGAGAAAAAAGTGGCCCAGCTGGAGAAGAAAGTGGCCAGCAACAAGCGGTCGTCCTTGGCCTCGTCGGGCACCCCGGCTGCGACACCAGCGGCACCGCCAGCACCGCCAGCACGAAGACCTACCGCTGGTGATGGTGCTACAGCTACGGCTACACCTGCTGCAGGTGGTGCTGCGTCTGCGGCTGCCTTGCCCGACGGGCCCTCGACGCCCGTCACGGCCGAAAAACGTTCGCCGACCCCGGCCGTGCCAAAGCCACACCTCAGCGCCAGTTTCAGTTCGACGGCAGCGGCGGCGTCGTCGTCATCCCCCTCCTCCTTTTCTGGGGGTCACAGAAAGACCGACGCGCACGACGACGACGACGACGACGACGACGACGTGGCCCTGCCGGCAATGCCCGCCGCAGCGGCGGACGCGAACGAAGGCGATGCCGCCCACGGACCCGCCAACGAAGCCGCCGCCTTTGAGTCGACGCAGGGCGAGCCCTCGTCGGACGCAAGCCAACCGGACCTGCCACCCACGCCGCGCGCCACGACAAACCCCGCACACGACGCGTGCCGCCCTGTTGTGGTCAAGCGGGAGCCGTTGTCGGACGAACCGGAGGTGGTCTGGGCGCGGCCCGCCAAAAAGCAGAGGCGCAACGACCGTGGCAACTCGGACGGCAGTTCTTCACGGCCCCAGACGCCGCGGGCGCCGGCGCCGGCGCCGCAGGCCGCTGGACCAGCCGTGAAGAGGGAGTGCTCCGACAACGCCGTGTGGTCCGTGCCTCGACGCTACCGGGAATCTCAGGAGAGCATCGACCTGGACGAGGGTCAGCTTGCGCTGCCCACCCCGCGGAAGCGACACGTCGCGATGTGGGACGAACACAAAGGGTGGCCGGACGAGAGCGCGCCGCCGTACAAAGGCAAGGCAGAAACACGCCACGAGGATAGTCCTCTCCCTCCGCTTCCTCTTGCTCTTTCTTCGTCGTCTCCTTTCCCCGTAACGACGGCGCTGGCCCCGCTGTCGACCAATGTGTGCCAGGCGCAGGCTGGCGCTCTACCTACGACGACGACGAGGACGGGTGCTTCGCGGTCTATGAAACAGCTGAAGCGCGGCGTCCGGGAGCTGGCCGACGACAACGAGGGCGGTAGCCACAGCACCCCGCGCGACCGTCAACACCAACCCGGGACGACGCACGCGCTGCCAGCGATGCACCCGCCACCGCCCAGCACGACGGCCAAAGTGTCCCGGCTGAGCTCGCTGCTGAACGGTCGGCCGCCCGAGCCGAGCCCCCTGGCGTCGCTTCCGCGGATCGCCCCGGCGGTCAAGACGGACTTTGTGGACGGGGTCGACAGTCCCGTCTCCGGCCTCTTTGGGCAGCCGCCGCCGGCTCGCGTGCTTCTCCCCCACCTGCGCAACACCGTGAGCCCGGCCGTTAAGAGGGGCACGGCGGGGGTCGCTGCCGCCACCGCCGCAACAGGTACACCCTCGACGCCGCGCATGGGCCACGAGGCGGGCGGCAATCGATCCACCACATTGGCAACGACGTCGGCCGCGGCCGTGACCGCGCCTCCCGTCCCGCTGCGGTCGCGCCCCGTCGAGCAGCTGACCCTCGACAGCTTCAAGATCAACCCGGCGCGCAACGACGGCGCCACGTTTGCGTTCGACGAGGTGGTGCGCGGCCGCACGGACCGCACCAGCCTGTTGGACGGCTGCACCGACCCGCAGTGCTGCGGCAAGACGTTCCGCAGCATGGCGGCGTCGGAACTCCGTGCGGCCGGACCAGCGCACGTTTTCCGGCCCGAAGGCGTGGCCCTCGTGGAGCGGTACCTGGCCGGTGGCGACGACGACACGCGCGTCGACGCCCGGCCCACGGCGTCGTCGTCGCCGTCGTCCCGGGAGGAGCGGACGGAGCTGTGGCTCGCGGCGCGGACCAAGGAGCTCGCCGACCGCTACGGCAAGCACCGGCACCGGTTCCACCGGCGAGCGTCGCCGCCGGGCTTCTGGGACGCGGATTTCCCGACCTCGCAACAGGAAACGCGGCACCGCGAAGAAGCCGGACGGGCCGAAAAGGCGACGATCCTGGAACGGTACCGGCAGGCCATGCGGCCCAACGGACGGTGGCTGTTCCGGGACGAGTGAGCGGTGGGTGTATTCATTGTGACACCCGCCGGTGGTGGACGTGTGTAGCATCATTTCAATGGGTTGCAGATGTAATCATCGCCTGGCGTTTTTGATCATTGGGAACAGCATCGTTGAGCGTCCTTTCTGCGCATTCATTCTACTAGCATATACAGGAAACGCCCAAGGCAACCTGTTGAAATCCCGTTTAGATTGCATAGATTTTTTCATTCATAGTCTTACAACGGAGCATGTGCTGCCTCTGGTTACGTCTTTGCCGCTTCCTTATAATTTGGTGCAGTTCCAGTACGGATATCAGGGCTGCGTCTAAGGAAGTGAAGCTACCGCTATCTTATGTTGTATCGGCTCAGAGCGTGGGTGGCGGCAAGCTGCTTTTGCATTACGCGAATGGAGCATGGGCCACAAAATGGCTCGTGCACCCAACATAAGTCTAGCCAATCATGTAGCATCTATCTTTTAGTCAGAAGGCAGTGCCCTATGTACAAAAATGCTCGTTATTGTGGGGGGTCAGCGCCTTGTCACTAGCAAGGGACAAGCAAACGAGCTGGGGGGTCTCTCTGCTTGGAATAAAATAAATAGGAAAAAAAAAGCAAAAAAAAAAAAAAAAACAGAGAAACCGAAAGACGGCGACGGAAAAGAGAAGGCGCAACCACCATAGCAAAAGGGCAATTGCTGGGGGGCCCCCTTCTTTCCCTTTCTTTCGCTTTTCCCAATCGACAAATCTTTTGACGAAACCAAAGTTCCGCCCGATTTTTTTTTTTCTTCCCTTTCGCGCATTTTCCTCTTCCTTTTCATCTTTTTCGTATTCGTTGGGATTTTTCTTCTTCTTCTCCTTCTTCTCGTCGCTCCTTTTTCTTTCATCCTCGGGTCCCCGCGTCTTTGCTCGGTTTATTTCCCTCTTGTTCAGAAACGGACTAGGATAAAGGAAATAAAAGGAAAAAAGAAAAAAAGAAAAAAAGACACGACGACGACGCGACTTTCTACCAGCTTGGACCTCCTTTCTCTTTTCTTTTTTCGTCTCCCCTTTTTCTTCATCATCCTTGGTCTGAATTGTTTTTCTTTTCTTTTCAGGAACCTGAAAAACTAGACGGGACGGTTATCACGGCGACGCAAAAAAGGAGAGACAGCTTCCTGTGTGATGACGCATAAGCGATAGCCGGTTTTATTTTTTTATCCTTTCTAATCGTGTACCCTTTTTATTTGTTTGTTTGTTATCAACTTTTTATTGTTCTTTTTATTCCTTTTTTTGTTTCATCGACTCTTGTTGTTTGCGTCTTGTTTCTTCACTTGTTTTCCTCGGCATCCGACATTTCGCGGCTTGTCCCTCGATCGCCTTTAATTTCGTGTTTTCGACGCGCGAGGATTCCCACGAACCTTCGTCCTCTTCTCGAACGATCCCCCTTGCCATCGATCGCGTCATCTTCGGTCCAACCGGCGTTGCGCGTTTTGGCTCGATCATCTGTCACATCCGTGTGATCCCTCCACTGCGCGAGAAGAGCTGCTTCTCTAATCACGACGGTAGTTGTTCGTCCACGTAATCGAGTTACCAAAAAACAACGAACAAGCAAGACAACGGGACTACCACCGCACCACGGCTGGCCGCTCGCAGTCTCTGAAGACACTGTGAGCAGTCAGCACGTTTACACACACAAATCCCCAAGCCGGCACGATGAACAACAGTCATCTGCCGGCTGGGCGAGCCGGCCAGAGAGGAGCCGCCGGGCCGGGCATGGCTGAGATGGCGGGTGAGCGCCACGGCGGCAACGCAGTGGGAGGCGGCGGCGGCGGAGGAGGAGGAGGACGCAACAATGACGGCAGCGGCCCCGGTGTCGGCCGTGGCGGCGGCCCGCGCCGGGGCAGGCATTACGGGTCACACTACAACCAGCACCAGCACCCGCACCAACACCACAACCCGCATGGGCCGCACAATCAGTTCAACAACACGCACAGCAACAACAATCAACACGGCAGCAACGCCCAGCACGGCCAGTTCGGCCAGCCGCCGTTGTACCAATACATGGGTCCCTACCCCGGCAGCGCCAACCCGTACGCCTACGCACAGATGCAGCCACCTTACGTGCAGAATGGTGCCTTGCCAAACGGCGTGTTGCCAAGCGCGTTTGTCCCTTACCAACAACAACACCAGCACCAGCAGCAACAGCAACCGCAGCCGCAGCCGCAGGCTCAGCCACAGCCACAACCATACGGCCGGCCAGCACCAGCGGGACTGTCGGCGCAGTATGCACCTGTGATGGCGCCCGCTGCTGTGTTGCCAACGATGGCCACAGCGCCCACAGCTGTCCACCAGCAGCAGCAGCAGCATCCGTCATTGCCCCCTCATGTGCAGCACTTCTCACCGCACACTCCGCAACATCCTTCGCAACTCCCGCTGCAGCACGCCCAGCATCCTTCGCATCCGCCACACCCTCAGCCACCACAGATGTCGCCCTACGCTAGACACATCCACCAGGTCCCTTCACAGGCCCCCGTCATCGTCTCAACGCCTCTTCCTCAGAACGTGCCGCCTCCGCCCCTTTTGCCTGGCCACGCCGTTCCTCCTCCGCCGTTCCAGCCGCAGCCGCAGCAGCAGCAGCAGTCGCCTGTTGCTGCTGCGACACCGTTTCAACCTCCTCCGATGCCGGCCTCTATGACATTCCCAACCCCGCTGCCTTCCCACATGCCTCTTCCACCACGCACCGACGTGATGCACCAACCTCCGCATGGTTCCGTTCCGTATCCGACGGCCATTCCACCCCCCAACCCGCCTTTGACGCCGTCTTCTACTCTTTCTTCGCACGCCATGGCCACACCGATGTCACCCCAGTCTTCTCAGCCGAAAGATGCAACCAGCCCCGATAACAACGCCGGTGATGGACCGGCCCATGCCGACGTGCCACCCACTTCAAAGGCGTCAACCGGCTCTGTTGTTGCTCCTCAAAAAGAGCAGCACCAGCAGCAGCACCAGCGGGTTGTGAAGCTTCCGTTGTCGCCACAAACGCCACCTTCTGGGCTGAAGGTTGATAACTCAACATTTTCTGCCTCATACCGTCCTCCTGTAAGCAACAAAACCATGCCACAGCGTAATGACGGCACGTACAAACACATGGCATCTAATCATGTTGACATCCCACAGCTTCCCTGGTTGTCCCGTCCCGATCTTCCCTTCCCTGCAAGAAGCACGAAGTTGCGGCGGCGACGATGGAGACTCGCGGATGCGCAAAATGTCGAGCTCCCTTTGAACCCCTCCGAAGCCGCCGCTGCGGAAGCGGCTGCGGAAGCGGCTGCGAAAGCAGACCATCCCGCGGCGCATGCCGCTTTGGCGTCTCCCGTAACCCCCAGCTCGGTTCGGCATCCCGCGTCGTCCGCAGTGGCGGCCACGCCCACGCCAGCTAAAACGACCCTTGCCAGTCCGCAATCCGCCTCCCGGGCGGCCGTTCCTGCTACTCCCATTGTTCCCGCCATTCCTGTTCGTACGGCACCGAGCAAAATGTCTCCGGCCGGTGTTGCAGCTGACGGCAAAGACGAGAAAAGCCGGGCGGCGGCGGCGGCGGCGGCGGCGGCATTGGCTACGACAGCAGAGGCAGAGCCCGGTTCTTCACAGGAGGCTGTGGCTGAGGGAGCCACAGCCGAGGGTGAAACGGCTGCGGTGGCGGCTGCAGCACCGTTGAAAGAGGCGGCAGCTCCGGCGCCATTGCCTCCGAAGCTGTGGACGGGATTGTTCTCAAAGGCCACTGCTGCCGCCACGTCGGCCTCGCCGAACGGCACGGCCGTCACGAATGGCCACGCCACCAACGGAACCAAAGGACCGGGCGCTTTTTCCAAGTCAAACGCGAACTCACTCGCCGAGGCGCTTCTCGCGTATCGTGTTGGCAACGTTGACAAAATTGCCTTTATCGAGCCGCGGGGACTGATCAACACAGGCAACATGTGCTACATGAACTCGGTTCTTCAGGTTCTCACCTTTTGCATTCCCTTTTACGACTTTCTCGATCAAGTGAGCAAAAAGGCCGCCTTCAGCTTCAAGAGCGAAACGCCGATGATCGACGCTATGTTAGTTGCTGCTCCTCCGTCCTCGTTTTTTTTCGTGAACAACTGGCCTTTGATGATTCGCTAACATATATCTAGGATCTTGTTTTTGCGCGAATTCAAAGTTATTGATAGGGCCGATCCTGTCGGCCTACAAAGACGCCTCAAGAGCGAAGATCTCGAACGGTACGGCGAGGCTTTCATTCCGGAGTTTGTCTACGACGCGATCAAGCAGCTTTCTCGTTTTTCGAGCATGCGAGTAAGTAGTAATTTTTTTAAAAAAAAATATATATATAAAAATTGTTCTGACAAATTTGCTAATGGACTCTTAGCGTGGTCACCAACAAGACGCCGAAGAATTTCTTGGCTTTTTGCTCGAATGCCTCAACGAAGAATGCACAAAGGTCATGCAAGAGGCGGCGGCGAACGTGTCCGACCCATCGAGCACGCCGAATTCGGCCCATGCAACTCCCGCGGCTTCGGTGACGTCCGAGGTGCCCGAGGTGTCCGGGGGCAACAGCGGCGGCTGGCTTGAGGTTGGACCGCGTCAGCGCGCCGCCGTGACGCGGTCATCGGGTCACACATCCATTTCTCCGGTGAACAGCATCTTTGGCGGCCAGCTGCGGTCGGAGCTGCGCGTGCCCGGTTTGAAGGACTCCGTTACGCTCGAGCCGTACCAGTCTCTGCAGCTGCATATTGACTCGCCCGAAGTCCGCAACATTGTCGATGCCCTCCGCGGTTTGACGAAGCCCGAGATTCTGCGCGGTGACTTCGGGTCGCCGCACGGCAAGGACGTCAACGTCACAAAGCAGGTGTTCCTCGAGACCCTGCCGCCCGTGCTGATCCTGCACCTGAAGCGCTTCCAGTTCGACTGGCAGGGCAACGGCACGGTCAAGATTGGCAAGAAAGTGGGCTATCCGCTGGAGCTGGAGATCCCGCGCGAGATCTTCAGCCGCCGCAAGCGGAACAAACTAGTCACGGAACCTTTGCCCAAATACCGCTTGAACGCAGTCGTCTACCACCACGGCAAGCAGGCGAGCGGTGGGCACTACACGGTCGACGTGCTCCGCGAGGACGGTCGCGAATGGATCCGCTTGGATGACACCGTGATCCGCCGCATCCGCCGTGAGGACGTAGCCGAGGCGGGTGCCGAGGAGAGTGGTCCGTCTGGCAAAGCGGATTCATTTTACAGCACCGACGGTGCTTCCGGTAAGCGTGATGGAGCGGCAGGACCGGCTGCGCCCGGGACCCCGTCCGGCGTGGGCAGCGCAAACCGGTTCGCCGCCATGGTCGGCGACGACGACGACGGCAATAACAAGAACGTCGATGACACCGACAGCGACGGCGAGCAAGGCTGGCGGCAGGTCAGCTCGCCCGTCAACGGCGGCAACAAGAAGTGGAGCAGCGTCGCCAACGGCACGGCCACACCTCCTGCTGGTGCCGCAGCCGCCGGCACCCCGAGCGGCAGCGGCAACGCCGCCAGCAGCAAGGCGAAGCCGCTCAAGGAGAACATCAAAGACAACAAGGTCGCGTACCTACTATTCTACCAGCGCATCAACTAAGTTGCGACGGGCTCCGAACGCAACTACAAAAAAAGGGGCAACGTACCCGGATGTTGTACGCGGGCAGTTCTCTCGCGCTGGAGAGTTGTCGGTCAAACAAGGAGAAAAAATTTTCGACATTTGGAAAAGCATTGTGAAGGTGCACTTTGCTTTTCATTCCATGCCGATTCCAGCAAGCACGGCTTTTCCACTTTTCCACGCCCTTTTACATTTTTTTTTTCCCTTTCACTTTTTCGCATGTATGTTGGGGATTACTACTACCCTTTATTTCAAGGGTTATAGCTGTTTAAGATTACAAAAGCAGTTATTCTTTATTTTCTCTACATGATGGGTTTGCCACGCGGTGCTTTGCAACCTCATGCCCGTTTATTTGGGGCTGATGCTTCTATGCCATTGCGGAGGAATGAACGAGAGCAAGTAAAGGAGCGTACCTCTGTGCACTGGTCTCCTTTTTGCAGACAAAATTCGACGAAAGAAGGAAGGGACCTGGTGGGTGGGATGAGATTTGCTGGGAAAAGCGAAAGAGAAGAGACGCGAGAGAAGAGAGAAAAGAGGGACGGGGGGAGTAGGAACAGAGTTGGGTGGAGTCAAATGTGACGATATAGGATGCTTGTGGTCTCTTTCCTCTGTCGGTTCTGCCTCGGACGCTAGCCACGCGTCAGCCTCGAGGATGAAAGAACCAGAAAAAGGAGAGAGAGGCCCAAAAAAGCGAGCATATTTTCTTGTAGATAAAAAAGTTAAAAATACAACTATCTAATTACTTTTTACAACACACGTGGCCTTGCAACGAGATTAGACGTTGGAAGAAGAAAAAAAAGTAGAGCGTACATTCTAGCGAGAACCTCTTGAGAGGGCAAAAAAAAGGGGGGATATCGTAGAAAGCGAGCAAAAAAACAAGACGACAAATCTAGATTGAGCATACACAAAGCTCAAAGGAGGAAAAAAAGTAAGGAGAGGAACAAGTCTAACAGAAGCAGAAAAAGGAGTATCAGAGAAGGAAATGACCCATGGCTCCGGGCGCTCAAAAACCCAAAACCCAAAAAGGAGAACCCAGACATAACCCCGATGCCAGAAGTCTTCCTCCCCCCGGCAGAGACATCGCGAAGAGAAAAAAACAAAGAGAGTCAAAAAAATAAACCAACAGAAACTATTTTCATACATAGTAGGTTGCTGTACAAGAAATTCTTCCGTCGTCGTCATCGTACACCGTTCCGAAGACCACCGCCGCCACCACCACCACGACCGCTTTAGACTGCTACGGCCGGCGTCCGCTGCTGCCGCGGCTCCTGTGACAGCTGTCGTTCGTGTTGTAGGTTCTGCTGCTGCTGCTGCTGCTGCTGCTGCTGCGCCGCCAGCGCTTGGAGCTGCGCAATCTGCTGCATCATCGCCAGCGTCTGCCGCTTCTGCACCGCCACCTGCCGCCGCAGCTCCGCGTTCTCCCGCCGCACCCGCTTCACCTCCCGCCGCAGGTCGTTGTGGTCGTCCTGGTCGTCATGATCGTCGTGGTCAGGCTGACCACTGTGCTCGCTGTGCTCACTGGAATGGTAATCGTCGCCATCGTCCGCCGCCGCGGCCGCCACCCCCCCGCCGCCGCCCTCGTCCAGCGAGGACGCCGGCCGTTTCAACCCGCCGCGCGGCAGCAGCAAGCTCAGGTTCTCCAGCATCTTGACGTCGTCGACGCCGAGGCTGCTCTCGTCGGGCGACAGCACGGAATACGGCAGCGCCGCCGCGTGTCCTCCGTCGGTGCCGTCGGTGCCGTTGTGGTTGGGGTGGTGGTCGTCGTCGTCCTGGTGCGGAGCGCCGAGCGCGTCGTCATTCAGGGGCGGGCTGCCGGGGGGCAAGACCGCGGCCAGGGACCGCAGCGCCGCCAGGTTGAGCAGCCCGCTGTTTGCGTGGAGCAAGGCGTCCGCGTTGTTGTTGTTGCCGTTGCTGTGGCCGTTGTCGGCGTTGGTCCTGTTGATATGACTCTGACCGCTGCTGCTGCTACCCACAACCAGGGGCGGCGTGGTAGTCAGCGGTGTGGGCACCGTATGCACGCGCCGCAGGTGCTCGCCCAAGTTTTCCTGGCGGGAAAACCCCTTGCCGGCGTGACGCTTGCAGGTGGCGTGCGGGCAGTGCAGCGGGTTCCGCGGCCCGCCGTGCTTGCCGTGGACCTCGCGCTCGTGCCGCAGCAGGCCACCCGAGTACGTGAACCCGGGCAGCTTCTCGCATCCCTCAGCCCTGCACGTGTACGGCCGTTCGTGCTTGTCCATGTGTTTGCTGGGTGTGTTAGCTACGTGAAAAATGAATAACCAGCCGGTAAAAAAAGAAGAAAGAAGAACAAAAAAAAAGAAACTCACTTGTATTCGCACTTGCGTGCAAATTGCCGCACCTCTTCCGTGCAGTTCGGCCACGTGCACTCGTACATGTTCTTGTCGTTCTTTTGGACGCTGCGCTCGGGCTTGATGGCGGACCGGACGCGGGTGGAGGGCGACTTCGCGGCGGCGGACGACTTGCGGCGGCTCTTGTTCGACGACGCCGTGTGTGTCAGTTGTGGGGGTGGTGGTGGTGGTGGTGGTGGCGCCGCGGACACGGGCGCGGCAGCCGGAGCAGGAGCTTGTCCGTGGAAGTGCTCATGCGCGTACGGAGAGATGGAAGCGGAGACCGATTCCGACGCTGACGCCGATGCCGGCACCGACTGTAAGTTGTGCCGCGCCACGTTCCCGGCAACTTGGGCTTCGGCCACGGCGAGGTTGGCCGCTGCTGCTGCTGCCGCCGCCGCCGCCGCCGCAGCGGTGGTCATGTCGTCGTCGTCGTCAGAGTGACCCGTCATGTGATGCTTTCGGCCCACGTCGTCGTCGCCGCCGCCGCCGCCGCCAACAAGCCGGTCGTCCATGACGAGGTGCGACGACTCGCTCTCGGCGAGCATGATGGACGACGACGGCTCCTCCTCCGGCGGCGGCGGGTAGCTGGAAGCCACGTCGGCCGCGAGGTCATCGCCGACGTCGCGCAGGGCGGCTGCGACCGTGCTGTCGTGGGCCTCCTCGTACCGGTCGACCTCGTCGCTCGTCTGGTCGATGTTGGGATAGCTCTCCTCGGGCAAAAACGGCGGGTGACGGGACTCAAAGACGATGCTCATGGTTGTGGAAGGGTAGGAAGAGAAAGGGGTTTCCAGGGGAGTGACTGACAACGAAGTGACGGTCGTATGAGGTGAGAGTGAATTATATACAAACAGAAAGAAGAAATGTATTAGAGAAAAAATGACGAGCGTAAAAAGAAAATAAAGCCCGTTTGTAAAAATCAAAAAATCAGATAAAACTGAGAAAATGTGAAATGGTCAAGGAAACGCTTGTATGGGCTCCGTCAGGAATATAAAATCAATAGATAATAAAACATGAACATCAATAATAAAACAAAAACTTTTTAATGAGCGGCTTGGGTCGGTTGTAAGAAAAGAAGAACAGTCGTTTTCTTTTTTTTTTTTTGCTTATTTTTCTGCCTCGTGAAGTCGCGCGGCCCGCGTGGGTCAGACGCTGCGTAAGAAAAGGGAAAGGAAAAAAAAACGGCTTCAATATAAATCGTCAGCTTCAACGTCCTTTTGCAGAGCTCAACCGCGCCGGGTATAGCTGCACATAGATGTTTGTGGTGGTGGTGGTGCGGTGGTGAGTGTGGTGATGTTTTTGAGGCCTGAGGTTGTAAGAGCGAAAGAAAGTGAAAAAACAAGGCATCAATTTTTTTTGGAAGGAAGAAACAGGGAAGGGGAAGGGGAGCGCGTGTTTTGTGTGTGTGTTTTTGTGTTTTGCTTTTTTCGCACCGCCGCCACTGGCAGGCCGCCGCGTAAAATTGCTTTCGTCAGCAGAAACAACCTTGCCGGCGTTTCATGCCCTAGACATCAGGCCCCCACTTTTGCTGACCAAATACGTGTTCAAGTATTTTGCCTCAAGCCTCGTATCCCGTGACCTTGTGACTCAGCTGAGAGCCACACAGCCCCAAAACCTTAAAAAAGTGGGGTACGTCTTTCATGGGGGTTTTGGGGCCGTTCGCTTAGGGACCAAGGCTGGGACGGGAACCCGACGACGTCTGTTGTCTGCCTAAGGAGGCAAAACCAGTCTGGCTTGACGAAGAGGACGAGGCCACGGCAGGCGAAAACCAAAAACAAGCTATTGAACGAATAGGGAGACTAGGAGACGATACTTTTTGCCTCCTTTTGACAAGAAAACAAAAAAAAAGTAATATTAAACAACGTACCGCGTTCTGGTAGGTGGCAGCGGAAGGAAAAGCATGCGCGTCGTTTCGTTGTTTCTGTGGCGTTGTTGATGGTTTTTTTGCCTTTGGATCTGAGGCGTTGGTTGTTCGTTTTCTCGCCTTCTGGCAGTGCTTCGCTTGCGTGTTGTGTTTTGCTTGCCTGCTGTTTGCTTGCGTGTGCCTCCCGTGATAATTTGTCTGTTGCCTTGTCCTGGCGGCGAGTATGCTTGGTTTGTGTGTCCAGGGAAAGGGGAAGGGCATGCCTGTTTCTTTATACTTTGCAAAGACAGGCCATCCATGATGTTGCCTTCGTTCGGGTTCAAAAAGAAGGCTGCAGCCGCCACGACAAAGAGCTGGTGATATCCGGCATGCCTTGGTAGGAGAAGGAGACAAGGCGAGAAAGGAAGAGGGCCAAAAGGGCAAGGGGGGGGGGAAGTGGAAGAAAAGGAAACAAGGCCGAGTGACTCACTAATGCTAGGTGCGATGCAGACATTCACGCGTATACAACGAAGTATTTCTTTTCGCTTATCCCCCCTCCATTTTTATTTTTATTTATTTTTTTATTTTTTTTGTTGTTTTCCTATCTAGTTAGGCCTTGAAAGCAGGCCTCTTTTCAGGTTGGTCTGTCTGGCTGCGCAAGGCGACAACTATTGCACTTTTCCTTTTACCTTTCCCCTGTGATATTGATTTTTTTCGTTCCTTCAGCTACGACGCTTCTGCTTCGCATCTGCGGGTTGTAGAATTCGGCCGCTGTTGAGACCCAGTCCGTTTCTTCTGCACACGCACGGCTCCTCGTATGCAGTTTGTGGCTGAGATGGTGTGTAGGGGGGGATGGAACATATTTTTGTATTTTCTTGGTAAACTTTCACAAGGTCCGTTCCTTTGATTTCCTTTCCTCGACTGGTCGTATTGGCACGGCAATCCAGGCAGCAGAGCGAGACCTGGCATTCTTTTTTCCCGGTCGTGGTGTTGGTTACAAAATACAAAGTTTCGGTGTTACAGAGCGGCACCTTACATTTGGCATGTAATGATCATTTTGTTGCCGTCCTTTCTCTTCGTCCTTCGACCCGTCTTCTACCGGTGTGAACAACGTCCTAACCATCGTGCCTTTATTCTGCACGTTTCAATAGATGCCAAGGCGGATGTCCGTCTTTGAACGGCTTTCAAGACGTTCGACGAGACCACACCCATCCGTATCTTCTGGTGAAGACAGGTCAGATGTGCTCTTTCCGGAGTCAGCCGTAGGCGACAGGACAGTTTAGGCACAGAAAAGAAAATGAACATCAAAAGGTGACTTGCTCCACAGACGTACATCCCGCCTGTCTAATCCACACCAACCAGGCAACCACACCTGAAAACGAGCAGTAGAAGCGCCTAATGTCGTATGGCAAGTAGATGCAATATACTCGACCCCCCTCCCCCTGGGTTTTGATATCGTGGCAAGCTTTTGACTCGAACTGTATGACCCACACAGTTTACACCCAACTCTGTCGTGGGCTGTAGGCGACCGTCAACAAAGAATGCCACCCAACTTGTTCCCGTCGAGCCTCGTGTTTTGATGGGTTCGTGGAACAGTTATATGAGTCTTCGATTCGAACACGTGGAAGGAAGGATAGAAGGTGGTGACTACTGTCCTGCCAGACAAACAAACAAACAAACAAGAAAAAAGAACAACAACGGCAAAATGGCTCACGAGGGGGCATTGGACGGCGACGTTTACACGCAAGGAACAGGTGTTTTGTCACCCGGATGACTATACCGTGGGAATGCGGTAAAAGCGTGGTTGAGGCCAGCATACTAATGAAGCGTGTAAGAGGCACGGGGGGAACCCTAGAATGGACGTGGCAGCCTAATTCCCAGGATTCTCAGAAATTCTTTCTCCTGCCAGTTTCCTTGTGTCGGTTTTTCGTCTGGCCAACAAAGCAACCACATGTTTTGGTTGGCTTTGGTTATGAAGCAGCAAATCAAAAAATGCCAAAAGCATAACAGCCACAAAAGCAACTTTTTGCAAAATAAGGATTGGATGTAAATGCATCAAAAAACAGTTGGCATTGTTGGGAAAAAAAAAAAAGAAAAAAAAGGTAGGGGGAACAAGGGTTGTGCTTTTGCGGGCCGGCCAGCCAATCGCTTTCACCCGTCGTTTTCCAGAACAGGAAATACCTTGGCCCCCCAGCGCCAAAAAAAAGCCAGCTAGGCGGCCGCCACAACTGGCCGGTTTTTCTGCCTGAGGAAAACGCAAGGCAGCAAATGGAAATCTCGGAGCGTTTTACTGAATTCAGGGGGGAGGGCGGATCAACAGGGGATGGGGCTGCACACCGCTACGCTGCGAAAAGGTGAAGCAACGACAGACCCAAACGGCCGGCCCATCTTTTCATCTTTTGACACGGCACAGCCTCGACTTGAACAAGAGTCCGTTGCGTTCCCTTTTGTTTTTCTGGTTTCTGCCCATGGGTGAACGAGGTACGATGCGGTCTTTTTGACGGCGTGTTGGCGTATACAGTGTAAGAGGCCCTGTCTACGTCCTTCGCCCTGCCGTAGCCGTCCGTCTTCACCGTGTACGTGGCGGAGCGCCACAACCACGCCTGCAGGATGTAGTTGTATTCCTCATCATACGCCTCGCAAGGCAGAACATAACAGTAGACGTTCCGAGGCGGTTCGAGAGAAGAATCTTACGCTAGCTCTTTAATCACCGATTCACGTCCGCAAATCGGACCAGACAAAAAGGGCAGGGCACCCCGAAATATAGCGCTGGCCCCTTCCGAGGGGCGGGCGTCACGGAGTTTGGCCGCTTCGCACCGGTTAATTCCACGGGGGACGGATCCATACCGGAAGGGGGGCTTGAATCAACTCAAGAAGAAGAACCAGACAATAGACACCGAACGGAAAGGCAAGGGACCGCAATAGAATGGCGCCATTAGCTCTTTCGTTCTCGTCACGGAAGAAGCCGTGTCACGACAGCGGCAGACAAGGACCGTTTTTTGTTTTTTTGTGTTTTTTGCCTGCCCGTGCCGTGTCTTTTACTGTCAAGCCACTTTTCTAGGGTATTTCAGATGTGTTTCTATGGGTCTGCTCGAATCGAGGCCAACAGGCTCTGCTCCGGGCGATGACTCGTACTCGGCATGGGAGTTTGCTGGCCTTCCTCCGCAGGAAACGGTGTGCACACTTCGTAATGACGAATACACCGTAGCGTTTGTTTTTATTTGCTACAGCGGCACGACGGACTGTTTTGTACATAATTAGGGAGTAGCACAATTACGGGAGTAGCATCAATCCCATTCCCGTCTTTGCACGGAATGGGTTCTTGGCACGAGCCGTCGATAGACTCATCGATGCGTCCACTCTGAGGGGAAGAGGGTTTTCCCGGTCGCAGCGGCCGAGTGCGAGCCAAGCCGCATCGGGAAAATGGGCACGTCGATGGGAAAAGGAGAAGGGGGATGCACGAGGCCAACTGATACACTCCTGCGGATCCGCTACTATACATACTTGTACGTGGAGAGTGGTATTGTAAGCAGACAGGCGCGATGCTGTCTGTCCGGGTTTCGGCATGACTAAAGCGCCAGGATGCCGTGATATCACCGAGAGACGGAGACGAACTCTGTTCTGGGGGACGACCTGGAGAGGGGAACGAGGAAGAATGGGAACAACTGACATCACAAAAGTGCCGGCAAGAGCCAACCCCACCATCCGGCTCGGTTGCGGCTTCCTTTGTTTTGCCTCCGACTGTGTACTATCTCAAAAAGCCTTGTCGTACATTCAGTGATACGCATACTATTATTACCTTTTTTATATAAATCCTGGGCAGTAAATACAAAAAGCAAGAAAAGAAAAAAAAAGAAGAAAAAAAAACAATTGTTGCAAACGGTCTGGTTGCTTTTCGTGTCGCGGTAAAAGCGTCCTAGCATTTGCACTGCCAGACCTTTGATAGCTCCGAAATCCAGAAGGAGGGGCGGGTTGCGTGGTCTCGCCTGCCCTTTTTAGCAGATTTTCGGGTTTGGCTCTTTTCCCTCTCGCTCTCACCTTTTCTCTCCCTCCCCCCTCTCAATCTCGTGTACGTATAAAAAGGCGAATAGAAGGCCAAGGACAACTTACGTTCTACGACTACGAACGGCCAAACGGGAACCGGCCAGCCAACAGGAGAAGAGGGGCAGAAAACACCCGGCAAAGTCATATAAGCGGCAACAACGCGGGATAGAACCGCGGACGGGACGAACGAAAAGAAGATCAGCCGCGGAGTAGCAGCAGCAGCAGCAGCAGCAAACGAAAGGCAAATATATTATCCTGTTTTGGAGAGGGAGAAAATTTACAGATTTCGAGATTTTCGCATTCGAGATTTTCGCATTCGAGATTTTCGCGATCGAGAACCGAAACTAACAAACCTTTTTATCAACAAAACAGCTTCGAATTGATTGCAACGAAATTGAACCCCCGGCTACGCAAAACGAAACAAAATGGCGTCTACTGTCGGCAAGGTACGTTGAATTCATCTGAAAAACGAGACGAGATGAGAATGTGAAGAAAAAACAAGCAGCGTGGGAGATTCGGACGGCGAGGCGTGAGAAGATTGTGATGCGACGACGACGAGGCCACCGACCAGCGAACCCCAGACTGGCAGCTGACACGTTTTTTCGCCAAACCAGACCATCACCTGCAAGGCGGCCATTGCCTGGGAGGCCGGCAAGGAGCTGAGCCTCGAGGACGTCGAGGTGGCGCCGCCCAAGGCCCACGAGGTCCGCATTGAGATCTACTACACGGGCGTCTGCCACACCGGTACGTTGTGTCCTTTTCCTTTGCATTCTTGTTTGTTCTCTTCCCTGCTGACACGCTCAGATGCCTACACGCTGTCGGGCAAGGACCCCGAGGGCGCCTTTCCCATCATCCTGGGCCACGAGGGCGCCGGCATTGTCGAGTCGGTCGGCGAGGGCGTCACGAGCGTCAAGCCGGGCGACCACGTCGTAGCTTTGTAGTATGTTTGTGTGTGTGCGTATTGTATGGGTTCTTACCTTTCCGGTCTAACAACAACAGCACCCCCGAGTGCAAGGAGTGCAAGTTTTGCAAGTCCGGCAAGACCAACCTGTGCGGCAAGATCCGCGCCACCCAGGGCAAGGGCCTCATGCCCGACGGCACGACGCGCTTCCGCGCGCGCGGCCAGGACATTCTGCACTTCATGGGCACGTCGACGTTTTCGCAGTACACCGTTGTGGCCGACATCTCCGTCGTCGCCGTGCAGCCCGACGCGCCGCTCGACCGCGTCTGCCTGCTCGGCTGCGGCATCACCACGGGCTACGGCGCCGCGCGCGTCACGGCGGCCGTCGAGGCCGGCAGCAACATCGCCGTCTTCGGCGCCGGCTGCGTCGGCCTCAGCGTCGTCCAGGGCGCCGTCGCCAACCAGGCCGGCAAGATCATCGTGGTCGACGTCAACCCGGCCAAGGAGACCTGGGCGCGCCAGTTCGGCGCCACCGACTTTGTCAACCCGGCGGCGCTGCCCGAGGGCACCACGATCGTCGACCGGCTCATCGAGATGACCGACGGCGGGTGCGACTACACGTTCGACTGCACGGGCAACGTGCAGGTGATGCGGGCGGCGCTCGAGGCGTGCCACAAGGGCTGGGGCCAGAGCATCATCATCGGCGTGGCGGCGGCGGGGCAGGAGATCAGCACGCGGCCGTTCCAGCTGGTGACGGGCCGCGTGTGGCGGGGGGGGGCGTTTGGCGGCATCAAGGGCCGCACGCAGATGCCGGGCCTCGTGGACGACTACCTGGCGGGGCGGCTCAAGGTGGACGAGTTCATCACGCACCGCAAGGCGCTCGGCGAGATCAACGGCGGGTTCGAGGTGATGAAGGCGGGCGACTGCATCCGGGCGGTGGTGGACATGCGGAAGGTGTAGGGGGTTTAAAGTCGGAAAGAAGGAGAGCAACGTTGGAAAGAAGGAGAGTAACGTTGGAAAGAAAGGAGGGAGGTGGGTTTATAAAATCGAAGGCGCAAAATGTAAGGGGTTATATAATAGCTACGTCTGTAAATCGAGTACAAGCAAAAAAGAGGTAACAGATCGATCGAAATTTAGTGTGTTCACAGAGAAAGGAAAAGAGGTGCAAGTGCTTCATGGAGGATCCATTCCCCCCCTTCCCCCCAGCTTGCTTATACCCCCCTTTTATATATAGTGGGCGTCCACGCTTTATACGGATGCCAGAAAGCGAGAACCCTTGTGGCCAGCCCAGCCAGCCCGCCGTTGGACGTCGGTTTTTCTTTTGCGCTGCGTTTGCTAATCTTTCCCGGACGGGTTACATCTCGTAGACGTGTTGTCCGTCAATCTGGCCCGTGCCATTTTTGCATGGCGCTGGTACGAGTTGTTATACGGTCTGTTGCGCATCCGACGGCAAAGCTGGGAACAGACAAAGCCAGCTGGGGGCGAGATTGTCAGATGCATGCGTGACGAAGATGGACTGGCGATGTCGCCTAGAAAGAGGCACGTTGTACGGACTACGGGGCATGCTGTTCAATGACGGAGGAAATGCTTGGATTCCTGCAACACTCTGCTCCGGCGAGACAGCGAATGCCGGCGATTCCGGACTGCGTCTTTGCCTTGTTCTGGGGGTTCTACTCTACGTGAATTGAAGGGCTGAATGTTTACTGGAAAGTACGTCTTACGGAAAATAAAAATAACGAAACATGTAAACGAAGATGAAATGCAACTGAACCCTCAGAAACCGACTTGTTCGTCGCGGAGATCCTTTATCCCTCTGTGCTCAAGTCATTAACGGCAACTGGGAAAAGCAAAGGCATGCCGATTGGAGGTCAACATCTCGTTTGTTCTTGTGTCCCTTGCTGGGATTCGTGATTCGGTTTTTGCATTGGGTATCTGGTTGGCCTCGGTTGTCCTCTTGTTTTTCCTGTTGACAGCATTGTTGCAGACACGGGGCCGCTCACAAACAAATTAGCCGCCAGCAGGTCAGTGGTCAGCGGCCAGCGGCGAGGCCGAAACGGCCGAGTAGACCTGTTTTTCGGTTCCTTTGTGGCGGTTTTTTTATTTATTATTTTTTTTTGCCTTGTTTTCGCATCCGGCTGGGCCGCTGTCTCGCTTTTTGTCGTGGCAGGTTTTCCAGTGCCAACCGACGAAGGACGGTTCTGTGATACGAGCCTTGTTCCTCCCCGTACAGTACGGAGCATGGAGCCCTCCGATACCCCGTAGAAGGAACGGTCGTAATCGGTTTTTGCGTTCTGACCATCTGTCTGAATCGAGGCCGCTGGCCGGCAGAAAAAGAGCAACAAGTGTGGGCCCGGCCAGGCAGGGCGTGGGCGCTTACACGTTTGCGATAATTTGCCGTGATTCGCCTCTGGCGTGGGATCTGCGAAACACAACAACGTGCCGAGGGACGATTTCATACTACGGGGCAGTTTACTGGGACACAACTACAACTGCTGCGCTGTACTCTTGCCAGCTGTCGAGTCAATCTCTACGCGGGTTTTATCCAACCGTGGCCTTGACACCCAGTTCTTCCCCGGCCCAGAGACCCGTCGCTGAAAGCTGTCCTCGTGGGTTTCCTGTCTTGTTTCAGGCCTGTTGTCATCCTCCAGTCGTCGGCTCCTTCGTCTCTTTGTGCCCAAAAGGTCCCGTGGGGTTGTCGTGTCTCTGATCGGGCGTCAATGTCTTGGATCCCGATGCCCGTCGTCCGGGGGTGTTTGTTTGTGCGCACAGCAGCGAGTTAGACGTTTTACAGCAGCAGTATTGACGGGGTGGTTTATAAGATCTGTCCGTCTCCAGCATCGTCTTTTCTGTTTTCGTCATGTATGACTCCGTATGCGTGCTGCGATAACGAACGTCTGCCGTAGGCGACCGAACTTCCGACAGCGGAGCCTTGCTGATGAAGACGGGATTTCTCTGCTGATTAAACACCACCGTACAGTGCGTTCTGCTGTGGCGGCTGTCTTTCTTCACTTAGGGTCTATGAACACTAATAAAAGGGCACTTGACCCTGCCTTCTTATTGCTTCCACAAGCTTCCGCCTGCCGGATTGGACGCTGGTTGTCCTCACTTAGCGCCTAAATAGTATGACTCCGTCTTTAACTGGGTAATTACGGCGTGCTCCTGCCCAAAATGCCCAACCGATTCTGAAATGGTACAGTAATTGCTACAGTACCTTCTCCGTAGAATAGGATACAAAGGGCAGGTACGACCACAACAGCGTCCCCTTCAGGGTAGCACGACACCCGCACTACCTGCGTGGTGCTTCCCCCCACCGCGGCCAGCACACCGTCAGGCTACCTCGCCCACGGGTCCACGCCATGTATCTCGATACAGCTGCGCCTTCCTTCCCTTCTTACCCGTAGCCGATTACCAAATCCCGTACCATGTACGCCCATACTCCGTCGTTATCGTGCCGAACACGAAAGTACTGCCTACGACTCCGTAACCCCAACAGCCACGTTCCGTAATTGCCATTGCCAGCCTACGACCACGGAGAACTCTCTTCCCCACGTGAGGTCTCTCTCTTCACTGTTCCCTCCCCCGAACACGCATCGCTGACTCCTTTTACCGCCCGCCCGCCGCCGCTCGTCGCCGCCCCGTTTCGTCGCCTTCCCTTTTCCATTCCCTTCCTTTTCTTCCCCCCTTCCTTGCCTCTCCTTCCTTTCTCTGCCATTTCTTCCATCATTTCATTTCGTTTTCCCTAATCTTTTCCTCTTTTCCTCCTTCACCTCTCTTGTCTTCTTTTCGCCTCTGCCTCATCGGATTACTTCCCCCTTGATCACCGCAGAGACAACAACCTGCCTGCCAACGTCCCTTTTCCTGCTTCGTCTTCGTCACTGTCCAACTCCGGCCCGTGACCGAACTCGCAACGACAGACGACAAAAAAGACCTGGCCGGTGTCCTGCGCCACCGAGAACTCTTAAACCTTGAATCTCCTACAGTTCTTCTCTTTGCTCCTCTGGTTGTTTCTTTGATTTCTTCTCTCTTCGCCCATCGTCCTCTCCCTTCCTGTTCGCATCGTCACCTCGTCAGCCCATCCACATCTGCACAACCGCACAACCACAACCGCACAGCTCAAATATGGCGCCGCGCAAGATCAAGTGCTCTTTCAAAGAGTGCAAGGATGCTGCCCAACGCATCGCCGGCGACTGTGCCTTTTGCAACGGCCACTACTGCGGCCGCCACCGGTTACTAGAAGACCACAAGTGCAGCGGTCTCGAAGACGTACGCCTTTTCTCTGTTTTTTGTTCTTTTTGTTTCTTTGTGGACTCACTGCTTTTCTGGTTTGGCGACCAATACTAACGTGCGTTGATGCATTCCATAGTGCAAGAAAGCAGCCCACGAGCAGAACGCCGCACAACTCGAATCCGAGCGGACGCACGTTATCAAAGGCGTTTAATGGAAACGGGTGGCGCGTCCAACAACTTTCTCCTGCTGTCGATCGAACTGGCCCTCTTTCTTTTTCCCACACCGACTCGTCTTGTCCTCGTATCTTCTGCTCCTGCGCCCTCCCTCTATCGCCGCTTTTGATGCTTTGTTATCGGGGCTACGATCGGATTCGCAACTTCAAGAGGGTGCTCGGTGTCGATATGACGAGGAGGAGGAGAAACGGTGTTTTGGATAGACGGGACGGGACAGAGGAACAACCAACCAGTGTCGACGAGTTGCGCCAGCTTGCGGCTACCGACAACCACGCCCGAGGCCCACACGAGCACAGCGCAACTGGCCAAAGCTGCGCTCTTACGGACGCAACGCCTTTTTCCATATACTGTCTCTCTCCATCTGCGAGACATGACCTTTACTGCTGTGGTACGGGAGAACGTCTCGTTGCGACAACGGCGGTGACTCTCCATTTACTACGTGCACGGATCCTACCTGCTTTTTGCTTTTCTTTTCATCATTGGGGCATGTTTTCTGTTCTGTTGTCATCCCCCACATATCACAGTGTATGGCGTCTTTGGGATTTTTTTTTGGGTAGCGCAGGAGTGAAATGAGTTGACCCCCTTTTTTTTCTTGAATTTGCCGCTGCTTTTTGGGCTGAACTATCTTGGGGGCTTCATGCGCTTTTTTTTATATCATATTTTTACTCTTGTCTTTTCCCACTGTACATACAGCATGCAAAGTGAAAGGCAAGGAAAGGGGGGCTCTGCGCGCCTTTCTTGTTTGTAACCTTGCTTCCCTCTAGACTTGCGCTGCAACAGAACGGTTGCAACGCGACAACCGCAACAAATTGGCAATTGCACAGCAAAACAGGGCTGCAAGAAAGTGCGAGTACCGTCCGTTATCGAACTGTAAACATCGTATGCCCAATCGTGAGAAAAAAAAAATCACCAGTAATACAATTCCACTTGAAGTGGGTATGTTTTCTCGCATCAAAAACGTACAGAATAATAGTAGTACAAATGGCCTCTCCTCCCCAGCTAATCCTCTCCCTCCATTTTTATGCGTGTTTTCTCGTCGTCGCCCTCGTCTAGCGTCTTCACGGCCACCACCGCCGCCGCCGCCGTCTCGCCGTGCCGCTTCCGCCCTTCGGCCACCTTCTTCCGGTTCGCCGCCCGGCACAGCCCCCGCAGCCCCAGCGTGCAGTCGCCGCACCGCGCCCCCTGCGGCAGGCACACCGTCTGCCCGAACCCCACCAGCAGCCAGTTGAGCTCCCGCCACCGCGCCCGCGGCAGCCAGCTCTGCAGCAGCTTGCGCGTGTTCTCGGGCGTCTTGGCCGCCGCCACCGCCGTCGCCGACCCCGGCCGCCCGTGCCACCCCCACAGGTTCGTGATCCGGTGCACGTGCACGTCCACGCCGATGCCCTCGACCCGGTTCCACCCGTTGGCCGCCGACAGGCACAGGTACGCCATCTTTGTCGCCGCCCCACTGGTCGCGCAGCAGCACGGCCGCCTGCTTGAGGTAGCGCGTCTTGTTGTTGTGGAAGCCGACCTGGCCGATGAGCTGGTTGAGCAGCGCGGGCTCGACGGCGAGCAGGTTGGCGAGGCACAGCCCGGGGGGCGCGCCCGGCGCGTGCGGGGGCAGCTCGGCGTGGAGGCGCGCCATGGCGGCGGCGTTGACGGTGTCCTTGGTCTGGGAGCTGAGCATGAGGGCGACGAGCGTGTGGAAGCGGCGGTCGCGCGCCGACGCCGTGGGCAGGGCGAGGCGCTCGCAGCCCATGGTGTCGACGGCGGCGTGGGCGGCGGGCCCGTCGCCGAGGCGCATGGCCTTGACGAGGGCGTAGACCTCTTCCCAGTTCGGGGGCGGGGCGACGCGGAAGGCCGGGTCGTCGTCGGCGGCGCCCTCGACCTTGGTCTTTTTGGTCTTTTTTGTTGTTGTTGTTGTTGTTGTTTTTGTGGTGGCAGTGCTGGTGGTGGCTTTCGGTTCTCTCTCAGGCGTGCCCGCCGCATCGTCGTCGTCGTCGTCATCCTCTTCCGCCTTGATGCCTCGCCGCAACATCACGCTTCTTCTCTTGACTGTGTGCGACGGCAGCGCCGTGGTTGTCGAGGCCATGGTGGTTGCGGTGGTACCCGCTCGTTTCCGCTTGCCGTTCACAGCGGTCGTGGACTTTGATGTGGCTGCTGTGGCTTTGATGGCTTTGGTCGCCACGGCCGTCTTCGCAGCCGACTTGGTGCGCCGGCGCGGCGCAATGGCGTCTTCAATGTCGCTGTGGAAGGACAGCTCCGACAAGCTGCTGCTGTCGCTGTCCTCGTGTGCATACTCGTCTTCGTTCTTGATCGTCGCGTTGGTGTTCTCCTCCTCCTCTTCTTTCTCCTCCTTCTCCTCGTCGCTGGTCTCGCTTTCGCGGTACCGGAACCGCGCGAGAGACGACGTCGCCGCTGCCGCCGTCCGTGTGGACCGCCGCCGGGGCGGGGTGGCTACTGTTGTGGTGGCCGTCGTCATGGCGGGCCGCCAGCCGTGGACAGAGTGGGAGAGCTTGCCGAGGACGCCCAGAGACGACAAAGACACAAAGGATGGAAAACGCGATCGAACCATGCAAAGAAACGAAACATAAGAGAGGAAAATACTGCAGAAAAAAGGTAGTCAGACAACCGAATCCCAGAGGGAAAAAACCCCTTTTTCTTTTTGCCTTTCTCGAACTGGTCGTTTGTCCCGGTGTCTACGCGAGCCAATAGGGGTCGCGACCCCCCCGGGCCGGTGTTCGCTGTGAGGGTGGTGTGGCGTCCTCACTGCAGCACCAGGGACCCTGCGACCACCCAATCGCATGCGCCGCGTACTAATCGCCTTTTCTCCCCTGATCGCGTGGTCACGTGCAAATTCGCGAGGGCAGAAGCCTCATTGCGGAAGAAGTGCGGGCATGCTTCCGTCTCAAACCAAAGACGGCACTTCTGCGTAAAAAAGAGAAATAAAAGTCTTGAAGACGATACGAGACGTCCAAATCGAGCAAAGGCGAACTAATGATGTGGCCTGCGAAACGAATCCTGGGCGTCCCGTGACAGCAAATACCGACTCGGTTTGCCATTGCAATACTGAGAGAGTAGAGTGGCGATTACACGGACGAGCATTAAGGATAGGAAATAGCAGAGAAAAAAATGAGTATGGACATGCGAGTAGTAAACAGTGAAATAGTATGACAATTGGTACACGTAACCTTGCTTTGGCTGCCCTCCTCAGGCCCCCCTAAGACAAGACACGAAACGCAAAAAAAGGAAAAAACAGATGAGAAGATAAACAAATATAAATCCTAAAAAGTCCCAAGCTTTCCTTATCTTTCTATTTCTTCCCAGAAAATCTTCCTTCGTCCGCTTCCGTTCGAGGAGTAAGGCGTCGCTCTTCGTGGCAACGGCATTTTGCTATTAAATAGTATCCATGTAGGCACCCTCCCAACACCCTCCTTGTCACCTAATATGCAAAGCCCTGTCAGGGCAAAAAAATAAACCCATATGCTTCGTGTTGCCGAAACAAAGGAAAACTATCCTGGAGGACGGATAATCTCCTTGAAATATCTGTGTCTTGTGTTGACGACTCTCCCGATGATCACGCTAGGCGAGAAGGGAAACACAACGTCGTCGAGCAAGCCAAAACATCACGCACCGCTGACGTTGGATGTCCAAGTTGGTTGGTGTCTGCAAGTATCGTTCGGTTTCTCGGCTGCGTCGCCTACGCATGCGGTCCCGTTCCTTTTCCAGGTCGCGTCGTGGAACAGTGCGGCCCACGGCGCGCACTTAGCAGGAGATGTTGAGTGACGCCTTGGAGTTCATGAGAAGGGCCACGATCAAACCGTACAGACCTGTATGGTGTCAATAAACAGTTATTGTTGTGGGGAAAGAATGAAGGACCAGCACAAAAGACTCACCCAAGACTTCGGCGAAAATCAGGATCAGGATCATGCCCACGAACAGCCGCGGCTGCTGGGCCGAGCCGCGCACGCCCGCGTCGCCGACAATGCCAATGGCGAAACCAGCGGCCAGACCCGCCAGGCCGACCGCCAAACCGGCACCGAGCTGGATGAAGCCCGTGTACAGCGCGTATTCGTTCTGCTTCAGGTTGTCGGAAATCAGGACGGACACGACCAGGCCGTAAATGCCAATGATACCAGCCATAATGACGGGCACAATGTCTAAACAAACAATGTCAGTGGTGCATCAAGAATATCATTCACAGCCGAGAAAAAAACGCCTTACTCTTCACGATCAGGTCGGGCCGCAGGACGCCCATGGCGGCGATGCCGACACCGGACTTGGCCGTGCCGTAGGAGGCGCCCAGACAGGTGAAGACGATGGCTGCCGTGCAGCCCATGGCGCCGAAGAAGGGCTAAAAGGAAAATGAGTCAGTTGGGTTCTGTCCGTGAGACAATCTTCGATGACTTTATGATTCGCAAAGGAAGTGTACGGCAAGCGGTCGTTGTTGCGTAGACAGCATGGACGGTTCGGACGGGTCAAGGCAAGCACGGCGATTGGGAGGACCTCGCCGCGGCAACAAGAAGGGAGAAACTAACCGCGTAGACGGGACTGAAAAGAAGAGGATTAGCTTTGTGCTCACAGAATGGCGAGGTGGCTGCCGTTGTCTCCAATGGAAATTGAAGCCATTCGAACGGGGAAACGACCAAGATCGCCACAGCTCAGGAGAGCTTCCTCGGAAGACAGCCACAGCTCCAAAGAAATACGACCTAAATACAAAAAGCACGACAATACATACCACAGATCGCTAGACATTTTGGCGGATGGAACGACGAGAAGGACGGGTCCGAGAAGAAATTGGGGAGCAAAAGCAACGAAGAGGAACAGGAGATCCGAGTTGCTTCGAGTCGGATTGAAACAGGAGAGAACAGAACCAGCACGCGGTCTGAGGAGATTAACAGAAACAAGCGTGGAGATGGTCGCACAACGGCACGGTTGATGGTGGAAATAAGCTGTTGGCGATGATTCGAAAAAAGAGACGCGATGGGAGAAGCTGGCTGATGCGGAAAAGGCAGAAAACCAGGGAAAGACGGGACAGGAGAGGCCTTTTTCGGTTGGCCAGGTTGGTTTTCCGCCGTTGATTGGGGGAAAGGAGCCAGGCGAAAGCACCAGCTTGGGTGGCCTTCGGCGCTACTCCGTTCGGATAAATAATATCGCGGGCAAAAATTGATTACATAAGGTTTTCTTTGCAAAACGCCTCTGTAAGCCACGGGCTGTGACGCGAATTGCTACCGCCTCGGCAGGGTCGCACCTTCTGCGGCAGTGCTCCCCTAGCGTACGTCATTCGGACGGGGTCACCTCGCTGGTCAGACCTGTTCTGGTGCTGTGCAGCGCTGAACAGACCCCTATAACAGCCATGGCTATTGCCCCGTGGTCCCCCCACCACGTCAACCTGCAACCGAAACAGGATGCGACAACCGCCATCCTGACCTCATCACCGTCCCTTTTTGGGCGCTTCAGGCTTAGATTTTATTTTGTGATTTTGTGCCACTTTTTGCTCACCCTTGGTCATTCGCCATTGGGGAGCTCAGCATGCATAAGCGCTTATTGCTGTGATAGTTGCTCTTTGTTTTTTCCGCTTCTCGTCTTTTTCGACCATTTCTCTGCCGTGCAGCGTTTTGTGGTGTGTGCGCATTTACAACGAGGTTAAGAGAAAGCCCCCAACTGCTTGTCAGCTTGAAGGCACAGCAACGATATAAACAAAAGAGAGAGACATAGACCCTACGAGAGCAAGGGAGAACGGGGCCGCAGTGCGCGCGAAGAACCACGGCAATGCCCGGCCTGGCCCGGAGAATCCTTGTTTGCGCCGCCGACAACGGCCTGGTCCTGCAGCCCGTGTCTTCGAGGAAAGACCAGAGGCCGGTGCCCTCGGTCAAGCTGGGCTACGGCGACGCTGCGGTTTCGTCTTTTGCTCGCGATGTTGCCGTCGAGTCGGGGACGACCAAACCGGCGGCCAGCTTTGAAGCCTTCGGCATTGTCGGTACGTCCAGAAAAGACCAGATGAACTGCGTTTGTTCCGTCAACGGCCGTTCTCGCGGCTAACCGGAGACCCGGTGGCCAGGCTTGATCACGGTGTCCAAGTTTACCTACCTCATCTCCATCACCAAGCGCCAGCAAGTGGCCGTCCTCCGTGGCTCGCCCGTGTACGTCGTCACAGAGGTAGCCCTCACGCCGTGCACGTCCTACGGGGAAGCTCTCGTTTCTGTTCAAGGGACAGCCCAGCATCTCAAGCGGCGACCGACCCGCGATTCCGACGCCGGCGCCGAAGACGACGACGATGACGATAATGACGACGACGATCGTGGCAGTGACAGTGACGACGATGATGACGCGTTGTGGCCTGACGACATTGGAGACGACCACAGCCTGAGGGAAAGCGACAGCCAACCGGCTGCCAATAGCGTGAGCACGGCGACTGCAAAGGGTCACAAGCCCAGTGGGAGCATTGCCGAGGACGTCATCTCAAGGAGAGGGAGCTATGGCCGCTTTGCGCAGAGGTGGTTTAGCCGCAGCGGGTGGCTGCAGGAGCAGAAACGGCTGATGGGTCTGACCGGCGACGCCAAACCCGTCGTTCCGTCCAGCGAGGACGCCGTGAAGGCGGAGACGGCGGAGACGACAACGACGACGACGACGACAACCGCCGGTAGTCAGACAGATGCAAGCCCGTCAGAGCCCACGGGCTTACCCACCGACACGCCCCTACCCTCTACCTCTGCGGATGCCAGTATTGCTGCTGCTGCTGCTGCGAGCGCCGATGCCACCGTTTCGGACACCGTACAATCCGCACCATCGACACCGCCGGTTCAAGAGAACAACAACAGCAGCAACAGCACAGAAGATAGTGCCGCTGTGAGCTTGCTGCCAAAGCTGCTGCGCACCACGCAGATGTTGTTCGGCGCGTCACGAGCCTTTTATTTCTCCTACGATTACGACATTACCCGCAGCTTGGTGAAGCAACCAAAGCCGCGGTGGACAAACTTGCCTCTGCACAAACTGGTTGACCCCCTATACTTTTGGAACCGCAACGTTTTACAACCTTTGATTGATGCTGGCGCAGACGCGCTGGCTCTCCCTCTGATGCAGGGCTTCGTTGGCCAGTGCTCATTTGTCATGGACAGCCACCCGCCCCAGATCGACGATGGCGCCAAAGAGTCGGTGGAGTTGCGCAATTTTTCGTACATGGCGAGCGGCATCTCCGTCTCGCCACCGCAGGTGATGAGCGGGCGGACCTCACTGGACGCTGAACGGCGCCCGTCGGAGAAGCAATTCGATCTGACTTTGATCTCCCGCCGGTCGGTGAAGCGCGCCGGCCTTCGGTATTTGCGGCGCGGCGTAGACGAAGACGGACACGTGGCCAATGCCGTGGAGACGGAGCAGATCCTGTCCCCGTCCGTCGTTGACCCCCAGCCGAACGACCCGCAGTCAACAGCATCGCCGACACAGTCGTCGTCGTCGTCGTCGCCGCCGCCGCCGGCGAGGACATGTTCCTTTGTGCAGATGCGCGGAAGCATTCCCCTTTTCTGGACGCAATCGCCGTTTTCTTTGAAGCCGGTACCCGTCATTCAGCACTCGCTCGAGCTCAATTACGTCGCGCTCAAGAAACATTTTGACGGCCTGCGGCGCGAGTACGGCGACTTGCAGATTGTTAACCTGGTCGAGAAGCACGGCGTGGAGGCCGCTCTCGGTACGCAGTACGAGCGAAGTGTGCAGCGGTACAACGACGAGTCCAAGGAGAGGGCAGGACCCGACCAGGCCGCGGCGATTCCCTTTGAGTGGTTTGACTTTCACAGCGCATGCAAGGGCATGAAGTTTGAAAACGTATCGCTGCTCATGGACCAGCTCAGCCGCACGATCGAGCAGCTGGGCAGCACGGTCGAAGAAGGCGGCCCCGGCAACGGCACGCCGAGCCGTGGCGCAAGCGGTTCGGGTACGGTGAGCCCCACCGACGTGAGCGAGAGCAACGGCTACAACGCCGGCACCATTGTTCGGAAGCAACAGGGTGTGCTCCGTACCAACTGCATGGACTGCCTGGACCGCACAAACGTCTGCCAGAGCTCGTTTGCCAAGTTTATGCTGGACGCGCAGCTGAAGGAGCAGGGGTTCGACATGACGCTGCAGCGTGACCAGGAAAATGCCTGGTTCAACACGCTCTGGGCGGACAACGGCGACGCCGTGTCGAAGCAATATGCGTCGACGGCGGCCATGAAAGGCGACTACACACGGACACGCAAGCGAGACTACCGCGGTGCGTTGACGGATGCCGGCCTGTCGCTGACACGGTTTTTCAACGGGTATGTAAAGTCGATATTTTAACTGTATTTCATCATGGCGTGTAAGACCATGCAGTGCGGTACTAACGATCCTAGCATTGTCAACGACTTCTTCCTGCAAACTACCATAGACTTTCTGCTCGGCAACGTCACGGAAAAGATTTTTGACGAGTTTGAGGCCAACATGGTGACGGAAGACCCGGCCATGTCCATGCAAAAGATGCGCGAGCAGGCCATCGACTTGTGCCAACGGCGCGTGGTTGCCGACGAGTCCGAGGAGTTTGTGGGCGGCTGGACGCTGCTGGCGCCGCACGACGCCGATGTGAGCCTGACCGCGCCGCCGTTTGAGGAGGTGGTGTTGCTGTTGACGGACGCGGCGCTGTACCTGTGCCGCTTCGACTGGAACCTGGACAAGCTGTCGTCGTTTGAGCGCGTGGAGCTGGCGCACATTGACAAGATCACGCTGGGCACCTACATCGTGTCCACGGTGTCGCCCATGCAGATGGACGCGGTCCGCAACGTCGGCTTTGTCGTGTCGTACCGGCCCGGGCGGCACGACGTCCTGCGCATCAACACGCGGTCGCTGTCGAGCATCCACCCGGCTGACGACGAGACTGGAGGCAACATCCATAACGCTACGACAGCGGCGACCACCGGCGATGCTTTGTCCTTCAGCCTGGCCCGGTTTCTGAGCCGGCGCCCTGCCTCTCCCCCGGCGAAACGCATTGCCTTTAAGGCGCTCTACGCCGACACGTCGCTCGCCACGTCGGCCGCGGCCGCGGCCAACGAGCACGGCGTGAAGCGGACCGAAAAGGAGCAGGTAGTATCCATTGCGTCGGAGATTGAGCGGCTCGTCTTTGCGAGCCGGCCCGTCGCCGCCGGCACGGAACGCAAGTCCCTGCTGGTGAACGGCGACATTGTCTCGCTGGCCGAAGCGCGCAGGAGCACGGGTTTGCTGGGCCACTTGGAGCATTCGCTGAAGAAGCTTGTTTGGGCATAACGCTGGAACGAAAGAAACTCTGGCGGGGGGATAACTACACGCTTCTAGCTGAAAAAAAATGCACTACAAAACAAAAGAACAAGACGGGGGAAAGGACGCCCAACCTGGCATTCAATTCCGCACATAGAAATGCACCTGGTACCGCATGTCCTCGAGCCGGATGGGGTACACGAGTGATGGGGGCAGGCGGAACCACGCCGAATCGTACTGGTGCAGCTTGGTCCAAGCGGCGCTGTTTTCGGGTGAGCCGTTTGCGTCACCCGCGTCACCTGCGTCGTCCGCGTCGTCCGCGTCGCCAGTCTCGCTCAGCAAGATCTTGTCCAGGAGCCACTGCATCGGATACCGCCGTGCGTGGGTTCCAACGGCCGCTTCGGCGTAGCTCCCGGGGCTGTCCACGACAAGCAGCAGCGTGCCCGGGGTGGACGCAGCGGTCAGCCGCACCAAGAACGTGGCGGCCGCGCCCAGGCCGCCGGCCGTGAACAGCTCGTTGAGCGTAAACAGGAGGGTCACGAGGGTGGGTGTTGTTGTGGTTCCCGCCGCCGCCGCCCTCGTCCCGTCGTCCGTGGTGCCGGCCAACAGCTGCGCCATGGCTGTCTCCCCGACGGCCAACAAATCCAGTTGGTGCACCTCCGTGCGCAGCCGCGCGGCCGGGCGGACCAAGGCAGGTTGCCGCCCGTCCGGCGGGGCGTCCACCATGGCCGCGCACAGCTTGTCGACGACCGTCGCCCAGGGGCCCGCATCAACGAGCACGAGGTGGCCGCGGGTCGCGGTGGCGTCATTGCCGTTGCTGTTGCGGTCGCCGTTGCGGTCGCCGTCGCCGTCGCCGTTGCCGTCGCCGTTGCCGTCATTGTTGCTGTTGTCGGCGAGCACGGCCCCAAACGCCACGGCTTCCGCGGCGCCTCCGCCGAGCGCCACCATGCGGAGAAGGGGCGCGGCGGTCGTCGCGCCGTCGGCGCCGCGCCAGTGCGCCTGCACGAGCGGACTGCCGAGGACGGCGGCATAGCACAAGGCGCGCGGGGGGCTCCAGCGGGCCGCATAGGCCTCCAGGGGGTGGGCGCGCCGTCGGCGCCGTTCGGCCCGCCAAACGCGCCGGCAAAGTCGCGCGCAAACAGCGCGCGCTTGACGGCCTGCAGTGCGTCGTGCAAGCGAGGCGAGGCCAGCGTCGGCCCCAGTGCCTGGCAAAACACGTCGAGCAGACGCTGCTGGCCGGCGAATGAGAGGGCCTTCTGGTGGTGGTGGAGATCTGCGGCCGGTTTTGTGGGTCGTCCTACTGCAGCGCGTGCATCCTTGGGGGTGTTGCCGCCCGCAGCGCGTGCCGGTGCGCTGTTCTTGGCCGCCGCCGCCGCCGGCGGAGGCTTGAGCGCCTGCTTGCGGCCGGCCGAGCGCGCTGCTTTGCTGTGCGTCCCGCCGCCGGGACCGCCCCGGGATTGGGGCATGGCGAACGAAGGAGAGGGAAACCGGGGGGGCTGTTCTACCCTGGCTATAACTCAAGCGTATCCATTTTGGTATTTTTTTTCTTTTTTTTCACAAATTAATATACTCAGTGTGACTCCTTTGAGAGGCAACCCTTTTCTTCGACTGTGGCAAGGCCGCCGAAATTTTCTGTGCCTTTGGGCCTGGCTCACGATGATCCACCTCGGGAGGCCCAAAGCGGCCAAGCCGCCCATTCCGCCGCCATACTGGCTATGTACATTTTTTCATTTTTTTCTTTCGTTGGGCTGCCTGTGAGACAAGACACACTGGAATAAAAGCAAACTAATTTCGCTATGGCGTCTTCTTGGTTCACACCGTCAAGACAAGCTTTCCTTTGAAGAGAAACAGAAGGAGGTCCGGTTTGTCCATCTTTTTGCACTGGAAATGTAGTTTTCGGTTGTTATGCATATAAACAAAACACGTGACTCCAAGCACGTGGGTCCAAATGTGATTAGTCATTGCCACGCGAGCTATTTTTTCAGCGCCATTTGACGTCGGTCTGTGGAAGACCGAACGGGCCCCACTAAAGTTGCAGGTCAAACGCCTGCGCTACAGTTTTTTTGGTAGTCTCTCACGACTAAGGAAGCGAGTTGTCTTTCAACACCCATACCTTCGGCAGTCCCACAAGCTTGCAGGATCATGGCGCCTAGTCTCCCCTCTAGTGCCCTCCTAGCGATGCCGCTGGAAATTCGGCAGCAAATCTATCGGTTCTGCATTCCGCAGAACCTGGACTTCAACTGTTCTCTCGATCTTTACTACCAACATCGCAATAGCTATGACGACGACAGTGTCGGGGTCTTTTCCACCGATGAGGATGGCAACGAAGAAGATGACGACGACAGTGTCGGGGTCTTTTCGACCGATGAGGATGGCAACGAAGAAGAGGGCGACAAGTGTTCGATGTTCCTGGGCTATCGTGCTGGGTCGCGCCGAAGTGCTCTGCCCGGCCTGCTTCTCGTTTGCCGCCAGATGACCGACGAGGTGACGGCCATGCTGTACGGCGGAAACACGTTCAAAGTTGACGTGCACAGGGACAACCACTGGGCTCTTGCCCGGTTGTCCAGACCCGCGGCCAGGGGGCAACTGCGGAAGATGCTCTTGGTCTTCCGGCCCATGGGCGTGTCCTACCGCCCCGGCTTCGTCATGGACCCGACAGTGTGGGACGGCGTTCTCGGTCGCCTTTCGTCCCTCTGGATTGTCGCTGCGCAGCCGGAGCCGTCTTCTCCGTCTCAGCACGGGCACGGGCACGAGCACGGGCAGGAACGGCTCCAAGCGGGACCGGCGGACGACGCCTTCGAGGCCTGGACGCGGTGGCTGACACCGAACCTGGAATACCTGGGCCGGGCTCTTCCCGGCACGGCGCAGATCGTGGTGGACGCGAACGAGGAAGGCGACACGGTCCGCATGGTCGAACGAGTGCTCCCTGGACGCTGTCGCTTTCAGCAGCTGCGCGCAGCCGACTTCATCTTCCAAAGGGGCGAGTCTTCCCCGACGTCGGGATACTGGGACGACGACGACGACGACTACGACGACGGTCCGACCAGTTGCAGGGACATCATCAGCGATTGGGACTACGACCAATACTATTCGGACTGAGCCTGTGCCGTGCACGGGACGAACCATGCAAAACGCTCGGCAAAGCTGCTGACGGGGGTTTTTTTTTTTTGGCCGGCTGGCCGCGCGCTTCTGCTCGGGAACGTAAAAGCTGTGCAAGCGGGACGAATGTAGCCCAATCGACCCAGTATCAACGAGTGGTCAGAATGGCAAAGATGATCGGCAGCTTGGGGGTATACCGTAATTGAGGTGAAAGAATATCGATGCCTTGTCTTACAATTTGAAGTTAGATGGATGTAAAAAATCGTACGTTATAATCCTTCCTCAAATAAGGTCACGTTTTCTACAATCATATGCCTCCTACTACCCTTCTTTTTCCTTCTCATTATTGGCCTCTCCATCCCTCTTTCGACGTGTAAAGTAATTCCCTTTCATTGTTAATCCAAACTCAATCGTCACTGGAAATCCAAACCTCTCTTCGGAAAAGCCTTGCAACCACAGCGGCCCATCCGAAGTCGTCTGGTTCTGTCACGCAGGAAGGGGGCATCGATACAGCGAATCAGCACCCCTTGCTTCACGGAGAGCCAAGCACACCAGCCGCGTTTGAACCCTTTCACGAAACGCGGGCCAGCGGGATTGTGTTTGTGTTTATTTTATGAGGCCAGGGCCAATGCCCATGCACGGCCGGGCCACGACGGAGGGGCAAAGTGTCGTTGTCGTTCAACGACGGTTCCATACTTGCGGTTGGACATACGTTACTAGCGGGGTGGACAGGCGACAAGACAAAAAGGTGGTGCACCACGAAGGACATCATGAACTTCGTGGAGGTCGTTGTTCTGGCAAACGGGCCGTTAGACAAAAGTGTGCCTGCGCTAGAATCTCATGATGACACATCGTAGAGGACCAAGTTTCCTTCGTCCCACCGCTTCGCATCATCCTTTGTCAGCCACTTTAACATCCATTGTGGCAAAACCCACGGGCGACAGGGCCGGGGAGGGGCCAAGCTGCAAAAAAAACGAGGGGCAGCTTCCTCGTTTTCCGATACGGCGTTTCGGGGGAAGGAGCGAGCAGCCACCAACGTATTGGTCCGTCCACAATCGACCGGCATCTTGTTTTCCACGCCTTACTCCACAACGATACTCCGTTAATACCGGCGGCTTTGTTGGGGTGGTGGGGGGGGGTTGAAGAGGTTGCCGCGTTTTAAACAGTTCCAGACAAGGAAAGTGCCCCTCACTCGATCTGCGACTTTTTTTTTCTTCCTCCCCCCCCCCCCCCCCCCCCTTCCGTTCTTCGCAACACAGTTCGCCAAAACCCGTCTGTTTTCAGTTACTACGTTCGTAGTCATCGTCCGCACCACGTAGTCAAGGACGTATGTAGTCCGTAGTGTGTTCGAAACGGCCCCCAAAAGCCGGGCGGCAGAACGAAACCCAATTCTTCGTGCGTCGTAGCTGCTGTATTTGGCCAGTTCTTTCTTGTGACCTTTTTTTTCGTACTATCTCCCCAACCGTCCTTTTTTCTTTCTCTTTTTATAATTGACCACCTTTTTTTTCTCTCACACTCTCTCCCTCACACACTCTCTCCCCTTTGCTCACGACCTTTTTGCCCAATCTGCTTCGTCAACCTTTCGTCCGAGCTTGCTCTTATTTCGCCATTCCAATCCGTTTGCGCAAGAAATCACTCGCTACCATGGGCTACAACGAGACCGATCAGTTGATCGTGAACACGATCCGTGTGATGGCAGTAAGTTTGCATTCTTCTCTTCTCTCGTCTTTTCGTCCATCCTCCGTCACAACGTCGATGTTTCTGCTTCTTCGCCTTCGTCTGTTCCTCCTGCGGGAAGTATCACAATGCGCGCAAATGGCGTACACCGTCCTTGGCATGCATCCATTTGCTTCTTTTTTGTTTGGTTTTTTTTTTTTTTTCTTTTCTTTTTTTCTTTTTTCCGTCTTGCCTCCTCTCTCTGTAGCGCAGACGGGACATTGTCCCCAGCTGCAATCCTTCTCGCTAGCCAATCGACCTTGGGCTTCACCCTCGATTTACGCCCTCATCTTTGTTCTGCGCTGTTCTTCTGGCCGTTACACGATCACGATGTCCCTTGCTCTTGGCATCCAACCCATTGACCAAAAGACGCTGCTCAATTGATGCTTACTCGCTTCTCTTATCTAGGCTGATGCTACCTTCCACGCCAACTCTGGTCACCCCGGTGCCCCAATGTACGTTCGTTTGCGTATCTTTTCCCAGGATCGACGGAACCTAGTTGGCCGGCAGAGACGGTCTTTGCTTCGGCCGCTTGTTGCGGGCCCGTTTGATTATTGGAGTTGTTCGGGCCGGACACCGGCACCGGCAGCAGGATATTGAGGTTTTACAGGGAAAGAAAAAGCTAACCGTAACTTCACAACTGCGCAGGGGCATGGCACCGGTCGCCCACGTTCTCTGGAACCGGTTTATGAAGTTCAACCCCAAGAACCCGAAATGGGTCAACCGCGACCGCTTTGTTCTCTCGTAAGCAGCCCTCCAGGATGTATTGGCTTTTTTATTCGCAAACGGTGACAAGGTGCTGATACCATGTTAGCAACGGCCACGGCTGCATGCTGCAGTATGCTCTTCTTCACTTGTACGGCTTCGGCCTGAGCATGGACGACATCAAGGCGTTCCGCGTATGTATCCATATCTGTTTTCGTCGTTTTTGATCTTCGATTTACGACCATGCTTGACAACCTCTCGCTAACCTCCCTCGACACATCAGCACGTCGACAGCATCACCCCCGGCCACCCGGAAGCGCACGACACCCCCGGCATCGAGGTCACCACCGGCCCGCTGGGCCAGGGCATCTCCAACGCCGTCGGTCTGGCCATTGCCCAGGCGCACACGGGCGCTGTCTTCAACCGCGACGGCTTCGACCTGATCAACAACTACACCTACTGCTTCCTCGGTGACGGTTGCTTGATGGAGGGCGTTTCCGCCGAGGCCTCGTCCCTGGCTGGCCACCTGCAGCTCGGCAACCTCATTGCCATCTACGACGACAACCACATCTCCATCGACGGCGACACCAACGTCGCCTTCACCGAGGACGTCGTCAAGCGGTACGAGTCGTACGGCTGGCAGGTCATTGTCGTCGCCGACGGCGACCACAACTTTGACGGCATCGAGGCCGCCATCAAGGCCGCCCAGGCCGTCAAGGACAAGCCGACCCTGATCAAGCTCCGCACCATCATCGGCTTCGGCTCGCTGCAGCAGGGCACCCACGGCGTGCACGGCTCGCCGCTCAAGGCCGACGACATCAAGCAGCTCAAGACCAAGTTCGGCTTCAACCCCGACGAGAGTTTCGTCGTGCCCCAGGCCGTCTACGACGCGACCGCCAAGAAGATTGCCGAGGGCGCCGCCCTCGAAAAGGAGTGGAACGAGCTCTTTGCCAAGTACGGCCAGCAGTACAAGGCCGAGCACGACGACCTCGTCCGCCGCCTGAAGGGCGACCTGCCCGAGGGTTGGGAGAAGCACCTGCCCGTGTACAAGCCGAGCGACGCCGCCGTGGCCTCGCGCAAGCTGTCCGAGACGGTTCTGACGAAGCTCGAAGCCGTCATCCCCGAGCTCATTGGCGGGTCGGCCGATCTGACGGGCTCCAACCTGACCCGGTGGAAGGATGCCGTCGACTTCCAGCCGCCGTCGACCGGCCTGGGTAACTACGCCGGCCGCTACATCCGCTACGGCGTGCGCGAGCACGGCATGGGCGCCATCCTCAACGGCCTGGCCGCCTACGGCACCCTGATCCCCTACAGCGGCACGTTCCTGAACTTCGTGTCGTACGCCGCCGGCGCCGTCCGTCTGTCGGCGCTGTCGCAGGTGCGCGTCATCTGGGTCGCCACCCACGACTCCATCGGCCTCGGCGAGGACGGGCCGACCCACCAGCCGATCGAGACCCTGGCCCACTTCCGCGCCCTGCCCAACTGCATGGTGTGGCGCCCGGCGGACGGCAACGAGACCAGCGCCGCGTACTACGTGGCCCTCATCTCCAAGCACACCCCCAGCATCCTGGCCCTGTCGCGCCAGAACCTGCCCCAGCTCGAGAGCTCCACCATTGAGAAGGCTATCAAGGGCGGCTACGTCGTGCACGAGGACAAGAGCGCCGACATTACCCTGGTCTCTACGGGCTCCGAGGTGGGCATCTGCGTCGAGACCATCAAGACCCTGGCCGAGAAGCACAACCTCAAGGCCCGCGTCGTGTCCCTGCCGTGCTTCGAGGTGTTTGACGCCCAGTCCAAGGAGTACCGCCTGAGCGTCCTGCCGGACGGCATCCCCTCCCTGTCCGTCGAGGTTATGAGCACCATGGGCTGGGAGCGGTACACGCACGAGCAGTTTGGCCTGAACCGGTTCGGCGCGTCCGGCGCCTACAAGGATGTGTACAAGGTAATTTTTTTTCTTTTTTTTTTCCCCATTCTTTCGTCCTCGAAGGTATCCTCCCTTGCTGACCGCCTAGAAATTCGAATTCACGCCCGAGGGCGTGGCCAAGCGTGCTGTCGCCACTGTCAACTTCTGGAAGGACGTGCCCAACATCCGGTCGCCGCTCAACCGGGCGTTCCAGCAGCTGGTGTAAAACGGATGCGGAGCGGCTTTTGGTTGCGACCCGACCGAACGGGGGTTGTTGTTTGTTGAGAGAAATCTAGTTAATTTTGGTTTTTCTGCGCGATTCTCTTTTTTGTCTTGGATGAATTCTGTGAACCAGGACCCCCCTCCCCAAATCCCGTAGCCACATAGATAGATCTCGCCAAAAAATGGATGCTTTGTCTACGGTAATTTTGACAATTGTCACGCTTGTTGTTTCTTTTTATTTTTTTCCATTTTATTTTATAATTAATTTTTTTTTCTACCCTACATCACCGTACACCCTGCCTTGGCTGGTGGTCGTCCACTGTCAGCTCTTGCTGCACGGCCCGCCCTACCCGCGCCAACCGGACCGCCGCCCCGATTCTCTTTTTTGTCTTGGATGAATTCTGTGAACCAGGACCCCCCTCCCCAAATCCCGTAGCCACATAGATAGATCTCGCCAAAAAATGGATGCTTTGTCTACGGTAATTTTGACAATTGTCACGCTTGTTGTTTCTTTTTATTTTTTTCCATTTTATTTTATAATTAATTTTTTTTTCTACCCTACATCACCGTACACCCTGCCTTGGCTGGTGGTCGTCCACTGTCAGCTCTTGCTGCACGGCCCGCCCTCCCCGCGCCAACCGGACCGCCGCCCGCCGCGCCGATCCCAGGGCCTGCGCGTCGGGGGCCGCCACCAGGCTGAGGAGCCACGGCGCCCCGTTGGTGTCGCTGTCGGCAGCGGCGGTGGCGGTGGCCGCGTGGTTGGCGTCGTTTTGTGCGTTCTTCCTGTTGGCCCGTTGCTGTTGCTGTCGTCCGCGGTCCCGTCCGGCCGGCGGTCCGGCAGACACTCCAGACGGTCCTGGTTGACCGGGTGGTGCTTGGTGATCCTCGCCCGGCCGTGGACGCTGCCTTGTGGTGTTGTTGTCCCGCGGGTCCAGGAACTGCGCCAGCACCACGGCGCCCGTGTTGTACGTAACCACGAGATGGTCCGGCGGTGTCAAGAAATCGTCGTCCTCCTTGTCGTCGACTTTGCTAGTTTGTCCGTCCTCGTTGTGTCCATCACGCTCGCCACGGTCTTCGTCTTCGTCGTCCTCGTCCTGGTCCTCCTTGTCCTCGTCTGGCACCCCCAGACCCAGCCGGGCGGCCGTGCTCCGGGCCCGGAACGCCGTGGCCGCCATGGCGTCGAGGGCGGCGGCGCGCTGCAGCCGGGTCGGCCGCCGGGGGAGTGTTGTGTTGTTGTTGCTGTTGTGGTCGCCAATGTGGTCCTCGTGGCTTGGATTGTCGTCCTCTTCTGCCGGCGCGGCCGAGGATAGGATCGGAGTCCGGGCGGGGTCCGTGAGGTGGAGGGCCAGGGCCGGAAACTGGCGCGGGAGGGCGGCGGCCATGGGAGCTGAAGGAAAAAGAAAGAAAGAAGAAAAATAAATAAAAATTTAAACGAAGTAGACGTTTGAGGGTTTCCAAAGTGAATCGGGACCCCGGATGGTGTTTCTCTTGACGCTATTTTTTATTCTCCGTCTACACGGTTTGTAGATGTTTTGAAAAGAGAAACGAAAACTATCCACCCCCCCCCGCCCCGGAAACGAGAACGCCCTGGCGAATAGCATATTATGCAGACGCCAAAAACTGACCCGGCAGGCCGAAAAGGGCACATGACGGGGGAGAGCTTGTTAGTTCCAGCGGAAGGAAAAGGATTAGTCAGGCGAGGACAAAGGGCGGAAGACCATAATACAAAAGCTATGGGACAAAACCAAATTGTGGACGATCGCCAACAAGAACGAACGGCGATATTTTCGTTGTGTACGCGGAAACGGAGGACATCCGGTGGTAAGGGTAACGGCTGGCCCGGAACAGCGAGCGAGCCGTCCAGCAAAGCACCGATGTTGCAGGGGTTGTGGATTCGGCCCGGAAGAAGAGAAGAAAACAAGAAAATAAGAAAGGAAATAAAATGAAAAAAGAACATGTATTTTTGGGTTGACCTTAAACCTATCAACATTTAACAGTACCAATTCGGGCGTTTGCAAATTGCAGCGGTCACTCGTTGGAGGTCTTCCCGGCGAGCGGGCATCATCTACGGCGGCCCCGGGGCGGGCAGTTTGCGGCACAAGGAGTGGCCCGGCCGAGAACGTCGCTTTGCGCAACCTTCAATATGAAATCTTGACGACCGCCAAATGCGTAAAAATAAGAAAGCAAGGCAATAAAATCTGACGTGTGCTGGCCTTGCTCCCGCCGACGGACGACGTTTCAGGGCTCACTTGTTGTAAGCCGACGCTGCTCATATGTTTTGGTATACGTCCAACTCGGAACCGACTGTTGCTCGCATGCATCCGTCATGATTTAGGATACGTCCTATCACAAGGCCGGTGTGCCGTAGGTTACCATGCCTGCCGTATAATTAAAAGAATTCCCCCATCACCACTTACGATGCTGTTTCTTGCAGTGCCTATATATGGGCCATACCATATTCAGGGGCACTTATTATGCGCCCCATCACGACCGGCTTGCCAGCGCACCTCATGCCGCCCCCGACGCCAGCGCCGCTTCCACCGTCTGCCGGTTCACCGGCGTCCGCGGCGCGCCGATGCGCTCCCCCCGGGCGCCCACCACCGCCAGGATGTTCTCCATCGCGTTCCGCTCAAAGTTGATCCGCGTGTTCAGCGCCCCGCCGCCGACGTGCGGCGTCAGCGTCACGTTCTCCATCGCCGCCAGCACGGGGCTCACCTGCGGCTCGTGGTAGTGCACGTCCAGCGCCGCCGCCGCCACGTGGCCGCTCTGCAGCGCCGCGATCAGGGCGTCCTCGTGGACGACAGGTCCGCGCGCCGTGTTGATCACCCGCACGCCCGGCTTCATCGCCGCAAACGCGGCCGCGTCGAGCAGGTCGCGCGTCTGCGGCGTCAGCGGCGTATGCACGCTGACGCAGTCGGCCGCGGCCAGCAGGCCCGGCAGCGTCGCGTGGAACGTGGTGCGGGCGGCCAGCTGCGCGCGCGTAAAGTGGCGGAACACGGACAGGATCAGGTACAGGCCCGTGTCGGAGACGGCGTCGTCGCTGGCGCCGGCGCCGTTGGCGTACCAGATGCCGCGGCGGCCGAGGGCGTCGACGTCGGCCCAGTCGTAGCCGGCGCCGGCCGACGCAAAGATGCGCACCGACCCGGGCGGCAGCAGCGCGACGAGCTCGTCGTCCCAGCGGCCCATCTCGCCGCCGGACTGGAAGTGCGGGCGGAAGATGGCGGCGAAGTCGCCGAACTTCTTGTCTTTCAGGGCCTGGATGAACGACGCGCGGTCCGGGCAGTCGTTGCGGACGACCTGGAACCGCTCGGTGAAGGCGCCGTCGTAGAGGTCGTGGTTGTACTTGATGGGCTCGCCGAGGTGGAGCACGATGGGTTTGGAGGACGACGACATGGTGGAGGAGATTGTCCAAGGATATCGTCAGACAACGGTATTTAATTTTGTTGCCTTTTCCGAGCACGTCTACAAAGAAGAGAAACCGCATAGCGGATGCATAAAGATGCATGAGTCGGGGACAACATATAAGAATGGTAAGCGGTAGTTCTGTTCCGGGGCTCGGAGAGAAGGCCGATCGAGGGATGCGCTAGTCCCGGCAATGAACGGCCACATGTTGCTTATGTTGACTGGCTTTCTCTCAGTCAAGAACTTTGTGACTAGTAAAACTGAGGCGGTGCGCGGTCAGAAAGACATGCGGAAAGGTTGATAGAACTACACTCTTTACAATGGGAGGACGACGGTTGACAACTCTGAGGTTGGTCAAACAAGAGACGGGGCGCTCATGATCTTACCTCTTCCATGAGTTTAGCAGGAGACCGTGACAGAGTCGTTATTTCATTTGACAAATAGCTTGACATTTGAAAATACATGCGAGTTTATATCAAGACGAGTTATCTTGCTTTGGGTTTGTTTTTTTGTTGCATATATTGATACGCTCTCTTCTGCTGAACAAATATCTTAAAATGACTAGCATGGTTTTTCCTACCATTACTATCAGTCAAAGCTACATACTCCTAGAACTCTTTCATGGTTTCATGTTGGCATTCAAGTCGGTCTTGGGCCATCGAACGGGTAACTCCCAGCCTCCACCCGCAACAAAAGAGCGTCAAGTCCGCAGCACGGCCATGGCCTGGTTCAGGCTCTCCAGCTTCCGCGTGAGCACCGTGCGCTCGTGCCGCGTGGCCGCGTCCTCGCCCGCAATCGCCGCCAGCTCGGCCGGCAGCAGCTGCAGCATCCGCTCGGCGCGGAACACCTTGAGCGGGCTGCGGGCGCCCGTCAGCAAGAAATGGTACACGGCCTGCTGCAACACCGTGTCGACGAAGCGCGTCCGCGCCACGTGGTAGTAGCTCTCCACGGTGTCGAGGATGTCCGCGCAGACGTGCTGCGTGTTCTTCATGTCGACGGCGTGCTGCCCGACTAGCGCTAGCGGGACGACGGGGGTGGCGTCGTGGACGCCCCGGCGCACGGCGAGGCCCTCGATGCCGGCGACCAGGCGCGCCTGGCGCTTCGCCTGGAGCGTCGCGTTGAACGCGTCGTCGAACGTGACCGGCGGGTGGCCGCGCTCGACGTCCAACAGAAAGCGCGCGTGGTCCAACGCCCGCCGGTACTCGGCGCACAGCTCGTCCTGCAGGGCGGCCCAGAGCGCGTCCCCGACGGCGGCGTCCGGGCAGACCGCGCGCAGCAGCCGGTACAGGTAGTCGTGCACGAGGACGATGGCCCGGCCGACGTGGGCGAGCACCAGCGGCTCCCATTTTTGCGTCGCCGTGTCGAAGACGGCGGCGAGGATGGTGCCGCTGAACTGGGGGGATGTCAGCGCCATAGGACGTACGGACACATACACACTCTCTGAGAACCCCCATCCCTCAGAAAAAAAAAACTCACCGTGCCAAGCTCCGGCCCGCGGCTGGAGTCGTACACCTCTTGGATCAGGTCCGTGATCGGGCCCTCGCGGGGCCGCGGGCATTGGTAGTGCGTGTCCTCCACAACGTCGCCGAGCTCCGGGTACGCGTCGAGCGGCACGTCGGCGTCGAGGGTGGCCTCCTCGCTGCTGTCGTCGTCGTCCTCACCTTTGGAGTAGCTTTCGCCTTCCTCGCCGTCCTCGCCGTCTTCGCCGTCTTCGCCCTCCGACGGGCCGTGGAAATGCTGGTAGTGGCCGCGCTTGGCAAACGTGTCGGCAAAGCCTTCGTTGAGCCGGATGAGCCGCGTGATCAGGCGCAGGCGCCCGCCGTCGCGCTGGAACAGCGCCTCGCCCGCGTAGGAGCCGCTCAGCGCGCTCTTGGTGACGTCCTGCATGCGCGCGGCGATGCCCACGAGGTACTGCTGCTGGGCGTCCTTGTCGGCGCGCGACGGGCCCAGGGCCGCGAGCGCCGCCGTGCACTCGCGCCGGCGCCGTGCCATGTCCGCCTGGACCTGCGGCAGCTCGCGCTTCGTGAGGCCGAAGAGCAACGTGCGCAGCTTCGCCTTGAGCGCCGCGGTGCCGCACTGGGGCTGGATGGACGACCAGGGGGGCTGGCGGAAAAAAGCGGCCTCGGCGGCGCGGCGGTCGGCGGCCGTCGACGTGTGGTCGTCGGCGCCGCGGTTGCGGATGACGCAGTAGCCGAGCTTGAGCGGGTTGCGGCGGCCCTGGACGAGGTCGAGGACGGCCGCCTGGGTGGCCGCCTCCGTCGCGAGATCGGGTTTCGTCAAGACGCCCATGGTGCGGAGGCCGTCCGGGTCGGCCTGCTCGGCGAGCGTGAGGATTTCCTGCGTGGTGATGTCGACGTTGCACGGCATGACGGCGAGGATGCTTTGGGTGTTAGAAAAAAACGAAAGAAGAAAATAAAAAAAAAATAAATAAATAAATAAAAATAAAAAAAAGGCCTTTGGCCGTAACGTACATGGTTCGGCTGTCTTTCATGTAGCTTTTGACGATGTTGCGGACAAGCTGGACGTCGCTCTCCGTGGTGAGGCCTGCCCGTTTGGACGGTTAGCAGTCTCGCCTGCAGAACTGTTTCGAGAGAGCTCACATACCGGGTGTAGGCAGCCGAAAGAGCCCAGGCACGTCGATCACCGTCAGGTGCACTTGCTGTCACGCGTGTCCGTGAGGTAAGTTGACCGTTCCAGCTAAGATGAGGTGCTTTGAGAGGAGAATAGGAGAACACGATGGCAACGTACATCAGGTCCGCTCATGTTGATTCTGAGAATGTCTTCACTGAACGCGGAGAGGTTGTTGTTGTCCGCGTCGCCACCCTCATTCATCCGGATGCCCATGCAGGCATTTGCCTTCGTGGGTAGTGGTTTCTGTTAACCTGGGAAAGGCATTTTTGTTTTCCTTGTATCGATCAACGACAGCGGGCAAACGCGCGGAAAAACATACCTCTTTGAATATGTCGGCGAGCTGGTCGTTGTCCATGTCCTTCAGCTCGCGGTGGAACGCCAGCAGACGGGCCTTGAGCGCGGCGTCTGCGTCCGGCCGGGGAATGATCGACACGGAGATCTTCTTCTCGGGCTCTCTGGCGCACGAAATCTGCGTGGCATACCGCGTGCACAGGCTGGCGGCGCGTGGAAACGAGAAGCCCGTGAGGCTCTCGAGCGCCGAGCTCTTCCCGGACGACTGGTCCCCGACCACGACCAACTGCGGAGCGAGCACGAAAAAGCACAGATGATGAGCGTTTGGCATCTCCCATGAAGCAAGCCTTGGACGAGCATATTGCATCGTAGCTTTCCCTGCTGTCGTTTAGGAATGGAGTACGTACCTGGGGCAGGGGGATGAAGGTGCCGACGTTGGTCTCCCGGAGACGGTCAATCTTGGCGAGGATGGCCTGGTCGCCCAGGTCGTCATGCTCTGTGTATTCCATGATAGTGTGCGTATGAATTTTGATGCAGAAAACCAAGATAGTAGAATAAAAGCAAAGGCAGCTGGGGATGATGATGACGACTAAGAAGATGAGGGTGATGAAGATTGTGATGATGGGAGAGTTCTTTTCAAGGGCTCAACAGCAGCGTTGGTATTTATATGCAACCTGCAAACGGAACTGCATATGGAATGGCATGGTGGCAACAGAGGATTCCCTTGCCGTGAATAATTTTCATAAAAGAATATTCCCTTCATTGTTGTTTGCAGTTTGCGTTTGCACACTTTCACGTCCTTGTGCGTGTCTTACGTGGCCTTCACATATGTAGTGAATTTGCCGGGTTAGAACTGCCATCTTTGAGAGGTTTCATGCCTTGAATAATTGTATTCACTGCGTATATATGATATTCTCATCTTCTGTCTTTTTTTTTCATTTTCATTTCCTCCTTATACTCGTTCTTCAACGCCCCGATCCTTGAAGTATGTTCGTCGGCAACTTCACAACTTCATTCACGAGATATCAACTGCTTGCTTCCTTTCACGGAAATCAGAACCTCGGAGAATCCGCTGCATCAAACAGACGCGTCCAGCCACGTAACCTACGTGGCGGGTAGCTGCATATTGTATACTTCGCGATAGATGGCATCCATGGTCGAGGTTGATACTGGCAGAGCTGGTGTCGACCAGAAGACCAGACGCCATCGTATTCTCACTGGTCCTTATAGACAGCATTGTGACGCATATCGGAATCTGCAGACTGGAGCGGCCGGGCAGAGCAGAAAATGAGTTGTAGTAAAGCTCGTCGTGAACTTGAGGTTGACGAACGTGTCGTTGTTTGTTCCCTCGCACAAACCCGGAAAGTGCATACTGTGACTAAGTAAAAAGTGCATTAAAAGGTGTTTATTTATTTACGGGGGATATGCGTATATTAGGTATTGCAAAGTAAGCTGCCCCTGTTGCGAGTGACGTGTTTGGAAAACGCGGGTTCAGGAGCTGGTTAGCGCACAGGCGAGCTCTGGCATGCTCCAACAACGGCATCGGAACAAAACAGCTGTCCACTTGTCGGCGCAACCATCACCAACGTTCCTTGCTCGCGGTCGCCCGACGGTTCATTTTTTTGAGAAGCAAAGTAACTTGCATCTGTGAAAACCCTTCAATCCGAGCTTCTGGTCCACCCACACCAACTGCCATGGCGGACGACGAGAAGGCCAAGGCCGAGAAGATTGCGGCGGCCAAGAAGCGCGTACGTTGCGCGTTGGGTGCCGAGGTGCTTTTTTGAAACGGGTTCGTGCTGACGGAACACAGGTCGAGCAGATGAAGAAGAAGAAGCAAGCCGGCGGCGCCGGCGGCGGAGGCAGCGGCGCGGGCAAAAAGGACAAGAAAGACAAAAAGGACAAGGGCGGCGGCGACGACGACGGTACGGCGGACACAAAGCAGCCAGCAGCCGCAGAAGAGGGCGACGTAGACAAGAAAGAGGCCAAAAACGAGCAAGAGGCAAAGACGGACACCGTAGCCGCAGATATCCCAACAGAAAAAAGCGCGAACAATAAGGGCAAGAAAGGGAAGGAGGAAGACGACAACGACGTGAAGAGAGACGACTGGAAAGATGACGCAGACCAAGATGAAATCGACGACGATGTCGCCTTTTTGTCTGCGTCGTCGCCCAAAGCCGCTACGCCCTCGCTCTCCGAGCAGTCACGCCTGCGCTCGACGTCGTTCCGCCACGGCAGCGGCAGCGGACCCCTCAGCCCCGGCGCCGACGGCGAGACCGCCGCCGACATCTACCGCAAGCAGGCCGCCCGCATCGACGAGCTCGAGCGCCAGAACAAGCGCCTCGCCAAGGACGCCGCCGACGCCGAGAAGCGCTGGCAGCAGGCCGAAGACGCCCTCGCCGACGCGCGCGACGGGGCCACCGGCGGCAGGTCGGACGAGTTGGCGAAGCTGGTGGGTTTTGTTTTCTTTTTTTTAGCACTGTTTGTTCTTTGCCATGTTTATGTTTTCGTACAACCTATTAACAATCCAGAAATCCGAGGTTGCCGCCCTCCAGCGGCAAAACGCCCAGCTTCAGGCCCGCAGTCGCCACGGCGCATCGCCGTCCATGAGCCTCGCCGGGCCGCCGCCGCCGGCCGTCGCCGCCGAGCTCGAGGCCCAGCTGCAGTCCAAGACGGCCACCATCGAGACCATGGAGCTCGAGATTGCGCGCCTGCGGGCGCGGGCTGCGGAAGACGGCGATCACAACGACGGCGACGGCGACGGCGAACACAAGCTGCGGTCGCGCGACGAGCAGGTCGCCGCCCTCGCGGACAAGCTGGCACGCGCCGAGCGCGCCGCCGGCGCGGCGCAGCGCGAGCTC